>HE671542.1:114543-405794 GCA_000313835.2 Heliconius melpomene melpomene
CCTGTGATGGTTTTTCACGTCCCTGGACTACAAATATTACTCTTTCTTCATTTTTTTTCTGTAATGTAATCATGAGTAACCCTTCTGTGAATTACAGTTTAAGATTTAAACATACCTGCATCAGTTTTCAATAAAATGTGGTGTTTTTGCCAAACATTAAATTCAAAATATTTACTACACCCAACTTTAACCGACTGTACTATAAAAAAAATGTACTACACTGTTTTTGCAAGTAACTTTAAAAGTTGGCGCATTTAATCTGAATTCCGAAATGGTACGACACTTGCTGGATTACTTCTTTGTTGAAGAGAGAAAAATCGAAATACACGATAATCGGGATGACGTTCAGCTTTTTGGTATCTTTTCCGATACATTCTAGCTGCAGCATTTGCATTACATAACCATTCTCCATGAATGAAATGCATATTGGCAACGTGTCAAAGACCGAGTATATGGCCTGCGAGAGCCCGGGCTCGAGCACTGTTCTTATAAGTCCTGGGCCAGCCCCTAAGTCGGATAAGCGTTGCCTGGGCTAAGTGTTTAGTTTAGGGAGGTGACTGGTGTGGTCTGTGATCGCAGGATACCGTCCAAACTCTTATCCGTCTTATAGAGATCGTGATCGATGCCTTCAGACTCGTGCATGACGGATCCAAGGTACCTGAACTTTTCCAACTTAGGGGATGGGGACCCAGGACTTATAAGGACAGTGCTCGAGTCCGGGGTCTTACCTGTCTGTCTTACCTGTCTTACCTGGTCTTATTATATGTATTACCTAGATAATACAATGCATACATTTTACTGTCTTATTTAAGTCTTCAAACCAAAATTGCTTTTGATTTATGGACAGGAGCACCGTAATTTTTAGACTTCCGTACCATTTAAGGAAAAAAGGAACCCTTATAAGATCACTTTGTTGTCCGTCCGTCTGTCTCTCTGTCAAGAGGGTTTCTCAGGAACGATATCGAGTTGCATTTGAAATCGTATGCTCAGATCTACGGTTTATGTTTGTTTATGTTTATGGTTTATCCAAATTTATGATTTGACATCTGTAGATGTCTAATCTACCAAAGAGTATTAGCATTGACAAAGAGCATTAAGGTGTAAGTACTTTATTCTGGAATCGTATAATATCCAAATTGTTTTGGCATGATCTTGTTGTATACAGCTAGAGTAGAATTTCTTCCAAGCAGCCACTAACTGCATCCATTTGTAAAGTATTTCTATTGCTCTTTTTTCTTAACATGAGTTTCAGTGTATTTTGGCATCCAGCGGCATGCCCAAGTACTTTACTGTATTTGATCTCTTTTGTTGGTGAAGTTAATATGAATCTTGAGTCTTCTTTTAATTTAATCCTTCAAACTTTTCTCCAATTGTGTATTTTATTGAGAGCTTCTCGAATTTTTCTGCCTGCTTCTACATTATTTTTTCTACTGCTATTATTGCAGCATCACTTCGTCTGACTTAAATATTTATTGTCACACTGTATCTCGCACATATTAGGGTAGGTATTCACATTCATTTTCCACCGAATTCTGGCCTTAAAACCAGACAAATAAGGTGTATAGTAGAATAAGATTTATGACGAGTCTAATAGTGGCGTGCTCGGTAGGTGGGGTATAGAAAATATAAATGTATGATAACTTGCACGATACCGACGTTCATTTCGTTTTAAGATAAGTGTTTTTATTTATTCCGGAAATAAATTTACAATTTATTAAATATTATCTGATAAGATATTGCAAAGACTAACTAAATAATTCACAGGTGGCGTTGGTCACTTATATTGACGTGTGTCGTATGATTACTATATGTATGTGTATAATACCAATACCCTATTCAAGGAGCCGTGAGATAAAATGTAAACAAAGCATGAAAAGGTTAATTTACAAGTGATGGATGGAGTTAATATGTTTTAGTTTATAGCATCTTATTTCAAAACTTTGAACACATTTTTAATATCTATATATATAAAAGGACTTGTCCTCACTGACTGAGATAAGACGCACGCACAGCCGTAACCGCTGATGGTAGAAACGTGAAATTTGGATAGATGTTTACTTTTGAAATCTGGACATCCACTAAGAAGGGATTTTGAAAAATTTTAACCCTAAAGGGGTGAGATAGGGGTTGAAAGTTTGTATGGAAAAAAATTTAAATCGCCACCGATTCTTATGAAATTTAAAATTTAGATTTTTAAAAATATTTAATTGAACACGTGTTTCATCGTTTTCTAGAATTCTCCCCCTAAGGGTGCAAATAAGGGGTTGAAAGTTTGTATGGAAAAATCTTTAAAACGAAACGGATTATTATAAAATTTTAAATTTAGACTCTTTAAAATATTTGATTGAATATGTGTTTCATGGTTTTCTAGAATTCACCCCCTAAGGGTGCAAATAAGGGGTTGAAAGTTTGTATGGAAATATTTAAATCGTCACCGATTTTTATAAAATTTGAAATTTAGACTCTTAAAAATATTTCATTGAACACATGTTTCATGGGTTATTAGAATTCACCCTTAAATACGCAAGCGAAGCTGCGCGCGTCCGCTAGTTTACTTATAAATTCTCTTGTACCTACATTTCCCTTCTAAGCTTTTTTGTTTTATACACCTATCCCTCAATTTACACGGTACTTTTTTACACATTTTCGCTTTTACACGGTTTTCCAAATAAGTTTTTTTTTTTTTGTTTTTATCGCACTCTACTAAATGATTTAATTTTCCATATTCGTAAATTACAAGTGAGTGCATAATTTAGATTATTACAAATTAACGGCTGTGATTAAAGTAAAGTTTAGAGGGAAAATGTGAGAAATTTTGGAAAGAAATGATGGCAGTTTACCAAATAGGTTTAATTAAAATAAAAACATTAAAACATTTTAATTTGAATAAAAAATAATTATTAAACTTTTGTTAAACAGTCTAGTTATGGCGAATTAAAACAACTGGTTGGTGGTGTACACCTAAAAATATTGAAAAAAAACAACTGTTAAATAGCAAAATTATGCATTTTCTGCAAGCTTTTGGATTTACACGGTTTTGACTTTAAAATTTTTTATTTTCGATTTACACGTTTTTCGCAGGAACGTATCTACCATGTAAATCGAGGGATAGGTGTATTTCACTATAATTATAAATGCTTATATAATTCAAAGTTACAAATATAAGTAAAGTTTATTTAAATTAGATTACTTGCAACCTTTGTATCATTTAGCTATTATCATATTTATCACGGAGTGAGGGTTTCAAAAGAGTCAACATAAGAACAAGCTGCAAGTAACATATTTATTTATTTATTTTATTTATATATACTTTATAGTACACCTCAAACAAAAAGAAAACAGTTACAAATTACATCTAGTACCTACTTATATGCACCTAACATTGTGTGAAGTACAAAAGGCGGTCTTATCGCTAATTAGCGATTTCTTTCAGACAACCTTGCGGTTAGGAGATATAAAATTAAAAATATATATAGTAGGTGGTGCAAACAAACATTCATACTTAAATAATATTTTATCCTAATACATAATTCTATACATATATAAGATATATTGATGTCATATAATAACAAAATATATATTAAGTGGAATGGAATAATCAAACGTCTTTATAAAGAACAGGTCTTAAAATAATATTCTTTAACAGATTTTTTAAATATACGTAAAGATTTGGAACGTCTAATGGGAAGAGGCAAGGCCATATATGGTAAACTTTGCTCTGCAATAATTCAATAGAAATAAAAAACGAAATAAATGTTTAAAGATACTTTGTTTTCATTGTTTACATTTTTCTCAGACCCAAATGACTATATTATAAACTATTTAAAAACATCCCTTAATTGTTTTTGTTTAACACTTAATGTAAATAGTTTTATTTTTTAGGAATCGTTAAGAAAATATATATTTTTATTTTTAATATGCCTAGGCGTGATACTTACTAAATCTTTAAATATTTATATAGAAAAAATATTTTTAAAGTAAAATATATGGAAGACGGATTGTGCCTGTTTAGTATTTTATAGCGAAAACTATACTATTGTCTGTTAATGATATTAATGACATGTTGGAAGATTTTAGTATTCATTGCTATGCAGATGATAGCACAAAGGACGCTACTTACTCCGGCTACGCAAATCTTTCTCGGGAAAACGTCGACCAGTGCCGAAATAAAATTGTCTTTAGTTGAAGCATCGATCGGAGCTATTTCCAAAAGAACCTGGTCCTATTCAATCCTAAGAAGACAGAAGTTTGCGCGTTAACCACTTAAAAACCCCATTTCTTGTGTCGCCAGTCATCCAAAACATGTCCCTAATAATTTTACGCCCTACATTAGTCCTTAGCCCTTAGCGTTTCCAATGATTGCCAGTACAGAAATCATAATCAAGGCCTCAAAGAAAACTGAAAGGGGATCATCAGTAAAGCGAGACATTACTTCACGCCAAAACACCCATCGGCCCTGCATAGCCAGGTTCGGCCCCATGTGGCCTACGGTGCTCTCGGCTCCCCAGTATCAGCTTATCGCACAGAACGTATAAAAAAAAAGTTATAGCTTCTATTAGGTAATACGTACGTATCTATTACCTACATCTTTTAACCTACGTTTTCCCTTCGCATCGAAATGAATGATAGATAACAATCATAATTACAGATAAAACACAAAATAAATACAGCAGAAAACCTAAGCGCGAAAATTGTAACCATGAAGATTTTGGCGATTGTTCTCGCTTTAGTAGCAAGTGAGTAGTGAAAAGTTAATATATTTTTTTTAAAATACTTATATTAAATCGAGTTACACAGATACCGTTGAAGCGCAAAGGCATAAAGATGTGTGTTCGATGACGGTTGTGAATTCGATTTCCACTCGGAGAAATTAAATATTTTATATTTTCATTTCTTTGTTCTGGTGACGAGGCAAAAGCGCAGCACTGTGTTCCGCTATTCCTCCAGAAGTCTAGTGTTTTAATACTAGGTTCCCAGGTTCCCTCTGCTAACCCTGCTATGTACAGGATACAGCGTGAAAATAATAAAAACAAGTTGCATATTTTAATTTCTAAAAACAATTAATTTCAGCTTGCTATAGCAGTGCGATTCCACTCGTACCTAAGGATAATAGTCATTATGTAGAAGGCGAAAGTCGCTACATTTGGATGCCAGACAACGAAGGCAATCCTGTGCTCGTGGATCTACATGCTAAAGTTGATGCATCCTTTGCCCGAAATGGTGCAAACAATCAATATCGGCTTTTCACCAGGTAAGTAATTATTAAATAATAATTGTATTATTCTAGTCTATTAGTACTTAAAATACAATCAATAGCTAATTATAACTTGTTTTAATTAGGATAAGAATTCTGAATTTCAATTTCTGACCCGAGAACCGATAACTTCTCAACTTATAGTTAACTAATACCACTCTAAATTTGAAGCATTAACACATATTAATGAACGCTAAATTATATTTGGATTGACATTAATTTGTACATTTTACGATATATAAATATTTAACATGCATATTTTTTCAGGCAAAATCCTAATAACCATCAGCTATTGGTCAATGGTAATATCAATTCAGTTTGGAACTCCAACTACCGTGCCAATCGTCCCACGAAGGTAATTGTCCATGGCTGGAACAGCAATGGCAATTCTAATATAAACCCTCTCATCACATCTGCGTATCTGGCGGTCGCTGATGTCAACGTAATCGTAGTAGACTGGGGCGGTGTTGCCCAAAACTTGAATTATCTCGCTGTGGCAGGTCAAGTTCCTAATGTTGGTCAACATCTGGGACAGTTTATAAATTGGCTGTTCAATAGTGCTGGTGGAAACTTTAATCAGCTACATTTGATCGGATTTAGTTTGGGAGCTCACGTCGTGGGTAACGCAGGGCGCACCATCGGTGGACGTGCCGCTCGTGTTACAGGTATAAAAATATATTTCTATATAAATTGACATTTTGACATTTTTTTCCTGATTGCTTATTAAAAGTTTTTTAAGACTTTATTAAGAGTTATTATTCGTCGCTTTTTATTGAAGCTATCAGTCATAGTTCAATTAAAACGTCCTTTCAGTGAAATGAGAGGAGGTTTTAACGAACTTTAAAATATTTAATTAAATTGTATATTTTTATTTTAGGCCTAGATCCTGCAGGTCCTACATGGGGGGGAAATTCATTGGCTTTAAATCCTAGCGCCGGAAAATATGTTGAATCCATCCATACAGACGGACGTATACTCGGTATAATGGACCCTATTTCACACGCTGATTTCTATCCTAATGGTGGGAGGAACTTCCAGCCAGGGTGTGTTTCTAGCGCTTGCTCACACAGCCGCTCTTATGAATATTTTGCGTCCAGCGTGAGAACAAATCATTTCATCGGAAAACGGTGTAATAATCTCAACCAAGCAGAACTAAGTGCATGCAACGGCGCTCAACTCCGCATGGGCAATGGAGATATAAGTAAAAGAGGGTTCGTAATAATGATTTTACATATTGTTTTAATTAGAATATTATTAGGAAATGGCTAATAAATAGAATAAGGATAAACAACTCCTACGTTGTGATTATTCTATAATAATTATTAACTGTAAGAATTAAAATGTAACTTTAAATTAGAATTTAAGAATTTAATTATTTATTCATCAATCCATTCATCTACAATATATGTAACAATATATTGTGGTAGAGCAGTAAATAAATTATTTAATATTTCTTCATTTCCAGAAACGGACTGTACTCATTGCGGACAGGCAACAATTGGCCGTTCTAAAGATACCAAATACGGGCGTACCTTCATGCAATTAATGAATAAAATAAAGAAAAAATAATGTTTTACGGAGCTTAGTGAGATTGTGTATCTATTAAATGTTTATTTATTGAAAAATATATTTTTTTTATTGTAACCATTTTTTTTCTCTAAGTACATGAAATTGAATATTTAATAAAAAAAATAATTTTAGCTTTCTAGTAAGCTGTGACATCTTAACAATGTCATTTACAAGTAATAGCATTTTTTTGTATATGCTGTTCATATCACCTCACATGGGAAACCCTAGCACGATAATAATATCGATATTCTTATATATTTGATTATTAATGTTAATAATGAATTACTAACCTACGTATAGATACTCGTAATTAATATTTTATCGAAAATTTAAACGCTTCCAGTACTCTTTATCAAAATAGTCTTAGGTATTTCCATTTTTTTTGTACAGGCTTCATAAAATCTAATAAGATATAATGTTACACAACTTACGAGTACAATGTTGAAATATTTATTCCATTCAACCAAAATTATACAAAAATTATAATAATAAATATAAACTAAACTAAATATAACTTAGTATATTTTTTAGTCTCTATCTCAAAGATTACTCATAGAGTTCTTCTAATTAAAAATCTAAAACTGCGATCGTAAACGCGACAGGTAGATTCGATTACACTCGGAGGAATGAAATATTTAATATTAACATTTCCTGTCTCCGAAAACAAGGCAGAGCGCAGCGTTCAGCGCCGCTCTACACGCAATACTTCAAGAATTTGGCGGAAAATGGGGAATGGAAGTATTCGTATCTTAATGAGAAATGCAATGACTTTATACTAGGTGCTTACCAAAAAAAACTTTGTGATCTAATCATATACGTATCTACGATCTGAATGTTTCGGTAAGGTAAGGGATTTTAGTAGATATATTACCGGTGACAATATAATTATATAAAGATTTAGTTTTGTTGTTAATCCAACATGGCTGCCGTAACAAAATGGCAGCATACATATTTTAAAACAACTATCCTAATATGGGTATCAAGTGAATGGGCTTAACTTGTAGAATACAATAAATTAAAAAAATCAAATCCAACATGGCCCCTAATACCAAATGGTGGTTTGCGTACATATTTTGTTTCAATCAACCCAATATGAGTATCAAATAAAAGTGAGATTTTATTTCCTTTATTACATCGGTGCTATCCAGCACAAGCTAATGCTACAACACCTTTACTACAATATCTAATTACTAAGTCTGTTTGTTCTACTTGGCACCGACTTCAAAATTATAAAATCTTTGTAAACTTATTTTTCACTTTTTAGTTCGTTGTTAGAAGTCGGTTTTTGTTAAAAATTAATTTATTTTACGATTTTAAGTGATGGGAAGATCTTAAAATGATGCTTCTTGAACGAGTGGTTGCGGTTGTCCCATGTAAAACTTCATTTAATTAGGTATTATTTTTGTGCAAAGTAACATTTTGGTATATTGACAAGAACGTACATAATAAAAAGTATTCGGACGAATTGGGAATCTCCCTTTTTTGAAGTTGGTTGAAAATGAGAACATCCTCTTTTTTGAGGTTGGTTGAAAAGAAATGTAGCGATCAGGAATCTCACTTCTGACATCGAGTTAAAAAGTTTTTGCTTGTAACTATTACAGTATAATCAATTTTTTACCAAAAAACTTTCTCAATTTTCACTGGATGGATTATGGAATAATCGGAACCTAACCAAACTTTCACCAAATTATCCTTGAAGTGTATCCTTTGAAATAAAAAAAGAATCATCAAAATCGGTTTGCGCGACATTGAGTTATTCGTCTATTTGTCGCGCACATACCTAATGAAAATTTAAGACTTATGTGATTTTCTCATGGATACTCTTGTCAGACATGGACCAAAAAAAATGGGACCATTCGGGAAGCTTCACCTTTCAAATAAAAAAAAAATTATCAAAATCGGTTCACCCAGTCAAAAGTTATGAGGTAACAAACATAAAAAAAAATAAAAAAATACATACAGTCGAATTGATAACCTCCTTTTCTTACAGAAGTCGGTTAAAAACACATATTTCGACACTAAAAGGGAATAAAAATTAATAGGGTACTTCCGGGATAGAATTATTAAATTTGACAGCTTAGATGCTAGCTGTCAAATTTAATAATTCTATCCACAGGGATAGAAATTTCTAACCTAGAATTTTTTCTAACCTAGGGACAGCCCTAGGTTAGAAAAAATCTCAAGACAATAACTTTATGGTAAAATACTAAAAAAAAGGGGCAAAATTTGGTATTAAAGCCGCTAGTTCAAGTGAGGTATCAGATGAAAGGACTCTGGATAAGCTGAGCCTGAATTTTAGAGAAAAGCTCGGGACATCTATCTTTTGTACGGAACCCTCGGTGGACGAGCTCGACTCCGGTTTTTATATACGAGTATACTAAGAGACTTTAAAATTATAGCCTACGCTTGCACTATTGAGTTAATGTTATAATAAAATCTTGTTCGTTCCATCTTACTTACTTGCCTTAACGTTTTTTTACCTTGGACTATTTTCTGAAATATTAATTCTATTAGAATTATTTTTTATGAAATAAAATAATTTTTGAGCCCACTCTAAACGCGACTGGTTATGGATTCGATCCCCACCCGAGGAAATTAAATATTTGTTTAAATTTACGAGAATATTTTGATTTCCGCCACTGCTTCCAGAATTCGGTGGAAAATGGGGAACGCAGTGTCTTAACACCTAGGTTTCCCCTGCCTACTGCTCAGTGCGGGATACAGCGTGACGCTGATAAAATTTTTAATTTACATAATTTAGAGTAAAGCCGTAGGAATAAACTAGATGCAAGTTATACGTATTTATCATTGTTGTTTTTGGTGATGATTTTTTAATTAATTATTGTATAAATTTCAATGATAGATTACGATCATAATTACAGATAAAATGTTAAATATATACAGCAGAAAAGCAAAAAGAGAAAATTATAATCATGAAGGTTTTGGCGATTATTCTCACTTTAGTAGCGGGTTAGTAAGAAAATAAAAATCACTTAATATATTCATAATTTACATAATATTAAATCGAATTGTATATTTTAATGCTGTGATATATTCATTTTAGTTAGTTCCTGTAGTACAATTCCTATGGTACCAGGGGATGTAGAAGTACTATGTAGAAGGGGAGAGCCGCTATATTTGGATGGCAGACAAGGACGATAAACCTTTGCTTGTAGATCTACAGGCTGAAGTCGACGACCAGGTGCTCTTAAGTGCCCGAAATGGTGCTGAAAACCAATATTGGCTTTTCACCAGGTAGTAATTATATAACATTTTTATTTTATATAAAAATATAAAATATTTTTATTTTATACTTTTATTTAGCAAATCAATAATAATACAATCACAAATTCATAATGTTTCAATTAAATGTATATATTTTTCATTTCACTTTTTATTCTCCGGCATTAGATAAAGTTAAAAAAAGAGGGAATCAATGAAGATTTATTTTTCTCATTTAACAAAATATACTTTGTAACGTTATAGTAGGCTAACTCGTCCGAGTGAGCCCCAATAGATAGTGTTCATTCTAAATATTCCCTTCTATTAAGATTCAAACGTGCAACTATGGCGAACTACAATATTAATTTACTTATCTTAATCCCTAGAGCTTCATCCATGTCCTCCGGGGCTTCCTCACGCTTGTACATGATCTTCCTCCAGTATTAACGCTACTATTTTCTGAAAGGTGAACCTAGGACAAAGCCACGTAGGGCTATATGAATTTATGATTTAATATTTTTATTCCAGGCAAAATCCCACTAACCATCAAATATTGGTAAATGGTAACATTAATTCGGTTTGGAACTCCAACTATCGTGGCAACCGTCCCACTAAAGTAATTGTCCACGGCTGGAACAACAATGGCAACTCTAATATGAATCCCCTCATAACAGCTGCATTTCTAGCTGTAGCAGATTTAAACGTAATTGTGCTGGATTGGAATCGTCTTGCCAATTCACTTTACAACGTCGCCGTTCGTGGAGTCCCTGATGTTGGTAATCATCTAGGATGGTTTCTAACTTGGCTCTTCAATAACGCTGGTGGAAACTGGAATCAACTCCATTTGGTTGGATTTAGTTTAGGAGCACATGTTGTAGGAAACGCTGGACGTACTATTGGAGGACGTGCAGCGCCTGTTACAGGTATATATATATATATTATAGTTGTGCTTTGAAAACGTATGATGTAAGGCTTTGATAACTATTAAAAGTTTGTTTATGTCGGACGCATACTCGGTATAATGGACCCAATTTCGCACGCTGACTTTTATCCTAATGGTGGCAGGAATATGCAGCCAGGTTGCCTCACTAGTCTCTGCTCCCACGGCCGCTCTACCGAATATTTTGCTTCCAGTGTAAGAACAACATTTCACATTTTATTGGAAGACAATGTAATAATCTTAACGAAGCGCAGCTAAGTTCGTGTACTGGCGCTCAACTGCGCATGGGTAATGGCGATCTAAGTAAAAGAGGGTACGTAAAGTATATTATTTCTTTATACCGTTATTAGCTTATTTAATGCTTTGGTTCGGACGTAGTTCACATCCAAATATTTGGCATTGTATTAGTAAAAATTTTACTACAGTATAAATATAATGTAAATGCATTTGTTAGTGCAAAACATGTCCACATGAAATATAATACGACTAATGAGATGAATACCACTAAAATAGAAACCCAAACTCTCTGCAAAATGATAAATTATTATAAAAAAGGCAGTCGTGGCGCAGTGGCAGAAGAGTGTGACTGTACGGGTGAATGAATTATTATTTATTAATATTTTAATTTCTTCGCGCTTTGCCTTGTTATATAAGAATTGAAAATATTAATAATTCCCCCAAATTATCTCTGTCTACACTTCTATATGTGGGGAAAAATATTATATTACAGATGAAGCTAAAAAAAGCTTGAAACTAAAAAGAAATAAAAAAATAAATTATTCTTTTATAGATGGGGGCTTTTCTCTTTACGAACAGGCAACAGTTGGCCATTCTAAAGATGTGGAAAAATTAACGATTAAGAAAAAACCTCAATGAAAAAAGACTTCTTTTATATATAATACGTCTTATGTGTGTTTTTATTTATATAGCAAATAAATTATTTAAATTGACTTCGAGTATATATTTTAAAAATATATAGTTTTAATAATATCTTCTTCCTCCTAGCATTAATCCCGGCTATCGCCAGGGTCTGTATATATAGATATACTAGTGGGCCCGGACGCGGCTACGCCCGCGAAAATATAAGCTTAAATAATTTAAATAAGTTAATAAATAATAATAAGTAGAGATTTATTATTAGAAAAAATATCTGAGTATCCAAAATGAACAAACAAAAGAAGTAAAAAAAGTAACTGAAGGAAATTCTTAATATTAGAAAAAGTGCCCAAAGTTTGCCGTGCGCGCGTACTCAACATTTTTCTATATTAAATAACTAGCGGACGCGCGCAGCTTCGCTTGCGTATTTAAGGGTGAATTCTAATAACCCATGAAACATGTGTTCAATGAAATATTTTGAAGAATCTAAATTTCAAATTTTTTAAAAATCGGTGGCGATTTTAAGATTTTTCCATACAAACTTTCAAGCCCTTATTTGCACCCTTAGGGGGTGAATTCTAGATAACGATGAAACACGTGTTCAATTAAATACTTTTAAAAATCTAAATTTCAAATTTTATAAAAATCGGTGCCGATTTATTTTTTTTCCATACAAACTTTGAACCCCTATTTCACCCCTTTAGGGTTAAAATTTTTCAAAATCCCTTCTTAGTGGATGTCCAGATTACGAAAGTAAACTTTTGTCCAAATTTAACGTTTCTACCATCAGCGGTTACGGCAGTGCGTGCGTCTTACCTCAGTCAGTGAGGACAAGTCCTTTTATATATATAGATTATTAATTTTTGCGAACAATATTAAATTAAATCCCAAATGATTAAAATTATGATATTTTAAGTGTATAACATGGGTATAAATAACCGAACTGAGGTAAATTAATTACAAGCAGCAAATAATTACATAAAAAATAATAGAAATTTGAAAATATATAAAAATTTACAAAACCATCAAAGTCATCTGCCCTTTCGCGTCGGTCATACTATAGGTACCACTCGTAGGCTAGGTCATTCCGAATCAGTGACATCTCCTTAATTATTTATTAGTATGTTATACAGTAAACTATAATTTCCATATAGATGAAATACTAAAAGTAACTATTATATTTATTTTCATAAGGATGAATATCAAATTATAGAAATCATCTAATTTTTGTTAATGTATACAAATCTATATCGGCGCGCGCCATGTATGCATTAAACAAACGCACTTTGGGTGACGTTTTCTTAAAACAACAAACTTTGCAGACCGTTGCTAATAGCGACGATTGTTATTAACATGGCGGAATAAATTGCATGTCAAATTAATTATTTTAATATATTGGTATATATCGAAAATATTACAAATATGAGAAAAAAAAGTATCCTATGTTCATTCCGGTACCCTCATGTGTCTCTATATGAGTATTTTATCACAATTAAATTAGCGGTTTGGCCCTGATTGCGTAAAAGACAGACAGACAGACGGAGTTACTTTCGAGTTTATAATATTGGTATGAATTGAGTGTACTTAGTTATTAATTGCAATTGCTTAGGCCGCACCTGTAGCTCCTCTGGTGTTGGTACACGGGGTCGTGGGCGGCGGTGATCACTTACCATCAGGTGACCCGTACGCTGGTTTGCCTCGTTATTTTCTATAAAAAAAATAACTTAAATGATCTCTAAAGAGCATTATAAACGAAAATATTTTTTTATTTGTACAAGTATAAGTTTTAGACTTTGTGGGTAACCCCATTTCGATAAGAATATGTTTATTTAAACTTATTTATATTGGCCGAAGCGCACGTAATATTACATATTTTGAGACAACGAAGGCTACAGTTCCTAAACCCTGAGTCAGATTTTAATATGATTTTTAGTTGGATTTGTTGGAATTATATTTTTTTGTTATATTACAAATGGAAAAACCGTAAAACAGTTTTATTTAAATTTGCAAATGCACAATTACAAGGCCCCACGTACATAATTAGGTTTTAATATGATGGAAAATGACTTTAATCCATCTGACACACACAGTACAGACTGAGAGCTGGCAACCCTTAATTTTCCAATTCCTTATGTGATTTTCTTTCAAATGATGGGCTATTCATATAAAAAACGTATGAGTGCAATTTTGTCCAAAAACGAGTTACGAAAAAATGTAATTAAAAGTGATTGCGGCAGGATTCTTCCAGACAATCCAGGTGTAATCTGTTCTACTAATCATGTATTATTCATTAATATAAGTTTAATTAAGAAAACTGATACCTGCAGGTTTGAACGGTGAGATCTCAGGTTATATCAAAGGGACATCGCCGCACACGCCTCAGTAATAAATAACTTAAGTTTGTATAACAGCTGTATCAAAATTATATGCAGATTAAAATTTGAAAACCAATTTCAAAAAACCGCTAAAAATATTAAAAATCCAACCTTTTAGATACCCATCTGATATTCATATGAAACATCAAAGAGAAGAACTGAGACTAATTGACAAAAAGACTGACGACACAACACGTCGCACAGATAGAGATTTAACTTGATTGATAGCTTAATTATGATATATCGATACATATTTCCAAGAATTTTTTCGTCTGGTGGGTAAACAAGTGAAACAACACTATAAGTTGTTAATAAACACATCCAATCCTTTAAAAACACTAATTGTCACATTTTTTACTAATAATTACCAGATCTAATTATTCTGTTTCAGTCAGAAAGGCTAATATAACTTTGTCATTCTTCTTGTCTCGCTTTTTTTTCAACTTCACACTGCATTTTCTTTCTTCAACTATCCCGCATATAGGAGGGTAGGCAGAGGGAACTTAGTATGTGATACTCCATTCCCCACTTTTCGCCGAATTTTCTCAATTTTCAAAGCTCAACGTCGGTCTTTTGTCTGCTTTAGCTGAGGTCAATTAATTTAGGATTTACTGATAAATGTGTGAAATTATTGATTCCAAATTTAATTATTTTTTTTATTTTTTATAGTAAGTGGCTTTTAGTGTAGTAGAAAAGCAAATCGTTGTCCTTCGACGAAGACTTATTAGTAGTTTTCCGTGCCTCAAAAGGTTGAAAAGGTTGAGAACGGTTATAGGATCTTTGTTTTCCGTCTGTCCGAATGTCAAGACCGTTATCTCGAGATCCCTTGGAGGTAATTAACTGAAATTTATGTTACCTTGAAGCAAAGAAAAAATCAAGTAATCCGACGTAAGAAGAAAAGTGCGAGAATTTACGCATCAGTTTTGGTGTATTTTGTGTATGAAATACAAATAAAGGGAAAAAAGCGAAAAGTGAAAATTAATAAATAGTTAATAGAAAAAAAAACGTTAGAGCTTTCTATTACTTTATTTCATACAAAACGACTGCATGTACCCACAAATTTAAGTTTATCAACTTTTATAAATTGTACTTCTCGGTGGCCTACAACCCTGAAATTGGTACGGAAGCCTCGTTGGGAGAGTCCGACTCGTATTTAACCGGTTTTTATTATCATTCCAACAAGCCAAGTAATCAGGAGCTTGCGAGCGATGCTACCCCTAGTATGTAATATAGAAATATAATAAAGATCAGAAAAAAATAGGAAGAGAAATATAAATAAATAATTGGCTTAATTAGGGAACCAATCTTTCGCTCAATACATGGTATTGTCAAAACGTTTAATGGAGTAAAACAAAACGAATATTCTACAACCGTTGCCTGGGACTCGTCACACATGTAATAAACTCAATGTTTTATCAATTTCTAGTCGTTTATATTTAATTTATTCAGTATCTTGAATTATTGTTAGAAATAATAACAATTACAGATTATTTCTTTTATTTGCTCTTTTTTTATTCTGATAAATAATCTAAAAAGAATAAATTTTTCACATTTAAAATCGAAAGTGTGTTTATGGTCTCCCTACATAAATATTTTATAACTGACAATTATCTTAATGAAGACCTAAGACGAGATAAAGTCCATGTTATAAGATAAAAAGTAACATAAATATACAGCAAGAAAGAGGAAAAAATCGAACACTGCAATCGACAATGAAGTCCTTAGTGCTTCTTTTCGCTTTAGTAAAACGTAATATTAAATTATTTTTTTATTATATTATATAATAAGATTTTAATTCACGTGTTAAAATTATTTAATATATATATTTTATTTCAGTGGGATACAGTAGTGTGATTCCCCCAGTGCCACTGGATAATAGCCATTATGTAGAAGGCGTTAGTCGTTATATTTGGATGAGAGGCGATGATAGTGCACCTGAGCTCGTTGATCTGCAGGCGCCAGTGGATGAGGATATGTTAGATGCTGCTAGGAACGGTGCTAACAATCAATACTGGCTTTTCACTAGGTAATATGTCAATAATTCAAATGATTTAAATATGTTATTATTATATTTTTGAAAACATTAAAATCATCTAATTCATTATTTTCAATTTGTATTTATTTCTTATAATTGTAATTGTTGTCGTAGGCAAAATCGTAACAATCGTCAAGTACTTGTTAACGGTAATATCAATTCAGTAAGAAACTCCAACTACCGAGCAAACCGACCAACTAAAATTGTTGTTCACGGATGGAATAGCAATGGCAACTCTAACATAAACCCGATGATCACCTCAGCGTTCCTCGACTCAGGAGATGTTAACGTTATAGTAGTAGACTGGGGCAATCTGGCCAATTCCTATTACAATGTTGCAGCTCGAGGTGTTCCAGATGTTGGCAGACATCTCGGAAATTTCATCCAATGGCTTTTTAATAATGCTGGAGGCAACTTCAATCAACTTCACTTAGTGGGTTTCAGTTTAGGAGCTCACGTCGTAGGAAACGCTGGACGCACTATTGGAGGGCGCGCAACACGCGTTACAGGTGCCTTAATTACAAATATATTAGATGCTAATAAAATATATTAGATGCCGATCGCGGTTTCACTTGCTACCACTATACAAATATTTATCTACCAATATGAATTACTTTCGTATTTTAATAACATTATCACTTCACATTTTAAAAATCAATATTTCAGCCAATTCAATTAATAAATACTCTCTTTTTGGCGAACCAAATACTTAATATAACGGACAATCGATAAAGATATTTTAATTTTTACCAGTATTTTAAAGTCTTTTTAAATTGTATATTCTAATTTGTACACAGGCTTGGATCCCGCTGGTCCTACATGGGGAGGAAATTCAAATGCCTTAAATCGTAACTCTGGTCTTTATGTGGAGTCTATACATACCGATGGGAGAATCCTGGGTATAATGGACGCTATTTCACATGCTGATTTTTATCCCAACGGTGGTAGAAATCCCCAACCTGGTTGTCGTATCAGTACTTGTTCTCATAGCCGTGCTTACGAACTATTCGCTTCGAGTGTAAGAACAAACCACTTTAATGGAAGACGTTGTGTCAGCATCCGTGATGCTGAACTGAGTGCTTGTACAGGAGCTCAGCTTCGCATGGGCAATGGAATATTGAACAAGAGAGGGTGTGTAATTTAAATTTATAAATTTTTTAATATTGTTTTGCTTCACTAAACAATGTTAATCAATATCAAAGTTTGTGAGCTTATGATAAAAAAATATTTAAAATGAGACTGAAGTAGCTGTAACTCAGTTGCATTTCAGCTTGATTAATTAAAAGTAAGGATTTTAAAACTCAATTGCAATATTTCGTGCACAAAATAAAATAACGACGAAAAACTAAAATGTCGTTATTTTTAAATTCAAATATATAAGAATTTCAATAAGAATTTCAGATACTATTATTCATGAAAATCTTATTATTTTACACAACATAATGATTTTATTACTATTACAGAACGGGAATCTACAGTTTGCGGACTGGCAACAGCTGGCCTTTCTAGAGAATATAACGTAATACGTAAATACATAAATTGAATGGAAAACGGATAAATACAATAACAATACTCAATTGTTTGTTTTATTTTATTCTGTTTGAATATTTCATAACGCCAGTAAAATCCGAGTGTTCATATTCAATCAGCAAATGAAAATTCATGTTCTATAAATCAATCAATTATAGATAATTTTCTTTTTTTTTCTTTATTTCAAATAGTGTCAATTATCCATAGAGTCGTGCGGGTCAAATGGACACATTTTTACTTTAAAGTAGAGTCCCACTGTGCAATAGAATATGGCAATTAGAGAAATATTTTTAGCGTTGCCCTGTATCTTGCACTTAGCAAGACGGCACAGGGAATCTGGAAACCTAGTGTTAAGACACTGCGTTCCCACTAAGAAACTTCCGTCCTCCATTTACCGATAAATTTTCGAGGCATTGCGAGATAAGTGGTGGAGGTAAACGCTACGCTTTATTATAGTTTGTATATAAACTGAATTCAAATTTACAAAACAATGATTTAATTAAATAATGTTATTTTTCTATTTCATTTAGATGTCTCCTACCAGATTTGATATTTAAAATTATTTTGTATTACGTACTTAATCTACCTATAGCCTATATATACCTTTAATCAATATCAATTACACATAAACGAATTAAGATTATTTTTATGAACAAGGCGTCCGTTAATTTTCATTTTAACCTAAACTATAATTTTTTATCTTAACTGTTGCTTTCTGTTGCTTTTCAAAGAAATGAGTAAGGCAGAGCTCAAATAAGTTATTATAAATTTAGAGTATTTCGATATAAATATAAACTATGTAACTTACTTATTATTTTCTAATCAACTAGGTATCAATATTCAAGTAAAAAACGCGACAGGTTTAGGATATATTATACTTTCATTTCTTTGCTCTGGTAACGAGGCAAAGAGTGGCGGAGAGTTGAATTATAAAAGAAAGTGATAAAGATAAAGATAAAGGGTACTAATTTCTCTAACTGTCTTGAGCCTAAATTATTACAATGCCAATATCTTTAATGAATTGAATAATATGGAAAACGTAATAGCTTATCACTTCCCTTCTGTACCTATTCCGATTAATGTGGAATAATCTTATTTATATCTTAAACTACCTTTCTAATAATTATTAAATTAAATAATTCATTAAATTTCACTCATTAAATGAAGATTCGTTCATTAAATGAAACAGCTTGTATTGACTTTAAATCTGATAAAAAGTTGAAGAAGAAGAAGTTTTGAAATGTAACATAGTATTTGTTACATAGTTTACAAAAAAAAAACATAACCATATGGCCACAATCTTTCACGCAAACTGTTATATCAATCACGCACTAATTGTATTGAACAAAGATGCTAGACTACTTATTAGATTAAAATGATTGGTTATCACATAAATTATGAACCTATATAAAATAATTAATTAAACATCCGTGCCATTACTAAAAATATTCAGTTGTATTAGTATACAAAATATGAAAAATATATTTCTTCTGACTTCGTATTTGGCATGTAAGTATGGTATTCTTTCTATCTGCCTAAAGCCTTTTATATTTGATGGCGGGGTGTCTGTATTTGGATATAATCTACTTAGATGAAAGCAATCAATATTTTCCTAAATACTAAATAACTAAAATATAAATAATAAATATTTTAACCGTTCTAGTTTGTGCCGGTACAGCTATTAATATAGTTTCAAAAGAAAAATATGTACCTGCTGATGAAGAAAACTTAAACATAGAAGAATTACCGATTTATGAAAATTTCGAAAGCGCTATAAATAAAAATCTTTTGGAAGCTGTAGATAACAATGAATATTGGCTTTTTACGAGGTATTTTTATAATCATATTGTATACTAATATATTAATATTTATGAATTTTTACATTTAATATCATTAACATTACAGAAAAAATCCGAGGTCTCCTCAAATTATCGTTAATGGTGATATTAATTCCGTACGATCTTCCAATTATGACAGTGAGAAGCCGATAAAAGTGATAGCTCATGGATGGAACCGCGATGGTCATTCTCCAGTGAACACTATGATCACATCAGTATATTTAGATAATTATGATGTAAATGTGATAGTCCTAGATTGGAGTGTAAGTGCTAAGGGAAACTATGTCAGTGCATCTGTAAGAGTGCCAGCTTCTGGGCGATTTCTGGGAAACTTCTTAGAATGGCTTATTAATGTTGAAGGTGGCAACTGGGATAATGTACATCTTATTGGGTACAGTCTAGGAGCACATTTGGTCGGTAACGCTGGAAGATATGTGAATGGCCGACCCAGAAGAATCACTGGTCTGCAAACATATTGTGTTAACTACTTGTAGTTTTCTTACTTTTATTATTTTTAAATATTTTTAAAATAATGGGATTTATTGTAAATTATTATTAATTTTCTATCTTTAAGAAAATATCAATATAAAATTATATGTTCTTCTATTCATTACAGGGTTGGATCCAGCCGGTCCTTTCTGGAGCAATTCTTTTGCATTGAACGAAAAATCTGGTCAATACGTTGAAGCTATTCATTCAAACATCTTAGCACGAGGAATTACAGAACCTATAGCTCATGCGGATTTTTATCCAAACGGCGGAAGGTCACAGCCAGGTTGTGACACCAATCAGTGCGCTCATGCTCGATCTTATGAATTTTTCGCTTCAAGCGTAAGGAAAAACAATTTTGAAGGAAGACGTTGCTCAAATTTATTACAAGCTGTTCTCAACCGATGTACTGGTGATATTCTGAACATGGGAAATGGAAACTTAACAAAGTCTGGGTAAATGCTATGATTTATTAAAGAATTGTTATTATTTTTTTGGTATATTGTAGATTGTAAGGCTTCATTTTGTAGGTTGACATTTTATTATTCCTCTCTCTACCTTCTTTTTAATATGGTAGTGTGTAGAAAAATCTATCTTGTAAGCTTTATTTTTTGCCTACAATAATTATATAACCCGCATCCGTTACATGTGCTTAGTACAACTACACGGTTTCAGTTGCACTATCTAACAAACTTTCCTAGACGCCTTAAACAATATTACGTTTATAACACTCGCAAGTATCGTATTTGTATATATTTTATTTTATTTTCTGTTCCTTTCAGATATGGTATCTATGCATTATCTACTGGAAGCATGTGGCCTTTTTAAAGGACAACTTTAATTTAATTAGTTGCGTACTTCACAAAATTGTATACCCCTAAGGAAACTTTAAAAACAATTTTCAAAGTAAAAAATATTTAAAGTAAATTGTTAATTGACTTTGAATTTATAATATTTGATTGAATCTTCAGAATGTACTACACTCTTGCAATCTGTCAAAACCAAATGAAAACAAAACAATGTACCTAATATAAAAACATACTATGATTGATAAATAAACATCTTAATCTATTAATTATCTGCCTAATCTTTTGTTATAGATAAGTTTTTTCATTAAAATTCTATTGAATCATTAATGATTAGATCAATATGAAATTGTTTTTAAAAATCTCCTAAATAACATCTAAAATCTTTTGATCTATTACATAAGTATTTAGTTTCATTATATCGTTTTTTTTTATTTTCATAAACTTTAACTTTAACTCTAACTCTACCATTTTTTTTGCAAAGGATACAACAACTGCTTTATCAGATCATACCCAGAACATAAATATCTTTAAATATAAATATCCCTGAGCGGGGATCGAACTTTAAACCATCGTTTACATTTAATAATTAAACCACGTTGGCGTCGTTTACCTTTATCTATATTCTAATAATCAATCGTTAGTTAATCATAAGCTATACATTAATTGACCTCCATATAAGTAATTCAGTAACTGTGCCAAGAGGATTAATATTAATTAAAACTAGTAATTAGCATTCAGCATCGTCTATATTTACTATTAAATTATATTGTGTAAGTAATAATTAATGATTTTACGTCAATAAGAAAGGCATTTTTGTTTCTTTATCACATAGATGGGAGATATGACGTTTAGCCTTATCTATTTCCGGCTTATATTGCTACACTAAGTTTTAGGTAATTAGACGAAAATCCTTCCTTCACTTTCAGAAGGAGGAGAAGATAAGTAATTAGGCTTTTCATTCTCATCTTCCAAAACATTAAGATAAAATCTTCAGTATACCTATAAAAAAAGATAATCTCACCTCGATATCTTATCTGAATATATAGTATATGATAGTTTAAAAAATCTTAAAATTTAGAATATACGTACAATAATAAACTAAAACTATTATTAAATATTTATAGTTAAAATGTAACAGTTAGGTGCATGTTATCAAACTAATCAAAAGATAAAGATATTTTCGAGAAGTACGCATTGTTTTAAAGGGAATAATTTTAACTAGTCCAACAACAGTGATCCAGTGTTCTCATAAAATGAATCAGTTATTTTTTAAAATTGTATTTATAACAGGTAATGCTTGGAAATATTTGCTTTATTTTGAAATTCAAGTATTTTCAGTAAATATTAATATTTTTATCTATAGTTAGTTCTGCAAATATATTAAGAGAACAATATAACGAAGAAGGACGATTCTTTTTATTTCCTGGGGATGGTGACGGCTTGCTTCACCTTGTTGATACTAATGAGCCAGTAGATGAAGATATTATAGCAATATATGCCAGACAGCCAAGCAATTATAACTACTGGCTACACACACGGTTAAGTATTTTAATAATTTTATGATATTAATATAAAATAAGTTAAGAGTGTTAAATGATATTTGTGTTAAATTATACTTTTGATAGAGCTTGCCTTAAGTATTTTCAGTATTTGAGTTTTATCATACACAAAGAATATTTCTTCATAATCACAAAAAACTAAAAATATGTATATAATAAATTAGATGGAATGTTAAGATATTGCATTTTAGTAAAAATTTTAAATTTAAAAAAATTTGGAAAAAAGAATTGTATTTGTAAAATAATTATCTTTTCGTTTGGCAGAAATAATCCAAACCAATATGAGTCTCTCATTTATAAAGACGTAGACAGTATTTTGAAATCTCATTTGGATTTCAATAAAACAATAGTATTTTTAATTCACGGGTGGCTTGGAAGCGGTACTAACGAGATGAACCAATTACTCAGGGAAGGTAACAAATTAAATACCATTTAAAAATTTAAAACCGATTGTTAAATTAAATTTAGATAAAACATAAATTTTAACTAACAAACAACAGTAAAAAAACATATATGTATGATATGTTCAATTGAAAAATATTAAAATTTCAGCACCCTTTCAGCATTTCTCCAAGACGACGATGTAAATGTAATTGTTTTCGAGTGGAGCGAACTGGCCAATCGTAATTATTTGACAGCTAAATATGGGGTAGTCACATTGGGGCAAGGACTCGGTGAATTTATCGAATGGCTTGTTTCTTTAGGAGCATCGTATAGTAATATTCACCTTGTCGGATTTAGTCTTGGAGCACATATTGCAGGTAATGCAGGCCGGCATACAAAATCGCATATTAGAAGAATAACAGGTATGAGCGGAAATTCTTCGTTATGTGCCTTCGTTATGCGCATAAATGTAAATTCAGTGTTCTTATACATTTATATTGCAGCTTTAGATCCCGCTGGACCACTCTGGACAAAAGATAAAAGTCGATTAAAAGAAACAGATGCACAATACGTTGAAGTAATACATACAAGTAACCTTTACGGCTATAAGGAACCTTGTGGTGATGCAGATTTCTATCCAAACGGCGGCTCCAAGATGCCGGGATGTTGGATTAGTGTATGTTCTCACAGCAAAGGTTATGAGTACATGGCTGCCTCGGTGAAATATAATCATTTATATGCAAATGAATGTGATAGCTTGAAAGACGCAAAAAAGGATGTGTGCAAAGGAAATATTTACCCAATGGGAAACAGTGACTTGAATAAGTCAAGGTAATAAAATTTATGAATGCTACTGCATTTCGTTTCATGATTAGTTTTGAAACAAGTTAAATATATAAAAATGCATACTTATCTACAGCAAGAAGAAAACCAAATAACTTTATTTACTTGTTTCTTTTTTATTGTATTCATATTTTTTCAGGACTGGAATATTCCGAGTAAATACAGATTGATTAAAAACTACTTACGCCATCAAAATCTTGAAAATCGAAATAAATCAATACGACCTGTATCAGTTATTTTCTTTATCTCTTTATAATTTGTTCAAATCATGAAATACCCCCAAAACAACCTGTAAATAAAAAGCCAAGTATTGAGTCCTGTCGAGACCTATAAGTAAGTACCTACGTCCTATAAGTGACGTCCATGCAAAATTTGAGACTCCTAGCATTTATAGTAACGAAGTTTCATATAAACTTTCAACCCCAAAAACGACCCCTTAGAAGTCGATTATTGCAAATTCCCGTCTTAGCGGGCACCTACGTCCTATAAATAACTCCTATGCAAAATTTGAGATTCCTAGCACATGTACTTTCTGAGATTTCGTGATGAGTGAGTGACCTTTCGATTTTATATATATAGACTAGCGGCCCACTCGCGGTTTCGCCCGCGTGAACTATGTTATTATTAATTTCTGTCTCCATGACTACGTCCTAGTGACGTTAGCAAAATTTGAGACTCCTAGCATTTATAGTAACGAAGTTTCATACAAACTTTCGACCTCAAAAACAACCCCTCAGAAGTCTAATATTGCAAATTCCCGTCTTAGCGAGCACCTACGTCCTATAAATAACTCCTATGCAAAATTTGAGATTCCTAGCACTTGTAGTTTCTGAGATTTCGTGATGAGTGAGTGACCTTTCGATTTTATATATATAGATAGATTATATTTGACTCTCATTATGCTAAATTGCAAACTAACCAAAATCGTAACATATGACGTACATGTGTGGTGTGTTAATTTATCTATAATATTAATTTTCTGATAAATTTCAATGATAAACTAATCTTAATAGATTACTTCTTCCATAAATACAACATCACTTTTACTGAATATCGCGGTAATAAACAATCATGAAAAGTTTATTAATCTTGTTCGCTACAGTAACATGTTAGTTTAATTAATAATGAATTGTTTAATTTATCGATGTCTTTTTAATCAATTAATACTTTTTTGATTAATATTTTCTAACATTATTGCAGTATGCTCTGGCAGTGCAATTCCTCTGATACCAGGGGATAATAGTCACTATGTGGATGGTGAAAGCCGATATATCTGGATGCCTGATGGCGAAGGAAAACCTCATCTTGTAGACCTTCAAGCTCCTGTTGATGAAATTTTACTGAACGCTAGAAACGGAGCTCGTAATGAATACTGGCTTTTCACCAGGTATATTAAGAAATATTTACAATTAATAAATAAAAGCAGTTTCTTAAAAATGTTAATATATATTTTTATTTTATTACCAGGCAAAACCCAACAAATCGTCAAATATTAGTAAACGGAAACGCCAACTCCATCCGTAACTCCAACTACAGAGGAAACCGTCCAACTAAAGTTATTGCGCACGGATGGAACAGCGACGGGAACACCGACATGAATCCACTCATTACATCTGCATTCTTAGCAGTTTCAGATGTTAATGTTATCATTGTTGACTGGAGAAGAACGTCTAGTGGAATGTATACAACCTCTGTTCGTGCTGTTCCTGATGTGGGTGTGCATCTTGCCAATTTCCTAACCTTCTTATTCAATACGGCCGGTGGAAATTGGAACAATGTGCACTTACTTGGCCACAGCTTGGGTGCTCACGTAGTGGGTAACGCAGGTCGCGCGGCCCCTACCCGTCCTCAACGCATCACTGGTTGGTATATTGTTTTTGGGTTGTTATAATACTTATCAAGACGCTTATTTTTATTTTATATAGACGCATATTTTTTATTATTTTCTTTTATAAAATGTAGGTATGGATCCTGCGGGTCCACAGTGGGGAGGAAATTCAAATGCTTTAAATCGCAACTTCGGAGTTTACGTTGAGTGCATTCACACTGACGGTGGTCTTCTTGGTATTATGGATCCTATTTGCGGCGCCGACTTCTATCCTAATGGTGGTAGAAACCGTCAGCCTGGATGTGGAAACAGCATGTGCTCTCACAGACGCGCACCACAGCTGTTTGCTTCTAGTGTAAGGAGTAATCATTTAGTTGGTAGACGTTGTAACAACCTTAGAGAAGCTGAAAATAACCAGTGTTCTGGCGCTTCCCTACCTCTTGGTAACGCAAATTTAAACAAACGAGGGTAAGTAATCAAATATGATTCATATTTATATAATTTAAGATTTATATGAATTTGCATAATTTCGTATAATTTTTGTTCCATTGATTAAAATAGTACGATCACAATATGTTTAATTAAGATGACATACACGACATATAAAAGTTACGTAGGTATATAAGCAGTTAGAGTGTGAAAACGTGGTTATTTTGGTATCAATTTCGACAAGGGATAATTTTCATATATTTTGAAATATTGCTCTAATTGAAATTATTAATTTAAATGAACATTCAACCTAAAATTTATAATTAATTTATATTATTTTGGTTATTTCAGAGATGGACTTTATGGACTAACAACAGGAAGCGCATGGCCTTTCTAAAACAAATGATCTTATTTATTTTTAATAATTAGTATTTAGAAATAACGCTTACAAATATATAATTTTATATATAACTGAAAGGTTTATTTTCTTTTATTCCTTCTCATCTTCAATTAAATAAAATATTTTGTAATCAAAGATTTAAGTCCAGTTTCGGTCCAGTTGATTATTAGCACCAAGTACCAATACAAAAAAGTAAATGCATTTTTATATCCATTTAAACTTTATAAATGACGGCATTATAGAACACTAAAAAATGTTTGTTGTTATTGATGTTGATTGTTGATTCGTTCTCATCCTAAAGTTTAATTACTGTTTTTCATATAAAAGAGAACAACAACACACCCTCTAATATTATTATTAAAATATCTAATCAACCATGGCGTGATCATTCGCACTACTCAACGTCATTAAAACGATAAATGTATACAAAATTTAAATCCGCATTTACTAGGTATAACTCTTCTAAATACTAATATCTTATCTTATCGTTAAAAGTATCTCTATTTAAAATCTATAATTAAACTTATTTAAAAATTTAAAAGACGTCATAACTGGAAATTTACGCACAAAACTGTTTAAAAATAGATTAAGTAAATTAAGCTAAACTCTAACATCGATAAAAAAATATTTACTCAAATATTTCAATTTATTATCAATCTCATTATACAAAAAAATCCTTATTTATTACTAAATTAAGTTAAATTAATATTAAATTATAATAGCTTAATTAAATTTTGAAATAACGAATTTATATTATTTTATTTTGCTAAAGTCCTCAAATCCAGGTGCGGTTGTAAAATCTGCAAAATAATAATAACGTTATACATTTTTTATTTTTTTTATTTTAAAAAATATGTAATTAGTTAATTTCAATTCCTTATAATAAATATCATATTACTTTAATAAATATTCTTAGAAGGAATCTAAATACCTCATTTCTCTCCAGCAGTCTTGATCGGAAAAATGGTGCATACAGTCTATGGTCATTTCGGGGTTTAGACGAAGTTCTCAAGCTCACTAAACACGCGACTACCACTGTGACTATACAACCAAATGCGGTGAACCATAAATACGATATTCTATACAGGAATGGCACCTCCCTAAAAATAAAAAAATAGGTATTTATGTTGATATGTTACAAAGCTTGCGGATTAAAATTATTAATATAATTTAAAATATACAATAAAAATATACATATAATTAAAAATATAAAGGGCGGCGCTGAGTTCTTCCACTCAACACGAAATGCCTCCATAATTTAGCGTAAAGTGGGGAACGGAGTGTTTTAACACTAGGTTCCCTCTGCATACCCTGCTATGTGCGGGATACAGCGTGAAGCTGATTTATTAATTTTTATTTTAAAATAATACATATAAATTATAAGGAATATTGGTTGATAAAACGGTCGGAAATTGGTTGACGTTTCAATATTCTATTTGTTAGGATGATCGTAAAATATTCTGTTATTGAAAAGGTAAAAGGGGAACAATAGGAATGGAAAGTTCTCGACATTTCGACGGGGACGGGAAAATTAGATATATAATCTTAATTCAATGCAATAAGATATAAAGTTCTTATATTATTTGAAATATTTGATAGAGAGAGTGATAATTAGTTAATCCTTATATGCTATTATTACAATAAACGATAATACTAATGAAGAAGGAATGAGGATGTTTTCAAAGTCACATAGTATGAGCCGTTTACAAATAAATTACATAAATTATAATTATAATAAGAACCTGATATTTGAACAATTTTTTTGTCCAATTTTCGTCAATTTAGAGAGGCACGTTAGGCAAAAATATATAAAAAGCATACCTACCCAGTACTTTCATGAATCTCGTCATTAATAAAAGTATAGGAACAATTGAACGTGTATCGTTCTTTCTCTTCAAAGGTCAAAAGACCTTGTGTTTGCGCCAACTGTGAATGTGCAGCAATCCACCAAGCGCTTATCAACCCCACCACTCCACCACTTAGGGCGCTCTACATAAAAATATAATACATTTTTGAGAAGTAATATTAAAAATATATATTCAATTAAGAAAATCTGTGAAAAGAAAGTGGGTATTCTTTGTTTAATTTCGAGACATTGAGTGGCGGAATTTAACGCCGTATTAGCTAAGTATCTGGCGTTACATTGATAGTAGCTCAATTGAACTCTGCGATAAAAGGGAATATATTATACAGTTCTACACAATAATTAACGGAAACGAGCCTATTTTAATATTCTATTTATTTTACTTTAGTATTTATCTTAACATTAATATACTTACAACACCATCAATCATTGGTAAAAATAATCCCATAATAAATATTCCTGTGAGTGGTCCCATCGACGCTGAGGAAAGACTCATCGCTAACTGTAGTACCGAACCCAGTCTTTCTACTACAAATACTAGTCCTAAAAAATAAATCAAATCAATATTATAATGACTTAAATATATTGGTTAAGAATATACATACATATATATTTAATTTGAACAAAATTAAATTTCAACAGTTTTCAGTAATAAATTCTATACTTTGTTATTATTAATCATAATGTGTAAATTTATTTTCGTGTGCATATATCCAACATACATGAGGGTAGATAAAGAGAACCTAGTGTTAAAACACTGCGCACTCAGAATTTTGTCCAAATTCGTCAAAGTCTTTAAAATTCAGTAGAAAATGGATGAAAACGGAGCGTCTTAACACCAGTGTAGGTAGGTAGGATGAAGGAACCCAGGTTCCTTCATCCTACCCTGTTATATACGAGATAAAAGGTTAAGCTAAAACAGAAATACATTATGCCTACAATAAAAACAAAAAATAAGATTTTATTGTAATTCCGCTTATAGATTATAATAATTTATATATTTTTTTCTTACCAACACAAATACAGCCGAGTACAACGACAACAGATCTTACAAGTATTTGAGTTTGTATTTGACTCAATTTGGGTAAGAAAGGTTTCCAAAAATCTTCTAATACGACGGCTGCCATTGAATTTAACCCAGTAGATAGTGAACTGTAAATGTATAAGGACAATTATATTATACTTGTTAATAAAGTAAATAATAAAAAAACTGCTTGAAAATTTGGTCCTCAAGAAAAGAGAATGGAGTATCTTAACACTACGTTCCCTCTGCCTTTGCTTCTGTGTGCTACAGCGTGCACAAGCTGATTTTATTAAACATTGAGGTCCTCAACATATTCACCTCAAGGCTGCACTAAAGACCCCAGCAACAAATATCCCAGGCATGCCCTTCCACTCCTCCAGCACGTCCATAACAAGTAAGGGAAGTAGCTGATCCTTAGCTAGAGCTAATTTTGAATCTAAGGGATCGCATTCATAATATCGGGCATATGCTAAGAGTCCGCAATAACTGCACATTGATACTATAAATATGACGCCACCTAGAAATCCCCATACGGCTCTGTAAATACAAATATTAATCGCAATCTAATTAAAATTGTATTTAATCTAATAACCTTATAAGGTTGCAATTTATATTACCTTTTCCCGTATCATCTTGAGGAGGACCTGAACGGACTGGGAAATACGTTTTGAAGTGAGAAATTCAATATTTGTCACAGCGTACACACAACGCCTCCAGAATTCGACGGAAAGTTAGGAACGGGAGTGCCTAAGTGGGAACGGAGTGTCTTAAGTTTAAGTTTAAGTGTTTAGGTTCATAGGTGCCCTCTGCCTACACTGCAATGTGCGGGATACAACGTGAAGTCAACCAATATGTATATTAAAAATATCACCTTTTCGACATCTTCAAATCTGACAACGCAAGAAACCTTTGCATCATGGACTGATTAACTGCTATATTTCCAGTCCAATAAAACATGGACCCTATTGAAACTGACCAGATTGAATGACGTACAGTCATATCTAAAGTAAAGCTGTAAAAAATATTTATTTGTTGTTTAAAATTTAAATTAACAAATTTTAAAACAAGTTTTGTTTCTCAAATGATTATTTATCATTTTTAACAATGTTATTCCACACTTAAGGAATATGAGACGCGGGTTCAAAACCGTCGTTCAATTTTTTTTACGTTTTTAGAAAAGTAAGTTTAATTATCTTGTTAATTAACGACCATATTTAGCGTAGATGTAATCTTAATTCAATCTTCATGTTTTTCTTTGTTGTGCGTGTGTTTTGAGTTTTATTGTTTCTCATAGATTTTCTTCACCTGATATTAAAAAGGTATAATAAGCATTTTACCTTGGCAGTTCCAATCGTTTGGTTTCCCAATTCCTAGCAATAACTTCATCAAGTCCTCCAACTATTACCGTTCCCTTCACTATAACTAAAAACATGGCTCCAATCATAACAATCGTTTGCATTACATCTGTCCATACTACAGCTTTTATACCTCCCTGAAATAAATTTCATTTCATAGTATAAAATAGGTTAAAGTTAACTTCGGTTTTGGCTTAGTGATATATATATATATGAAAATGTTTTTGTTTCTATTTTACCCTATTCCTGTGACGCATTGCTATACAGACTATTTATTTATTTAAGCATTTCTATTAATAATTTCTAATTTTAAAGTAAAGTTATTGTATAATATGCAAATAGACTCTTACAAGTACTTGCTATTTTTTTTTACTCACCACACATGTATAAAATATACAAACAAGGCACACAGGGTGATAGGATGTGTATATTTACACCAGTCACTGTAAAAAAGTTGTTACTTTCATTAAAAAAAATATAATAATAATTGAAAATTAAATAAATATACAATACTTATTTTATAAACGTATAAAAAATTTAGTTAAGTGAAAATTGCCCTGCGTCCATACAAACTTATATAAAAATGTTAAAATAAATATCTTATATGTGAAAAAATATACCCTGATTGAATGCCAAAGCTGGAACATAAATGACTATAGGAAGCCAAGCCATCTGAAAAACAAAAAGGACACATGTTTATTTTAAATTTCATCATTTAGACTTTTCTTAATATCTAACACCAATTATTTTATTTTTATACAATTTGGAATATTACCAAATAAACGCTGAATATAACTGATCCAAAAATCCTCGTCCTTTTATCGTAACGTAATTCCAGGTACTAAAAAGAATAAAAATAAAAATATATTAAAATATATGAAATTTACAAGGATAGCTTACTAACATTTAAACTAAATAAATATTTCTTACCTCGTACACAGATGTCAATTGTAATTCATGTAAGACTGGAATGAAAGTGTATGTAACTATAAAAGACATTAACAAAGCTCCGATCGTAGTAAAAACGTAGGAAGTTCCATGTACGTAAAGCTCTGTGGGTATTCCTAATAGCGATATACCTGAAAAAAAACTGCACACGATTTGACTATTATTGAAGCGAATCTATTAAATTTGATATTTAGCATACAATAAAAACAAATATTATTTAAGATAGCAAGTTGTTTTCCATTCGGAAGTATTAGTAAGAGACTGAAAGCATTACTCTGGCTTCCACATTTTAGTCTACTTCATTTCTCAGTCTTAAATATCACTATTTATTTAATGCGTAGTGATTATGCTGTAAATTTTGTACTAATAAAATAATCTAAATACATACCTGGCAACTAAAGAAAAACAAACTGGCACTAGCTTCATATTCCTTCCCCCCATCAAATAATCTTCAGTCGAGTTCTGTTTCTTAACGAAACCATAATAAACCCCAATACCACCACACGCGGTTAACATAAACACAAAAATTGAATAATCGATCCATGAAAAATGCTGAAACGCCTTTCTGACCTCTAAAACGTCTCTATCCATATTATAATATTTATATTTATATATTATAACTATTTATATTATATTTATATATTATAACTATTTATAATCCATATACTATGAGTATCTAGTAGTGTCTAGTGTCTCTCTCACGCACTCAATAATCTCTGAATTAAAAGTGTTCCAACGAAGACACCAATTTTTCAATTACCTCCTACGATTTTCCTCTTATGCTATTTTAGTTTATTAAGCATATCCTGTATTGTAAAAATAACTTCTGCCAGTTAAGCTTGCTCTGGCTTTGACCTGTATTATTTTTGCATTGTCCAATTTAAGAATAAAATAATATATATTTATTCACATTTAATTATTTTTTATTTTTTACTTAATTTTGCTAAAGGCATATTAAAATAAAATAAAACTTTTGTTTTAACAATATTTATAATAAATAATAAATAAATTTATAATCTTTTTTTTAAATGTATGTTTTCAGCTTCGTTGTTCGCATTCTGTATCAGTAATCGGTTTCATATTGATTGAGGTAGAATTTAGATGGTGATTCTGGAATAGACATACAATTAATTTTTCTTTCCTTTTCACATATTCGTATGGACATACGTACGTTTAACGTAAAATCCCAAACTTTAGCGAGTCTGAGCATACATATCTACGTATTGTTTCATAATTGGTTATTTTATGTACATTGTATTTGTATATGTAAAAAAATAGGATAATAAAAATTTTATAATAATTCAGGACCAAAAAGTTTTATAAAGTGGCTAGCAAATAAAATAAAATAAAGGATTTTCATTCTTCGTTATGGTAACAAGACAAAGTGAGTTCTGGCACTCAACTCACTATGGTTTGGCACAATTGGGCGAAAAGTGGGGAACGGAATGTCTTATCACTGTGTTCCCTCTATCTACTCTGCTATATAAAAGCTAGAAACAATCCATAACTAACCTTGTTTCCATAAGCTCGTATAAAAGGTTCATCAGTAGGATGTGGTGGTTCCCTGCACATTCTTCTAACACATGGCGCAAGCAGTCTGGGCGCGGGCGGCACGTGCGCGACGCCCGCCGCCGCGCGCCCCCTACTCACCACCACGCCCACCACCACCGTTATGAGGGCGCCCGCCAGCGTGTACCACATGTACGACACGTGGAGCATTGGGTTTACTTCTGCACTGTAATAGTTTCATGTTCTTTCTATATTTTATAAATATCAAGTCTACTGTAGCTCACCAGCACAGCATATGACTGTTAGGTTCTAAACGCGACGAGTTCAATTCCCACTTAGAAGACTATATCACTATTATCTCGTTCTGGCAACACGGTAAAGGGTGTAGTTAAGTTTCACCACTAAACACACAATGTCTCGAAAATTTCTGCGAAATGTGAGGAACGGAGTGTCTTAACACTATTCATTTACACTTAAAAACCATAAGTGAAAATCATTATTGAATGCTTCCTCTTTTTAATGATTATTTGTTTAAAGCTATCTCAATAGGGACTCTTTCTTACAATCATTTCGTTAATTTTAATGGCATAAAAAGACATTTCAAATTTCAATCCGGCTATGTACACTTGAGCGGAAAAAACATAGCATTATATTGTCCTTTTATTTTCAATTTTGCGCCCTTTATCGACTTATTTTAAAAACTCTGTCTCCAGATAAGGTTAGTTCTAAGGTTAACACAAACATTCTACGTGACTTCAACATTTAAAATGTAAAGTAGGTATCTATACTTACGTTTCACTAACAACACTTGTTTCCACAATAGTATAATTATATGCACATCCATCTACAGTGAGAGGCTTGTGCGCCACGGGCACGAGGCCGCGCGCCACCGCCAGTTGTGCTGAGAGACACCACCAGGCCATACACGCGAGGCCGACCGCGCCGCCAACTAGCGCAGCCTATATATTTGGAATATTTAAAAAAAATTAGGTCCTTAAGAACTTAAAAGCCAATTTTTTTTTAAATATTTAAGAAAAAAGAACAATAACAACCTCTTTAGAAATCAAAATCATAATAAGATGCAAAATATAATATTTAAATAACTTAAAGAATATATTTTGGAAAAGCAATATTTTGTAACATTACTTTCACTTTTCTTATTTATTAAGTAAATTACACTTTTTTTATTAATTAAATAAAATAATAATGTTAAAAGATAACATTATTATTTTATTTACGTATATTACTTAATTTACTTGCTTACCAAAAAAATATTTTTGTACTTAAAAGCTGTTTTCCTCTTTTTATGCTAAGAATATTAGAAAAAGCATTACGTGCCCTATATTAAGTTTTCAGAATTACTGTTTTCAGTAAAGCCTTAACAAAATAGTGTTAATTAAATAATGTAAATATTAACAATAACTTTTAATAGGAGGTGTTAAATTTAAAGTTCGTGATTATTACCGTAGCATCAATCCAGGGCATTAGAATCCCCATAGAAAATACACCAAGTTGGGGACCCATTGTCATTGCCTCTAACGTCATTGTTAATTGTAAAATAGTTCCCATTTTCTCAACTACAAATACTAAACCTGGAAATAATATAATGATTATAAAATACACAAAAAGATCACTTCGAAGTTAAGGTCAAGCAACTCCCTTCCCACGCATAAACCTTCGACCCTCGGATATCAGGCATAGAGGCAGGATAGTGAGGAGTAGGCAGTTTCTTATTATACCAGAATAACTTTAGTTTTAATGTATATACCTAATTAGGAATGTATTATATAAACTTACCCACACATATAGTTCCTAGAAGTATAACAACGGCTTTTAAGAGAAAATTGGTCTGTCTGTCAGACAGCCGTCGTTTGAAAAATGGTTTGTAAAAGTCTTCTAAAACTACTGCGGACATTGAATTTAAACTTGTTGATAATGAACTGTAAAAATAAATTTCTTTAAGTTTAAGTTTAAAAATTACAAATCGGAACCTTATATTTAAAGATAATTGTTAGAGAAAAATTATAGGAGTGTAGGTACTCTTGCTCTTTCCATTTTCCAGCCATTCTATAATTTTGTGTTAGTGATATACTAATCCGATACCTACTTTACTGTGTAATAGCCATTTTGTCCAATGAGATCAAAGAAACTTTAATTTTTACTCATGTAAATTTGGTTCATAGCCGATTGAAAATAAATAAAGTTAAATGTCACTATAAAATATCAAATTTAATACCTATATTTCTTAATTTTTTTATTTAAACAATAATCTATAATAACAATATTCATAATATTTTCTTTAAATGAAGTAAATATAATACAGAACACAGACACTGTTATTAGCAAATCTTACCTCAATGCTGCACTGAAGATGCCAGCAATAAACACCCCCGGTAAACCCGGGAAATCTCCTAAAACGTCCATGACTAATAATGGCAGTAACTGATCTTTCGCCTTAGCTAACTATAAAAAAATATATATTTTTACACAAAATGTCTATAATCGCATTTTGAAACATAATTTAGTAATATACTTATGGAGCTTCACATACCTTAGTTTGTAATGGATCGCAATCGTGGAAACGCGCATAAATAAGTAACCCGCAATATAGACAAAAGCAGTACAATATAGATATTCCAATGCAGAATAAGACAACGGCCCTGTGAATTTTTGAATATTATATTTATCCTTTTTACGTAGAAACGTAATAGTAATATTTTTTTAAACGTAATACTTTTCTCACCATTTAGCGCCTCGCAATGTAGGTAGAGCCAAGTATCGTTGGACCATCGTTTGGTTCACTGAGTTAGCTTGTAACCAGTATATGAGGCCTCCTATAACTAAGTTCCATATTGTATGACGAGCTGTTGGCAACGGATCCCAACTAAAACGGAAAAATAATATTTACGATTTATATAATGATACCTTCGTTAAAAAAGAAAGTGAAGATAGAAGGAACACGTTATTCGGATTGTAAACAAACGATGACCTCTGAGATCGCTAGAATGGAGTCTATGGGCGATGGAAAGAAGACATCGTCCAGCACGAAGACCCAAACAGCAACCAATTTGGATATCTATTGCCCAATATCGAAAAGAGTGAAGAAGTGAGAAAAAGCCAGGAAACAATACCATTTATCAATTTGCTTTCAATTGAATTGTTTTAATAAATAGTATATGTATTAAGTCCATCAACTTTTATAAATATACCTAATCAAATGAAAGTTCTATTAAATGATATTTTTGTTCATTGAAATATTCATTTTTGATAACCAAGTAAGGAACCGTCATTAAAAAGACATAGGTACCATAAGCTGTCGTCATCTACAATTTTCGTAAGATAAGTGAAATCAAAAATTTACTTAGGAGCTTCGATCCGTCCACTCTCCATATTTCTCTGCCACACAACGCCCACTCCACCGACATCCATCGTCCCTTTTATAGCTACCAAGGCCATAGCACCCACCATAGATGTTATTTGTATAACATCTGTCCATACTACAGCTTGGAGACCGCCCTTCAAAATAAGGAATATTAATTATTTAATCAGAAAACTATAACTATATCAATAGAAAATTTAATTCGTTATATAATAACAGTTTAAGGAAAAAAATATAAAAAGTTATGTCCCACGTAGACATAACGGAGAGTCGTTAGGTTTTCAGGTTCCCTCTGCGTACCCTGTTACTTGCGGGATACAGCGGGTTAATAAAGCTATAAATTCAAGTAGTAGGTATAACAGAAATATAAGTACATATTTAATTTAATTAAAACTAAATACTTACCGCACTTGTATAAAATATGCACACTAAACAAACAATTGGCGTTATTACATGTATATCAACTCCAGTCACTAAAATATAATAATTAAATCAATACTCAAATCGATAGGGAAAACATGTTAGTACATATTTCAAAATTTACTAAGATTTATTTACCTTGGTTGAAAGCTAAAGCTGGCACATAAATGACGATCGGTAACCAACCTATCTGAAAATAATTACAATGATTATACATTCCTTAGAGTGAGATGAGAACCTACAATCATGTTCTTAATGATATTTCACTAATTTAATTTTTAATTTCTCCAATACTCACTAAAGTGAAAGCGAAAAGTATCGAGCCAAACAACCGCACTCTGTTGTCAAATCTCATGGATAAGTACTAAAAATTAAAACAAACACGTTTGTTAGTGACTTAGTTGTAAAATTATAAATAATTTCCATTTTCTTTTGTAAAAATTAAATAACTTTGTAGAGTTTGCAAAAGTGTAGTGTAGTACTAGTAAGTATAACGCAATCCGTATTTTTATATTTTTGTTTTCCATATATACCTAACATTTTTTTAAGCCTCAACGCAATAGAATACGGTAGTTGCCGATGAAAGTTTCTAATTTCCACAATCACCTAAATATTGACGCTACGTTGATACGGCGTTGAATTCTGCCACTCAACACGCAATGCCTCCAGAATATGGCACAAAGTGGGGAACGGAGTGACTTAACACTAGATTCGCTTTGCCTAACCTGCTGTGCGCGGGATAAAGCGTGAATATTGTCTACGAATTATTTGCCAGTCTTATCTTCATTATTTTCTATTTTTACTCGATTATAATTAAATTATTATCAATTTATCATGAAATTAGTAAACATTTATATTTATTTACCTCATAATTAGAAGTTATTTTGAGCTCATGAAAAACAGGTAAATAGACCTCCGTCATGACTATGGACATGAGGAATATTCCTCCCATTATATAGGCATACTGCGTTCCATGCATGTATACCTCGGTTGGAGACCCAAGTAATGTTATCCCCGATACAAAACTAAAAGAAATTATTTTTTAATTTACTTTTTAGTCTAGAAACTTCATTTTTTTTAAATATAATACGAGGTACTTGCCTAGCTACCAATGACATTGAAACTGGAACGACTTTCATATTTCTGCCTCCGAGAAGATAATCATTTTGTGTCGTCTGCTTCTTAAAGAAACCCCAATAAACACCAACAAATGCACTTATTGCTAACATTAACACAAATACTACGTAATCTATCCATGAAAACTTTTGCATTTGATATATCATATCAGTAACATCACCATCTAACTCACTCATGCTGAGAACCTCTGCTCTGTGAAGAGTTTAGTGTCGTCGCTACTAGAATGGCACGTGAACTTCAGATACAAACTCAATCTGTTACAATGAAACAATTACGATAACTCGCAATTTAAAAGAGGATGTTGCGAGAGCCCCTCCAATAGTTCACCAGGACCGAATCGGGAACTGACTAATATCTACATATTTTAAACTTCAAGGTTGGAATATAACGTTACGAATATTTGGGATAAATATATTAAATAACTAAACTAAAAGTTCAATAAATAGTTTCTTGTAAACTATAAAGAGAAATTTACAATATATTTTCGAAAGTTATTAATCGTCATCATCATCAGTCTGTCTTCATCCTCTGCTGGATATATATGACTCGTCTGCACCCCACAGAGCTAGAGCTTAGGCCCTTCTTGTTCTTCTTCGTTCCTAAAATTGCCAGCCACTTTGCATAGGTCATAACACCACCTAAATCGTGACAGACATACGTACAATAGAATAGTTTTACTAATTAAAATTAAGTTAATATTATGTTCATTCTTAGAAAAGAGAGCACAGTTTGGTCTCTTTTTCTGGCAAAGTAAACCTTTTTCCGCTTGCCTTGGTAGTGTAGCAGAGTAGACAGAGAAAGCCTAGTGTTAAAACACTCCGATCCGGAACTCAACGCCGCGCTTTTTTTAGCTTGAAGACATGAAAATGTTTTATTTCCTCGATTGGGAATGTAACCCACAACCTCTCGCGCTTAGAGTCACGCGCTTGTGCCCCTGCGCCACTATTGGCATCAAAAATAAATAAACATATCCGTTCCCTACTTTCCGCCGAATTCTGCAGGCATTGTGTGCTGAGTGGCGAAACACAACGCCGAGCTTTGCCTTGACACCAGAGCGAAGAAATGAAAATAAATGAAAGTAAATTTAAATAAATATTTCATTTTCTTCGAGTGGGGATCGAACCCACAGCCAGTCGATTTTATAGTCACAGTTTGGTGGCTCATATATTATTCAAATATATATTATTTTACTTATATTTTATTTTTTTTTAACATAAATAGTTATTCACCGATACAATAATTTTTAATTTTGCCGGCATGATTATTAATGATAAAATTTTGATTTTATTTTTCATTTGCCATTAATATTAAAATTATCAAGTTAGAATACTGTTAACTTTTATGAATTTAAAAAGAAAACATTAATAATTACGTAATATTAAGTGAAGCCATGTTATCTTATGTCACTAGATACACCCATATTACATAAATAACTATTAAATATGTTAAATAAAAAAATATTAAATATAGCGCTGCTATTGTCCATCCATCTGAAAAAATTAAGCAATTATACGTACTTAAAAATAATGAATTATTTATTTCAAAGAGGCATGGGTGTAGGAATAAGGAGGGAGGGAATTCGAGCCACCTCAGAAATTTTACTAACAAAAACTAAAAAAATCAACATTGACACGAACATATTTATTTAACAAATTTATTCGTTTATCATTTTTTTCTTTTCCTATTCACTAAACATGGCACCTATTATCGATTAAAACATCGATTTTTTAATAAAAAAAACCTATGAATAACTAAACAGCACTATTTTATTTACTTGAGTTTGACGTTTGATTATCTGAGCTTCTATGTTTTGAATTTGAAGGTTATAAATACAAATATGAGATGTACTAAAACTTAAATTTGTATAAAGTGTTTATACGTAAAAGTAAATTAAATTTGAACAATGGCAGGCATTTTATTGAGTTCTACAGAAAAAGTATATATTTTGCATGGTGTTCAGGTAAACAAGAATGTTTTTTAATTTAAATCACGTCTTACCTGTTATTTATTGTTTAAAATAAATAAATATTTATCTGCTTTCTTAGGATGATTATCGATCAGATGGGAGGTCAAATATTGACTATAGGCCAATGGAACTGGAGACTGATGTTGTCAGTCATGCCAGTGGTTCGGCAAGGCTTCGCCTGGCAAACACAGATATTCTCGTGGGCGTGAAAACAGAAATAGATGCACCTAAACCTGACAAGCCAAACTTAGGGAAAATCGAATTTTTCGTGGACTGGTATTTTTTCCTATATTACTTTTCCACATTTTTGGCATTCTTGTTATAAATTATGCTTACTGTGTATTCAAGTTTCGGGACCTTTAAATGGTGTTTTTTAAAAAGAAATTACATTAGTTCGCTTAATATTTTAATTGTAATGAAGACTACAAGCCATAGAATTGGATGCCGAACTTTATAATCTTTTTCTTTGCTTTTGATTTTACATTTTTTAACAACTTTCAGTTCAGCAAATGCCACACCTGAATTTGAAGGCCGAGGAGGAGAACAGCTTGCGAATAGTATATCAAACATGATGCAACGAGCCTACCAATCATCAGATGCATTTAATTTACAACAGTTGTGCATTTTTGAAGGGAAACAGTGCTGGAAGCTTTATGTAGATATTTTGGTAAGCAATAACCTAAATATGAGACCATTGGACATGGTGTGTAGTTGGACATAATGCAACATTAAATGTAATGGTTGTGGAATTCATTCCCACTTGGAAGGTCTGTCAAAACAAGATATGACAATAATTTTGATTCTTATCATTATTGTGTTAATAATGAATTGCACACCTACATTTTGTATGAACACTCACAAAAAAAGATCAAAGTTCAGCTTAGACCTTATGGGCTGTATATAATACAGGCGTCCCTCGTATAACACGGTACTTGTACAACACGGTTGCGATATTACACGGTCCAAGAATTGAGACTAATATAACACGGTTTCGATATTACATGATACAAGAAATGATATTAGTATAACACGATTTTGAAAAATATGCATTTTAAATTTGAACTTTTTTTTCGTTCTTATTGAAGAATTGAGCTGTTTCTACTTGTTTTACACTATGTAATTATTATTATTAATCTTTGAATATATTTTATTGTTGTATTTTTTTATTTTTGTATTTCATCATAAAATTGAATTGAATTTATTTTTCTTAATAAAAACTTCAAAGTAACTTCCTTTTTCATTTATGTAGTATATTCGGAACGAAATTTCAGCTATCATAAAATTTTACACCTTAAGATTTGGTTTCGATATAACACGGTACGCATCGCCTTTATTTGTATGATTTCAAAGTTTCGTATTAGACTGGGATCCGGCCGTTGAATCCTGCATATACGAGTTTTCTTAATTAAACCTATATTAATGAATAATACATGATTAGTAGAACAGATTACACCTGGGTTGCCTGGAAGAATCCTGCCGCAATCACCTTTAATTACATTTTTTCGTAACTCGTTTTTGGAGAAAATTGCACCAATACGTTTTTTATATGAATCGCACATCATTTGAAAGATAATCCCATAAGGAATTGGAAAATTAAGGGTTGCCAGCTCTCAGTCTGCCGCAAGTCTAGGGTTGCCTGGTTTAAACATGTCACTAAATTTTAATAATTTGCACTCATGTGTTTTTTTAATGAATTATATATCCAATTAAAGCTTATTTTTTTCTGAACACTATAAAACAGGGTTGCCTGGAAAATTCCTGCCGCAAACAGGGGTTGCCAGCGTTTGAAATATTTTATTCCGGTTCCGTTTGACTATGAGAATAGACGATGAAATGCGCAGTCTGCCTTATGTTTTAAAGTAAAATAATATATAATAGAAGGTCAATCTAAAATCAATGTTTATTCTAATTGTTCAACTGTTAAATGATGATTTTAATCATATTAAGTACACGCAGAAAACTATTTAAAGATGAAATCATTCTTATTTTTCAAGTAAAATAATAATCCATAATATTGAGTCTTCGCAAAATTTATTTTATAAATAATAATATTTAGTTAAATAAAAGGGTTATTTAAAACAACTAAATTATCTAATTAAGTAAATGTTTACAAATATCGATCTACTATAAGGTATTAATTACAACATGTTTCCTTAATATAATGAGAGGTGACAATTATCGTGGAGATTTTTTTTATTAATTAAGAAAATGTGGAAAATTACATTTCAATAAACAATCTCTCTCTCTCTCTTCGCCCTCTGCTTGTTTGATTTGACAACGCCGTCCGTATCCGTAGAAAAAACTATGGCGCCCATCTTTTTGGTACGAATATTACGTTTTTGCAAAGTAAATGAAAACTATTCAACTAATAAAAACTATTAAAAAATATAGATAAAAAATGTCGCTAGCAAGAACTTCTCCGTCTATGCTGATAGTTTTTAAGGTATTTAGGTCTGAAAGAATTGTTCTTATAATTATAATAAAGCGTAATCACTCACTAACGTCCCTAACTTAGTATAATCAAAACTGAGGCAACTCCCACGGCCACAATTGTCTACATTTTATTAAACTATATAATATTAAATATTAAAGTATACTTACGTTTTGCATTAGAAAATAATTAAAAAATACTTCTTTATATTTTTGTTTTAAAACAATGAACTTTTTGTAATACTGTAAATGATAACTGTGCATTGTGTCACTATTTAAAAAAATGTCACTGTATTTAAAATTCATTTTTTGGCGAAACAATAACATAATTTTACACTTTTGGAGAGATTCCTTGTTAAATTCTATCACATTTTCACTCCTGCCGCACAAAAAACACATCTTCATTTTTGTCAAGTAAAAACGTCTTTACTCCAAAACGATAGGTAAGTAACTAAGTAATATGCTCAAAAACAACTCATTTGGCCATCTGCACTTTCATTGCATTTAGAAACAATACATCTTCGAAAATAATTTTATTGCATTTGGTTTGCTTTGTATCGCGCCGCAAAATGTTTATCTATAGTAAAAAATAGCCAACTAATTGATATTTGCCGACTCTTGGTCATAAACCGTAAATAGCGTTTATTAGTCGGCATTACTGTCGGATTTTCTTCGAATTTATTTTGCTAACTTAGTTTTGTTTATTATAATTCTATTATATATATTTCTTTCCTATGCAAATTATTAAAAATTGCGTGAGAAAAAAAAATTAGCGGCAAGCCTTGTCAAATCAAACAAGTAGAGGACGAAGAGAGAGAGAGAGTTCATTGAAATGTATTTTTCAATATAATTAATAAAAAAAATATCCGCAATAATGGTCACCCTTCATTATATTAAGGGAACATGATGTATATGTATATATATTAATAGTTTATAGTAGATCAATATTTGTAAACATTTATTTAACTAGATAATTTAATTGTTTCAAAATGGTAATTTAAATTAATAAATAAATATTAGTATTTAGAAAATAGATTTTGCAAAGACTCAATATTATAGATTCATTATTTTACTTTAAAAATAAGGATGATTTCTTCTGCCCCATGATCTTTAAATAGTTTTCTGCGTGTACTTAATATGATTAAAATCATCATTTAACAGGTGAACAATTAGAATAAACATTGATTTTAAGATTGACCTTCTATTATATAATATTTTACTTTAAAACATGAGGCAGGCCGCGCATTTCATCGTCTATTCTCATAGTCAAACGGAACCGGAATAAAATATTTCAAACGCTGGCAACCCCTGTTTGCGGCAGGAATTTTCCAGGCAACCCTGTTTTATAGTGTTCAGAAAAAAATAAGCTTTAATTTGATATATAATTCATTAAAAAAACACATGAGTGCAAATTATTAACATTTAGTGACATGTTTAAACCAGGCAACCCTAGACTTGCGGCAGACTGAGAGCTGGCAACCCATAATTTTCCAATTCCTTATGGGATTATCTTTCAAATGATGTGCGATTCATATAAAAAACGTATTGGTGCAATTTTCTCCAAAAACGAGTTACGAAAAAATGTAATTAAAGGTGATTGCAGCAGGATTCTTCTAGGCAACCCAGGTGTAATCTGTTCTACTAATCATGTTTTATTCATTAATATAGGTTTAATTAAGAAAACTGGTATATGCAGGATTCAACGGCCGGATCCCAGGGTATATAACACGGTTTCGATATAACACATGACACGTATAGGTATACCAGGTATACCATACTGTACACGGTGTACAGTATGGTATACCTGGTTTCGTATAATACGGTTTCGATAGAGCACGGTACGAATTAACCATGTTATACGAGGGATGCCTGTACCTTAATGAAGAAATGATGAAAATTTAATTTGTTATTTTCACACACCACTTATTAAAGAAAAATTATGTTAGTAGACAATATATTTAAATCATTACTTTTATGAGTGGTCTGCAAATCATAAAGTTTTTAACATATCAGTAAGCAGATAGAGTTGGATGATTTGAATTATGGTCTAAACATTTGAAGCAGTGTACTTCATTCAATTCTTCTAAATAACATATTTAACAGATTTTAGAATGTGGAGGCAATCTATGTGATGCAGTTTCACTGGCAGTGAAGGCCGCACTGTTTAACACAAGGATACCATTTGTTAAAGCCGCTCTCATGGACGGAGGGAATGTGGATCTGCAGCTATCTGACGATCCATATGATAGTAAACTGTTAGAAGTTGGATGTGCTCCACTTTTGGTAAGCAAAAATGACTTACTGAGACCTTTATTGTATGTTATTATTAATTGGAATATAATTTTTTTTAACAAACTAATATATCAGCTGTCTATATTGAATTTGCTCTTAAGTCTAGTGTAGTAAATAAATAATTATTGATATGATTCGAAATACTTATATCCATAAAAAAAAAATACAAGTAAAAAAGTTGCCAAAGCTATTTCTATTTTAGGTAACACTGTGCAAAATAGGTGACAAATGTGTAGTGGATCCCTCAGCAGAGGAAGAAAGCTGTAGTGTAATATCCCTTATAGTAGGCATTACAGGCAATCCTGCGTGCTATAGCAATGAAGAATTGGCTAATGTAAAATATAGGTGTAGTACTATTGGCATGAATGGTCCGGGAAGTGTTGCTCCAGAGACCTTGAAAACAGCCATTAATCAAGGAATGTAAGTAAAGTTAAAAGTATGAAAAACTTTTTTTTTTAATATTATTCACACAGGATAATATTTAGATATGTACAACATTTTTTTTCACTTTATATTGAGTTTCGGATTGGTGGACCTCCACGTCGCACTTTATCATACTAACAGAACAAGGAAAGGAGACAAACATTTAGAACTTTCCAAAATTTATCATTTTTAGAGTAGCAAATAATAATTAATTGACATACTAAAAGGGGACAAAAATGAAAAAAATAAGTTTTAGATCCTTAACTGATTAAATTCAATCATATTTTATTTGACAAATGTGATAGCTGATTCACAATGATATAGAGTCTAATGATTTTAGCATTTTCAATTTTGTTATTGAGAACTTGCATTTCTTGTTGAATTCTGAGAATGTCGAATACATCGAGCGAGGTATCGCCACGTAGCAGATTCGACAAGCGGACCCGGTGTATCAATTGTTCTTTCTTAATACCTAGAAATCGGCAGAGACATCATTTGGAAAAAGCAACAACAACCTCACTTTTATCAAATCTCTAATAACTTAGCAGTTCCCAGATTGCCAAAATTTAGGAAATTTTTAGAGAGGGAATGATGAACTTGAACATATTAAATCATACCATTTTCATCTATTAACATTCTGAGCCCAAAAATGTATGAAATCGTTTCAGTTTCCTTTATATAATTCATCCCCCAAAAAGGGCATTGAATCCACAACCGTCGAGTTTACGGTTAGACTGTGCCTCTGCGCAACAACGCCTCTGACATAATTTATTTCAGGAATACCAAAATTATATTTCTTTTTTGTTTTGAAAAATTTTATTTTTTTACAGTTAAATGTACAAAATAACATTCAAAATGTAAATAATATGGTTATATTATTCTTTTTTTTGTCAGCGTCGCGGCTAAGTGCCTAGATGAAGCCTTAGGTAAAACACTTCTTCGAGAGAGAAAAGAATGTGATACCTTCAAGAAAAACTCATATGGATTTCTTCAATAAATTTTTAAATTTCTTAAGCAGCTGATTGTTTCACTTCTTTCTTAAATCATATGGCTTAGAAAGTTATCACAGTATTCGTAAATTTATAAATCTACAACTTTTTGAAGATAAGAGCACCTCTATATATATGGGGGATATTGACTTTAGTTCTATACCGATTTTTTATGTTAAGATTTATTTGGTGGGCACCAGACTATTCTGGGGTGGGCATGGGCATAGACTAAATATGGCTATGGTGCAATGGTTATGGGTACGATACTCAATCTGGTAATTAATTTTATTTCCACACTGGTAAGACATTTAAGCATCGTTAAATTCCGCCACAACAAGGTTGCCTCCAGTTCAATCAAACAATAAAATATATGGAAATAGCAAATGCAAGTTTGGCACTCCATTCTATCTACCCTACTATAAGGAAACTACCAAGCTATATTAATATAAAAATGCAAAAAGCAAATGTAATTTACTTTATGGGTATGTTATTTTAAAAATGAAATAAAACAATTATAATAATGGAATTTTAACTTTATTGTAGAATTCCAGCTAACACAATAATGACATCACAATCCAAATATCACATTAAAATAATCTTCCTTCACTATATAATATGGAAATTTTCATTGAAATTATAAAGCCAATTAACATGGAATGTTTTAATTTTATTTATTAAAAACATGGAATCAAAGTATATATATATAGGAAATAATCCTATTGATAACATATTGGTGATTACCGCCACCATAAAAACTAAATAGTACCAACATACAAAGGTACATTATAATATTAAGAATACAAAAGGCAAGTTAGGCCATAAACCAATTTATTATTTAATTTGATATTACTCTTATTACATATTCTAGACCACCAAATACATTGAAATAGTATTTTTTAAGCAAAATATATATATCTATAGCACATCAAACGGCTACCATAGTAAGTCAAAAAAACTAATGTCTAAATAAGCAATAATCATAATATAAATATCATATATATATATCATATTATATACACTTACTCTCCTGCCCGAAATGTCCATTCACCTGCTCACATGACGATCTGATGGAAGCAACAGATGCCGCAGTCGACGTGGCTAAATACTGGCAAAATGTGATATGAATTCTCCATTCATTGACACGAAGAAGAAGAAGAATCATAATATATGTGAAATATAGATTAAAATTTATTTCTTAGGGTTGACAGGCGTAAGAAGGTCGAGTACCGCGGCAATATTTCCATTTTTGCTCTCTAACAACTGTGTGAGCCAACCACCATCGTTTGTGAAACCCATTGCTATCATTTGATTGATTGCTGCGTCAATATGTGGCACTGAAAAAAAAAATTCCATATTTAAAAGGAATAAACGTCATTTCTATATGCTATGATATTATCTCCGAAACTAAGGATAATTTTTAGCTGCTAACGGTGTAACTCGTATAAAGCAAGAAAGGCAGAGAAAACCTAATGTTAAGACACTCTGTTCCGTACTCACCGTCAAATTTTCAAGCATTTTTATTAGAGAGTGGCGGAACTCAATGTCTCGCTTTGCCTTGTATAATGGTATATCCATTGCAAGGAAATGAAAATATTAATTTACTGTAGCAGTGTTAATTATCTTGAATTTAAATAAACAATGAAGTTTGGTATCTAATTTAATTAAAAAAAGGAATCATCAAAATTCATCTTCAAATCCAATTTGAACACACAACTACTAAATGCAGTTTGAAGTTTAAAATAATTTGTATTTTAATATTATAATATCTTTTTAAGGTATATTGAATATAAATAATAGCCTTGTACATAAATAACAGTATTACTCATTTTAATATTTTAACACTACAAAATGATTAATCATGTGATAAGCTAATGATAACCTAGTTAGGTATTTGTTATTGTAAGTGACTCATGTATGTAAAATATATTTAAATTAATTCTCTATCTATATATATATAAATCCTACTTAATATTATATGCTGCTCACATACAAAGAATAAAATAAACAATATAAATATTTATTATTTCTTTTTAGTATTTGTTGTTATAGCAGTAGCGGTATATATAAATTATTATATTTACTTGGGTGGGGTTGCTTTGCCTGTTGTTCTTTCGCAGCGGGTGCAGACGGAGTGGATGTCGGGGCACCGTTTGCTTGAGAGTTTCCAGCTTGTGGTTGCTTGGGTTGAGCTGGTTCCGCTTCTTTGGGATTCAACACTAAATGTTAACAAATGTGTCAATGTATGATAGCTTGTGGACACAAAAGCTGTGATAGTAACATGTATTTTTTGCTTTCATGCTGAATCTCACTGTAGGGTAGACGGAAGGATCGCCTAGATTTGTAAACATTGCGCGTTGAGTGACAGAACTTAACATCGCGCTTTGTACAGTATTCAAAACAAGGAAATAAAAATAATTTGTTCTCCGTCTCTCTGTAATACATATAATAATGTAAAAATGAGGCCTGTATGATAATAAAGTTGAATCTAGTTCACTTTCTACAGATAATTTACTACTCCCATGTAAAATGACCTTGTTACTTTATATTTTATTATTATTATATATATATTATTTTTCGTTACAATCTTATAAATTTAACCACAAGTGTTCCACATACAAATTAACATAAATATTGAAATATAAACGATGATTAAGCCATTCTGTCACAATGATATAAAAGATGGTGAAAATTATAATTTAGTTTACCTGCAGTTGACACATTAAGTGGAGGATAGATATTTTGTCCTTCGGCGATATTTACACGCTCTTGAAATTCCTTTGGTAGATTAAAACCAATAGGGGCTGGGGCTTGAGAAGAATCGGGTTTGGCAGAATTTTCAGGAAAATCTGCGAATTTTTGTTTGTGTAAATTATTTCATACTGAAATATATAGAATATCTAAATAAATAAATAAGCCGCGGACTGTAAACGTGACTTGGGGTTGGGGCTTCTATTTCCACAGGTGGGGAATGAGCTTTCATTCCTCCCTCTGGTAATAAAACAAAGTGTGGCTTATAGTGCTTCTTGGAAACTGTCCAAGCGCTTTAACTACTAAGCCATATGTTCTCATCAAACTCAGTCAAACAGCTACTTAATACAGCTTATTAATGTTGTCAGTATACAATGTAACACTTTAAATTAATTGTTGTAATACCTTTATCTTTATTAATAACTGTCCAACCGTCAGCCTTGTCCTTCTCCACCTCAGGGGTAGCTTCCCTCCTAGATTCCTCTGAAGATGATGACGCCTCAGATTTAGCATCACCGTCATTTTGTTTAGGTGTCTCTTGACTCATTTCCACATCATTATCATCATTAACAGGTTCTTGCGAAGCAGTAGGATTTACTGGATTTTGTAGATTACCACCATTTGCATTAATGTAAGCGCGGATTAAGGCCTGAACATCCTGCCTACCACCACTTATACCAAATGGACATTCAACAGGTGGCTCTTGACTTGTAGTTGCTTTTTCTGCATTGACCTCTTGATTTTTAGGTTCTTGAGGTTTATTAGTTTCAATATTAACATCGCCCGCTAAGTTAGCGAATTCATTCATATAGTTAGCAAAAGTTTCCAGCCAACTTGTTCGTGATCGTCGGTGGTCACCGTCTCCACCGTGGCGGTGGCTTCGACCATGGCTGTGGCCGTGGCCGTGGCGTTTCCTTTCATTACTACGTTCACGACGTTGCCTCTTACAATCTTCTTCGACTGTGCTTGCAACGGAATGTAGGAAGCGACGGGAACGCCTTAAGGCAGCTTTGATGGTAGTACGCTGCAAGTGAATAAATTTTATAATGTAGTCTATTCTTTTTACTATGTGTAATATTTATTATTTCTTTTTTTAGTATTACACAGGATAAGCAGAGGAAACCTAGTATTAAGACGCCTTTCTGCAGGCACTGTCCAATTTTTTAAACATTGCATGCTGCTTGTCGGAATTCTACGCCGACTTTATCTTCATATCAGAGTGAGAAAATGATTGTAATTCATTCTCTCGAGTGGGAATTGAACCCACAACTGTCGCGTTTATTGCTAGACGCTGCGCGAACAGCTAGCATATAGATCATCGAATATATAAAATAACAAAAATAAAATATTTTTTTGAAACACACAATAAAAAATTATTCATCTTGATATAAAATCTGAGAACGGTCGTAGAGCAGGGGCACAAAGTGTGACTGCTATCTACCCAATTATTTTTAATTAACAGTACTATCTAATTGAATAAATCATATAAGGAAATAACTCATTGCAACGACAATGCACAAGCATGATATTGCTTTTTTTCTCCTGTGAACATTTTGTTTAATATTGCAATAAATAAATAAATTATTATACTTATAAAACATTTCCGCACTATACTACATCTATTCTTTATGCACTACTTTGTGTACTATTTTTTTTTACATTTTGTTTTATCTTACACAATTTTACATGAGATCTTTGATAGTAATTCCTTGTTCCCCTACCACAAAGTAACAGGCAATGTGTTGAAAGTTGGGCAGACAGTTTATATATTTATATAAAATATGAAAGTCACAAACACTTTAAACACAGATACACAAGTTAGAAGACCATCAATTGTAGAATAATGAGTGTTGGCAAAAACACATTTTTTATGTCTTTATTACTTTATATTAACTTACCGCAATATTAGGAGTCGGTAGTCGCACCATACAATGTTCAGAGTGTAAACCTGCTGATTCACATTTTGTACACAAATCATAGTCATCACATGTTGTACACTTGTAACGGAATCCAACAACTGGGGACTCGCATCCATCACAAACTACACCACAATGGGGCTGTGTGGAACATGCTGAAAGAAATATTAAATAAATCAGCTTTATGCTGTATCCCACAGACAGCAGGGTAGGCAGAGGGTACCTAATGTTAAGACACTCCATTCCACATTTTCCGCCGAATTCTGGAGTCTTTGCATATTGAGTGGCGCCAAAACGAAAAAATGGAAATATAAATTTAAATAAATATTTCATCTAGCCAAGTGGGTATCAAACTGTGGGTAACCACTACCAGTCGATTTTACAATAACTGGCCTCAGAAATAAAAAGAGGAAATATTGGATTTTTTAAATTAGTGTTACTCTGTACTTTGCTCACATATACAGTAACAACAGATTATAATAAGTTCTATAACAGTTCATTGAATTGAATATGTCCAAGGAGCATGATGCAATATTTTACTTATTATTGAAATTTTAACATTTAAGAAGCAAACAATTAAAGAAATTATGAATAATTATGGACAGAAAAATAAATTAACTTTGTTGAGTTGCTTATAAGAGACTAAGTAAATAAGTAATATAATAAAAATATTTCATCACCCTATTACACCTTTGAATTTAGAGCTTCATATTTTTATTGTAATATATTTTCACTTAATACTACAGACATTGGTGATTATTGAAAAGATACTCTTTTTCAGCTTTTTCAATAAAGATCAGCTTTTTTTTTTTTTTTTCTTTTTATAAAGTACTTAAATATAGGTTTATAACTAGACATAATTAACTCTAGATATTGAATTTCTAAGAATCCAGGATATTTTTCTGCATATTTAACTGAATACCTTAATATAGATGTGTTATCTCCCAATATTTTTGATTTGAAGTGCCTACTATCTTTCTACTATCTTTAATAAACATTTAAATTATATTCTACAAAACCTCTCGTTGTTGTTAACTAATATTACAGGAGGAACAATGCTCTGCTATGTGCAAGGTAAAGCATAAAACTGAAAAACAAAACTTACCTCCATTGTCAGCTACAGCAGTTACAATGATGTCACAGTCATCATCTTGTGGCTTTGTATCCTTGCAGTAAACATAAAGCTTTATTAAATTCTGTTGCTGCATAGCCACCAATGCAATCATGACTTCATTATCCGATGATATTGTAACATCATCATCTTCCTCATCTAAAAATAAGTACAAATTATTATATTAAAAATAATATAACTTATCCCCCATAGTAATTACTACAGCAAAAAATAAGTTTCTTTCATTATTTATGTACAGTAAAATATATTTTAGATATTTATCACAGTACCTTTCCAGGAAACCACATAACGTCTGGTTTTCAAGCCAGGGAAAACATCTTGTAACTTAGCATTTATGTAGTGGAAGCTAGTTACAACACTCTTTTCAATGCCAAATCTTCTTACTTCAGGTTTATCATCTTCATTCCAGAATGTAAACACTTTAAATGGCACTTGATCCTCCATTTCTATAAAAAATAGGCTAAATTAGAAAATGCCCACTTTGTACATACATGGAAGCCATTTTGTTGAGTTATGCATTTAAATTTAGTATGAAAGCCGAAACAATGCGCGTAACGTTAACATTAAAGATTAAAATTTAATTAACTTACAGTTGAAATAATTGAAAATATATTCCTAGATTCTATTAAATATGAAGGTTTACATTATGTGTGAACAAAAATAAATAATCAAATCTATTTACCTGATGTTTTACAAAGTTTTATTTAACAAACAAACCAACACTAGCAGCGACAGGGACTATTTCAACTTGAATGTTGTTATTGCGCAGCGGTCTACTATTTATACAAGTAGCAAAATGAATCATCACTCACCGAAGCTTGGAGAAAGAAAACAAAATATATAATATTATGGTGCAATTCAAAGTGATTCTGTCAGCTGTTTGAAATGAAAATGACAATGTCATTCTACACATCATGTCTTCCACAGATTAAAATGGACAATATATAAATACATAAAGAAACCTCTGGTGGGATAAGTGAACCTCTGAAAGGGTACGCTTGAGAACGGCGGTCTTAAACTAAATGTGTCGAAGACAGAGTACATGGCCTACGGGAGCCGGGACTCGAGCACCATCCTTATAGGTCCTGAGCCAGCCGTTAAGTCGGAGAAGTTCAGGTACCTTGGATCCGTTATGCACGAGTCTGGAGGCATCGATCACGATGTCCAAGGCCGGATAAGCGCTGCCTGGGCCAAATGGCGGGAGGTCACTGGTGTGGTCTGCGACCGCAGAATACCGCCCAAACTCAAGGGGCTGATATACAAGAGCATCATCCGACCGGTTCTTTTATACGGCAGCGAATGTTGGCCGGCACTATCTCGGCACACTCAGGAGCTTCACGTCATGGAAATGAAGATGCTGAGGTGGATGTGCGGCGTAACGCGGTATGACCGAATACGCAACACATTCATTCGAGGTAGTCTTGGGGTCCGTGACGTAGCGGATAAGCTTCAAGAGCGTCGTCTGAGATGGTTTGGCCACGTTACGCGCCGGCCTAAGAACTATGTCGGATGCAAATGCCTTGCTATATCAGTTTTTGGAGTTAGACCTCCAGGACGCCCAAGGAAGCGCTGGCTGGATGTCGTGATGCAGGACATGAGAGCCAATGGTCTAACCACCGAGGACGCAAAAGACCGTGCAAAGTGGAGTAGGTTGAGTAGGAGGGCAGACCCTGGCAATAGCCGGGATTAATGCGAGGAGGAGGAAGATAAATATATAAAGAAACAAAAGATTACTTATTTAAATAAATTAAAAATCCCAAATCTCCACACAAATTTATTCGTAAAGTAAACAAAATACGAAATATAGAATCCATTAGACCAGTAGATGATGAATATGTTTAACTTGGCTGAATATACTTATTTAAATCATGGCTACGAATATTGTCGATTAAATCACTGTCTGTACAATCAGGCCGCCGTGGCGCAGTAACAAGACGATTGTGGGTTCGATCCCCACCCGAAGAAGTGAATATTTATTTACGTTTATATTTCAGTTCTGCCATTCAACACGATTGTTTGACACGATGTTCACATCGAAGCTAAAGCATCGATGTTTGATAAAAATCCAAATAAAATAAAATTAATAAATAAAACAACTATAATATCAATCGATATTTTATTACAATCAAAAAAGTAATTAAAATTTTAAACGGTTAAAACGAGAAAATTAAGTCCTAATGGCTTAAAAATACATTATATGACCGAATACATTTTGCCAATCGACTGTAAAAATAATAATTTTGAAAGCACGTGTCACGACTAAATTTCGATTATATGTTCTTGCTCACATCGATGTTACAATGTTTTAGTTAATGCAACATCGATATTTCATCTGCTAACAACGATGTTCATCGAAAATCGATGATCGGACATCCTTATGTTATGTTACATTCAGCCTGAACGCTTCAGTCTCAGTCATAAAAGGCTGATTTTGTTATTCTGCGATCTATCATCAATCAATTTAGTGCATCAGTAAGTCCAATTATTATTAACTTTACGGACATAGAAAATCATATTTTTATTGTATGATTATTAAATGGGAAAGACACTCCAAATGGGGTCAATCGAAGTATTATGGGTTTGATAGAAATAATAGTTGAATGTTAAATGCAGGACTAGGTAGCAGAGTATATCGAAAAACTGTTGTTAACGCTTAAAGATAGTTGATACAATCTTCAAATGTTGTTCTTTTGTTATAATACTTTTGAAGTTTTGAATATAACACCAACTATTCTCTATAAAGAATATGTTTCTTAAAATGTTTACTTAAAAAATAAATGTGTGATATATTTATATTCGTATTTAAGTATTTGAATAATTATGCAAAGGTAACTTTTTACTTAATTGCAGGTAAAAATATTCAACATGCCGCGCAAATACATAGCAAAGGGCAGCAAAAAGTATAATAAATATGATGTAAAACTTATAGCAAAAGCTGTTAAAGCATATAAATCTGGTATAAATTCTCTGCAATCTATAGCTGACAAATATAAAATAGACAAATCAGTATTATATAGGCACGCTACTCGTACTATGAAAAGGCAAGGAGGTCAGACTGCCTTATCAGAGGAGACCGAAAAAATAATATTAAATTATATACACATATGTACTAACTGGGGCTACACATTGGACTCTTTAGACGTGCGATTCCTTGTTAAGTATCATCTTGATAAAATAGGTAGGACAGTTTTAAAATTTAAAAATAATTTGCCTGGCCCAGACTTTGTTAGGAGTTTCCTTAAAAGGCACAAAGATCAAATATCTCAAACAGCAGATTGTCCAGATATGGAAAATGAAGTTGACAAATCTTTATTAGCTTTATTAGATATTCTCAATTCGATGCGGTGTGGAAAAAGAAAAAGAAAATTAAAAGTTGCCTCTTACGAATATAATGAAGAAGAAGAATTGAAAAGTGAAAACAAAAAAGCCAAAGAAATTGGAAAAAGAAAGAAACAAACAAATGATAATGAAGCATTTTCTGACAAAATAACCATATGTGATAAAAAATATAAAAAAGGCATTCAGAATATCAGTGACATAGAAAATAAAAACGTAGATAAAGGCAATGGTAACGGTAAAAAGTTCAAAGGAATGAATGCCAAGAAAGTTGAAGAAAAGGTTAATACATGTTATGAAATAAGTGATACAAACCTTTTAAATAATCCACAAAATACTAGCATAGCTTGTTTCTGTAATGATATTGTAAAGGCAATGTCCATCAAGGAAGGAGATTACATTGTATATGATGGAAATGAAATAATTATAGTAGAAAATTTTTCACATATAGAAGATGACAGTAATTGAAGAGTATAGTAATGAAAGTTAGTACAAATAACAAAGTAAACATTCTTGCTGATGAAATTATATCAACTTCAAATAACAACAACTTTTTTAGGTATGTTTGTTTTCCTATGTGTGGAATAACACTAAACAATTCAATCAAAGTACCTATAATTTGTAATAAATTAAACGAAAAGATTTTTTTTTATTTTATAAACCATATTACCAAGTGGTAAAATGGTTTGTAAAATAAAAAGTTAGTACCTAAGGTGTTCACCAACTACATTTTTTTGTATTTTATATTATGTTTAATACTTGTTTTACATTTACTACAATTTATATTTATTTTTAAAACACATTTATATTTATAGTAAATGTAAAATATGTATTAACATCATCAAATGAAAAAAAAATAATACTACAGTATAAATTGTTTGATATTTAATTTTTGTTAAATGCATTGTGAAAATTGGAAAAGGTTTATATCAACCGTTTTACTGTTGATTTTTTGTTTAAAATATCACAATCCTTTGTATAAAAATGGGACATTACAAATTCATGTTTTTTTTGTTAGATATAAGCCGCTAGTATGTAATAAAAAAAGCTTCGCCCTCTTTTACTCTTCAATTATTTATTTTCTGATTTAAATTACTTTCGTCATCTAATAATCAAAGTGCATTTTGAAGCCTTATTCTAGTAATGACTAGATAGTGGCAAATGCATCATTATGACTAAATAAATAACAATAACATTACAATATTCTTAGATAATTTACAGAGCAGAGTCGCCTGATCTTTGTTAGACTTCACTTCACTAGCAGCTTTACTAATCGAGACATGGTGGTTTATATTGTACAACACAAGTTGTATGGACCACCATATTTAGAGAACTTACTCTAGATGTCAAATAAATCAGGGGTTATACTATATTCGCACAAACAACCCATTAAACACTTCACTGTTTCACTCTGTTATGGAATATATTTGTTATTTTAAAAAAAAAAGAATTTTTATAATTATTATTTTTATTTTCAATACTTCTGTAACTGAATTACATTTTAGAGAAAAACATAAATTATCATTCTTACATCAAATTATATAAACTAATTGGAAATAAATAAATAAAAACAATTAATCTTGATGTAGTTTTTCTATGGTATTTTTGGGGCTGTCTGCAAATTTTATTGGCCCACCAAGTTGGACTGTTTCAGGTATGCATAGTTCTTCATTGAGCTTCTTTGCTAAGAAATATATCTCTGCCAGTGCAATGACTAATGCACACATGACACCCAAAAGTAATCTAAATCCAAAGTCCAAGTTTCCAACCATCCATTCCACCCCTCTAAATCCAAATAGAAAACCGGCAAATATTGAAATAATAAATTGTCCAATGGCGATGAGTTGACGGTTTAGTTGTTTTACTAAAAAAAGAAAATTTATTTATTATACTAGTCTTTTTTGTATTATTTTATTTTTCTAGCTTCATGCTTTATATTGCAAATATCGCTGGGTAGGCACCAAATTCACAGAGAACCTAGTGAGAAGACAGAAGACATCTGTTTTCAGTTTTTAACTCAAATTATATGTAGAGTATATTGAATAGTAGGATTTTTTAATGAATCATTAACTATAGATTTCTGTTTTATATTTCTATATTTAACTAAAAAAGTATATTTAGAAATGTTATTTCTGCTAACACATCTTTTATAAAAATAAAAGGGTTTTTCCAAATTAATTATATGAAACTATTTAACAGGATTAATTGTGTATATTTACCATTCATTTCGTACATTTAAAAAAATTTGCAGTAGTCTGTGTGTCACAGGCCAATGTAATATAAATAAAACAATTTAAATTAAATTATTTTATCCAATTAAATGTTTTCATTTAAAATCTATGAAAATAATTATTTATGAAACTTTACAAAGGATGAAAATCAAAGGATAACTTACATTGATATGAAATACTATCTTCAGGAAATTTCATTCTTACATTATCAACACCTTTTGTCATTTTTCTGTATTCTCGAGCTTCTTGCTGGGCTCTTAGTTTAACACATCTTGCTTCCAAATCAGGGTTTCTTTTAATTGTTTTATTTTCTGGAAGTTTCATTTGAGCATCTTCCAAAAGAGTGTGAAGATATGGAATGTCTTTTTCTCCATTAGACCTTCTGAGTTTGAGATGGTCATATAACCAGTTCAAATCTGCAATTACAAGATAAATGTCATTTTCATTTTTGGATTCCTTATAAATATCATCTTTTTCATCAATGTCATCACTGCAATTTTTATTATTGTCTTTTCTTTGTTCTTCACTTGTTTCTGGAATATTATTATCTGTCTCATTTTTTTCTTCAAGTTCACTTGTGGCTGTTTTTTCACCAGCACAAGACTTTTTAATTTCATTTAAATTTTCAATATCAGATGAAGTAAAGGATATTGGTTTCTGATTAGCAATGCTGTAAGTTTCAGATTTTCCTTTTACACCTTTTACTATTTGTAATATATTATGAGGTAAACTATCAGATATGGGTACAGTTTTCAAAAAATCCAATATTTTTTCAGTTGGATATATTTTTAGGTGTGTGTCAACAAGATATCCTTTAAGATCCATTTTTTATTTATTGGTTATATTCAACTTATGATTTAAATCTGCATATAAATCTCTTAATTCCTCTTCTTTTTCTTCAAATGTATTATCAATTCTTTGGCATTTGAAGTTCATATCATCAATAAATTGATCCCATTCTTTCTGTCTTCTTTCACGATTTTCATCTACTTTTTTTTTGTTAGCCTAAAGAAAAGTTAAAAGAGAAAATATAATACAAATAAGAAAAAAAGTGAATATTTAGATATTAATATAGACTGCCCACAATTTATTTATAAATTATATTTATTTGTTCCCTCCATTCCCATTAAAACACTCCCATTCCCCATTTTCTGCCAAATTCTAGAGGCATTGAGTATTGAATTGCGAATCTCAATGCCTTATTCCCATAAAGACATGTTGGTTCCCCAATTTTCACTGATTGTTTGAAGCTTAGAATATTAAGTAGTGGAACTCAACACATGCATTGTTACCAGAGTGAAAGAATGAAAATATTTCCTAGTGGGAAGTGGATTTCCCTAGTGGGAATTGAACCCACAACTGTTGCATACCCTTTATTTTATTGTTTTATTATATACCTTTTGTTTTTCCTGACATTGTATCTCAATTTCTTCAGATAGTTTAGTAGCTTGAGCTAATTTCTCAGCTAAAACTGGCAATGCAGCATTGGAATTTTTTACTATTCTATCTACTTGAGTATCTTTTAAATCTGTAAGATTCTCAAGTACGGTGAACAAATTTTCAACTTCTCTATCACCTCTTTTTTCCTGAAAATAATATATATATTTATAACAATATAACTTGACTAAATTCAAAATTGTAGATTGAGTTATTAACACGAATGTCAGGTTATTTCATTAAGTATTTATCAAGAATTATTGTTTTCCTAAAAGATAGGTTCCGTGAACGATTCTTCAACATGTCACCATAGGATGTGAATATTTTATATAACAATACAAATTCTGTACATAGTTACCTCAAATTCTTTTAACATAAATTTGATCTCCCCATTAAGAAAAGGGCGATGGTCAAAAAGTCTTGACCAAACTTCGCTAATTTCTAAAACATATAAATTAATCAATTAGAATACCATGTTGATGAGCTTTTATGCATACAAATTGGTAACATACATATACACTTATAATTAAAATAACTGAATGATTCAATGAAATTAAATACCAACGTGTATTTTAAAATATTTTTTAATACTATATAACTCATATCGAGCACAAATTTAATATTAGTTTGAGTAACATGAAAAATAAACCATACCTCGTGACAGTTCCGTCATTATCACTAAAAAAAATTAAAGTATGTCTATGTAATTGATTACTATATAATCTGTGCATTACAACAAATAATTTATATCTCTTAATTAGGTAGCAAGTTTCTATTATCTTTATAATAAAAATCTAATAAAGTCACAATAAATAGAGAGCTTAAGAACGACGAACGTATTATAATATTGTTTATGGTATGGAGCATTCATTCTTCCTGTCAATTATATTTCACTTCATTCGGCAAATCTCACATTCATGATTCAATTCAATTAGTTTATTCATTCATGACCGCTGAGATGGATGTGTTTGTTTGGTAATTGATACAAAATTGTTTTTATTTGCGCAGAAGTGATTTGTGGTTAACAATATGTGTTCAATTAGTCGCGAGTGTCGGTTTAGGTAATTTGGTTGGTGAATTGTGTAAATAGCTCTAAACGAATGTGATTGTAGACCTTGATAAGTGCAGTTTTATATTGTGGTCATCATGCCGGGTCTTATTGGTATCGGTGAATTTATTGACGAAACTCGAGAGGATTATAGTTCACCTACTACATCGACATTCGTTTCGCGTATGCCACAATGCCGGCAAACTATAAACGCTTTAGAAGAAGTGAGTAATATACCTTTTTGAATTGCTCTTTTATTATTTATATAGTGGTTTTGTTCTGTCTATAATTTCATGTAAAAAGTATAATCATTGTAAAAAATAATGGGAAAATATATTAAGAATGTTAATGAAATTCTGAGACAGTTTAACTTAATGATTATTAAAATTGGAGTCAATTGTTTTGATAATGAAATTTATATATAAATTGACAACAGTGAATTTTCATTATAGAAGTACTAGCCAGTACTTTTTATATTATTTGTTTAAGTACATAAATTTCTGTACCCGTTGGATAGGATGTAGTATGCTTATTATTTTATATTTTATTCATTTACAACCCAAGATACTTAATGATAAAATGAAATAATCTAAAAAAATATGATATATGTATAAAGATTATAATAATTGAAAGACTATCTTTCTTTCTTTTTAGTGCACATTTTTAATTTTATTGCTGTAATACAATTTTTTTCTCTTTTAATAAAAAAAATACTCAAGTATTATGAGACCTAAACCCACAACCATTGCATATACTTGAAGCGTAATTATATATCCGTTTGCTATATCATGAAGACATGAACAATTTTTTTCATATATCTATATTGTTGGTAAAATCTGTACACCAAATCAGTGAGGTCAACAGCATCTGACTCACCACTAGCAATAATTGAATGCACAGCTATACATTTTTGGAGTTAACTTATGCGTTACTCTGACATGTCCATTATGCACACATCATAATGTGCAACCTATTCAAAAAAATTACTTATTCTTCTTTTTATTTGTCTATAGGGATACTTTAAAAATGTTTATTTTTTTAAAAAATATTTTTTTAGTAAGATTGAAAGTAGTAGTAATTATGCAGCGTTTAGATAAGTTTATATTCTAATTGATAGAATAGTTAATATCGATAAAAAAGGCGACACCGATTTTAGTCTAATAATAGATATACAGAAAATATCTTGGCGTTTGTGAACGATATGTCGATACTGACACGAAACGCAAAGCAATGTCAGGACCTATTAAACGGAGAAGAGAAATTCTGTACGTGGACGGGAGGAACGAGGACAAAACCCAGTAAATACATTGTCCAAGTCTTTGAAGATGAAATACCAAATACCTATATTTGGTATTCCCTATCACATGATGCGGAACTTATAATTGCCGTCCAAAGCGTTTCCATTATGTCCGAAGCGGTATCTTCAAAATTTCTCGGTAAGAAAATAGATTCCGAAGAACGCATTGATCCATCGCATCCGATGATGCTTTTTATGATGATCTTGAAAAGCCGGGATAGGTAACTATAAGTAATGCTTAACTTGCATTTACGACAATTTACAAATATGACGTCTAAATTGGTCTTTCTTAGTATGAGATAATAATAATACTCTTTAAATTACATTAGATGTAAGCGTCACAAAACATCTGGCTAGGGCTAACGCAATCGGCAGATACCACTACCTTACTTCGACACAAAAACAGTTTTACGTTGAGATTAAAGAAACTATCGGAGTTCTTTAAATACCTAAGAGTAACCAAAATACATATTATTAGAAATTCACAGGTTAATATTGTTATATCACACTTCAGAAGCTCCCGTCAAGTAGTCAACCAACATAAAGACGAGAACGATAAGGTGCATGCAATGGGCTTAGAAATGCAAAATGAGTGATTGACCATTGGAAAATTCTGCACCCCATAAGCTTTAGAATGGCGCACTCTAATACATAATTGGTCTTTAGCTGTTTTAATTGTATCTTAATCCGTTCCAAAAGATTTCCTGATCAAAGTAATCTGGTGAGATAGAGTAAAGCTACCGGAACAGCTAAAGAATTGTTGGTAGGGTGTACTCAGAGACAGTGGACACTACTAGAGTCGTTATGATAAAGTGTTATTTCTAGAAAATACTACGAAAGAAGCACTAGAATAATTTCGAATTTGGTTAGGTAAAGGGCCCCTTAAACTTACACTTGAGACACCAGTTCCATGCACTGTTCTGAGCTTGTCTTTCTGCAAATCGATGAACCCGGCACCTGAACGATACGACGCGCGATAGTAATTTAAAACTTAGCTCGTGATTTTTATTTTTTTTTCTACTGAAATAACAAGTGAATAATTTCAAATACATTATGTATATTTTCATACATTTAGATATATGTAAAATGTTTAAGTCGAAGATGTTTTATTATTTGCGAATTCAAGCATCAAATGATGCGATAATTGCAAGCGCACTGCCTGACAGAATAATCTTGCGTAACTAGTGCATTGATTATCTACAATCTATCGTATTACAATTTGCATGACAACGTAATAATTATCTTAAATATTTATTCGTATTCGTATTGATGTAGAACTAAAAGTTATTTAATTTTATTTCACAGAAGTACTTACAATGTCATGTAGTTTTTATATAAGAATATTAAATGACTTACTATAATTTACTAAATATTTATTAAGTCTAAGTAATAATAAGTCTTCGAACTCAAACGTAACTTAACTCATATTAAACATGAAATATGTCGTTAATCTATCTATTTTTGGCAGAAATTTATCGTTTAGGTTCTTTGGTTATTGTAGGGGAGGATATTAAGAGAATTTTTTATAGAAATTCTTAGGGGAAAGACACAGAACGGTATTATATATTTTATAGTTCACTCAAACAAATGTTGCTGGTTTATTAAATATATGAGGTCATTCGTGGTGCAGGAGCACAAAGTGTGACTGCAACGCGACTCCAGGATTCGGCTGAAAGTGGGGAGTCTAGGTTCCCTTACCTGCTTTGTGCGAGATAAGCGTGAAGCTTATTTATTAAATTTTATATTTAGAAAGATATTAAAAGTTGTTAGAAAGATGTGAAAAATAGTTAAAGTAGCGAAATATCTCTTTTATAGAACACATGTGAAAGGGTTTAGTGCTCACTCATGTTTAGTGGCTCACGTGTTCTTATTGGGACCAGTTCGACCCAGATCGAAATCTTGTTTCAAGTTTTCTTTTACTTTCTAACAACGTTTCTGAACAAAATTTAAGTTACTTTCGTTTTGCCGTATGTAGTATTTAATAAATAATTAAATTATATTTCAACAAACATATTATAACATTGTATAAAAAAGTAATAAATACTCATGTAAAAAAAAGTGGTGTATTTATTATTTTTTAGCTTTATATAATTTATTATATCTAAGTAGGTAAATACTTAAAATAAATGAGGCTTGACATACACATTATGCTCAATATTTAATGAAATTCATCGTATAATAATAAAATTAAACAAGTTAGGTTACATCTAAGTGCTCGTATAAAAATATTACGTATATATAAACAATACAATAGTAAGAACGATAAAAAAGAAAAAATGATGCAGAGACGACTTCTGGGGTTACAAGGTCAACCGCTTTCGCTATCGAATTTACACAAACGTGCACACTTATTCCATTTCCATAATATACAGCCACTTTGAAAATCTTTTCTCGAGTCGACAAAGGTCACGGATGCTAGATTCGCTAATTGGCGTGAATGAGTGAATGGCTTACTGTGTTATGATTCATGGCTGTTGCAATGTTTCACATCACTAACGATCTTTGATAATAGTAATTGAATGAATGGTTTTTTTTACAGTTTTTTTTTATTACCTCGGTTAATTTAACACACTGCAAAACTCAGGAGTCTGTATCAATTAAAATAAGTTCTGCGTGATTGATTCGTTACTATTTGTTTACGAAATAATCTATTTGGTTTATATGTAAACATTGAATTTGTTATTCAGTTAGGTTAAGAAGATTTTAGCATATTTCGATTTAACTGCTTTTCGTTTTTGTGTTGTGAAATTTATTATTTTTAGTTCCTTGCTCTGGTAATAAGGTAAAGCGCGGTTGAGTTTCGCTACTCAACACGCAATATATTGAGATTTCGGTGACAAGTATGCCTACTCTGAAGTGTCTTAACACTAGGTTCCCGCAGCCTATTTTTTAGTCAAGTTCAAAGGGATATATTTTAAATATATATGTATACAAGATATCATTATTGTTTTTTATTCTTACAAAATTACCATTCATTTATTTGCATCTCTTTGTCTTCTTATATTAAAATTAATCTAGTGTACTGCAATCGAGAAAAATGAAAGTTTAAAGTACGTACATACAAGTTTTTTTATGTTCTCAATTATAAAAAGAAAATATTTTTTATGTGTCACTGGTGAAGAAGAATATATTTATTATTTACTCATGATGCTTGGGTTTTTTTTATATAATTAAAAACAAAACAGAAACTAGCAATTGTTTACACGCCACAACAAAAACGTGCTTAAGGAAAAATACCTACAAAACAATACAATGTAGGTGTCGATGTGACTCAAACCGGAAATATATTTTATGATTCAACGCGAGAAATGTAAATATTATTAAATTAATTCATCTTATACTTTTAGTCTTTTTAACTTTTGTAATGGAATGTTGTTCTATAGAAAAGACAGCTTCTGATTATCGGAAATAAATTTTAGCAATTAATTGCAATTTTTTATGGTAAAATGAGAAATAATTATGCATATTATCTATATAGTATAGGCTTGTCGTGTCGCAGGGAAACAAGCGTCCGATTGTAAATGCGACAGGTTGTGGGTTTGATTCTCACTCGAGTGAATGAAATATTTAATATTTTAAATTCCTCGTCCTGGCAAAGAGGTAAATCGCGGCGTTGAGATTTGCCGAACGCACAGTGCCTCTAGAATGTTTTTATGAGCACGGAGTGTTTTAACACTAGGTTTTCCCAGAGGCTTACTGTGCTATGTGCGCGATACAGATTGGAAAATATTTTTTTATATATTTTTTATCGTATGTTACTTTTATCAAACGACAAACAATGAATGTACGATACTTATAAAATTATATAAGTATGCAGGCCTTTAAGTATATAATAAAATAATATAATTATTCGTTGTAGGTATTCTATAGGTACTTATGTAAAAGCAATAAAAAAGTAAGGACTAGGTACCATATGCTATTTTTTGTCGTAACTTTCTACTTTTCCTCTTCTCTTTGATTTGCAGTTGATAAAATTCAAGGGGTCCCGTTAGATCTTTGTTTAAAGCGACAGATGTTTGGTGCTCCCTTATTGAATGGCTCGTGGATCCTATTGAAAACTGTTCGCAGAGAATGACCGTATCGTTAAAAAATGGGGTCAGGGGCTCACTATAGAAGTCTCAACTGCACAGAATAAAATAAGTGCAATTTTGTAAAGGTTATGAGATAACTGAATGGAAGTCGTATAACTGTTACTTGAATAAGATTTGTGTCTTTGTAGAATTTGTAGTATTATTTATAATGGTTATTGTATTTAGTATATAAAAAGAAGAATATAAATTTATTTTGAACTGCTTAATTCTTTACAGACCCTGGACTTCGATCGCGATGGCCTAACGAAACTCAAGAAAGCTATAAAAGCTATACACAACTCCGGAAATGGTGAGTTTAAAGGAAACGTATATAATAACTATATTACAAAATATACTGTCGTGGCACAGGGGCACAAGGGTGTGACTGTAGCGTGACGGTTATGGGTTCGATCCCCACACGAGGAAGTGAAATATTTTAATTACGTTTATATTTCCATTTCTTCGCTCTGGTGTCGAGGCAAAGCGTGGCGTTGAATTCTGCTACTAAACACGCAACAACGCACGTGCACGAACACGCAATGCCTCTAAATTCGGCAGAAAGTGGGGAACGGAGTGTCTTAACACTACGTTCCCTCTGTCTACCCTGCTGTATGCGGGATACAGCGTGAAGCTGATCTTATTTACCTAATAATTATTAATAAAATAAAAATAATTTACATATGAAACTTGAAGACAGGTTCAAACTTTTATGTAATACCATATCTAAAGTATGTATGTAAGATAAATTTTACGAATTATTTTCGTCCCAGTTGGTAGGTTACGGTACACTAAGTTATTATTAAGATACGGCACGGCAACGTCGTAGCATTCAAATGTCAGTGGGATAAAAGCAGCACTCTTAATGAATCCGTTTTAGATACTTGAATTTTAGGTTCATCTTCCTTCGAACGACACGAGTGTGAGACGAGAATAGAAACAGAGGAAGTGATATGAATAGAAGAAATCTAAATATATGTAAGAACGTCGAACGGAATACTTTTAAATTTTTAACATACGTGTTTAATAGGTTCTATAATGGTAAATATGTAGTTCATACTCTATTGAATGTCATTGTTTGTATTGAATTACCTACAGAGTACATAGTAGTAAAAAGCAATTTATAGTCATATTATTTAGAATATGCCTCTTTGTCTATAAAAAAAAATACCGAGAAATATTGCTAAAAAGAAATTATTGTCTGATTATTATATTCCATTCTTCTTTTTCTTTCATTATATTCTTAATCTTTCACTTACTTTCATACTTTTTTGACAAATATAAATAAAAAAAATGAGATGTATCCATCTATCTATAAAAATAAATAAAAAGATATATATTTTATTAATGTTTAATTAATACAGATGAACGGATGTAATGATTGGTTTTTGTTTCATTTATTTTAACACAAACAACATCGAAAATATTAAATATTGAAAGCGACATAGAAACACCGGTGAAGCCATTAAATTGAAACGAAAATATATAACTTTCGTTTTTATGCCAAGTCCGAAAGGTAACGAGATAAGAGAGTTTATTGACACTGCAATACCGTCGCGTGCTAAGGTTTGTTTACTGCGCCAGAGTTGGGCCGCGAACTGGTTGTACGGGTTTGGCTTAGCTCAGCCGCAGCTGGCAAGGTCGTGCGCGCGCGCATGCAAAAACGACAAAACCTCCGCGGACATTCCTAAAGAGTGATGTGGTGTTAAATGTTCAGGAAAGTTCTAACCAATGTTTACAATGTAACTTATCCAATCAAATCGAATGTAAATTATGAAACGCAGTTGGAACCGTTCCAACTAATAATATCTTTGTATATAATCACAACACTCTTATACTAATAAAACTGTTATTTATGCGTCGATTACGTTATATATTTTTTTTGTGTGTTCACTCTGTATTCCGTACGTAGCAGAGTATGCAGAGGGAACCTGGGAACTTAGTGTTAAGACACATCTATTCCACACTCCGTCGAATACTTAAGGTATTGTGTGTTGAGTGCCGGATCTCATATATTTATTTTATAGATATTTCCAACGATTTATATAATAACATAAAATACGTTTATATTTTCTATTAAAATAAATTTAAGTGATACTAACATAAGCACCCGCGTACGTTTAATGGCACTTTCCTCATCATCCTATCCTATCCTATCCTATATCTTATAAAACAAAGTCGATTTTCGTGTCTGTCTGAACTTTCTAACTCTTCTTCTTCTAAACCACCCAACGGATTTTTATGCGGTTTTCACCATTAGGTCGAGTCTTTATCAGGGAAGGTTTATATATAGTTTATTATTTGTACATTCTTATGTAAATTAACATAAATACGATAAATGTGTCTAAAGTCCTACCCGTTGAGACACTTTCGCGCATGCGCTGCTTTAATGGTAAGTACTACATGAAAATAATGTACTAGAGTATTGTTCCTCTTAATAAGATCTACAAAAAAGTCCGCGACAGCATATTTTTATCTTTTAAGAATAACGTGTAGTGATCATATTTCTGTCTAAAAATAGTAATTTCAATATATTTTTTATTGTGAGGGATTTTTTTCCATAATGGTATTAATCCTTATCCTTTAAAATACTTTATTAATTTTCTACGTTAAACGAAGATAAAATTTTGCTTTTTACACTATTTCGAAATTGCGAATAGTATTAGAGAAAAACGCATTTAATTGTTGACACATCCCGCCGTTGACACATCAGCTGTGCCGACTCAAGTTTTACTTATCCCTTACTCTCAGCATATAAATAAGTATATTAGTTACGTTGGCCATTTAATGTAGATCAAAACTGTCTTTACTGTTTTTCATTTTAATAAGTACTTTAGAAGATGTTACAATATCAAAACATCCTTGCCGCCCCGCGACGTTTTGCTTATACAAGCGCGTCATGAGCAGTCATCGGTGGTTCAGTGGTAGAATGCTCGCCTGCCACGCGGACAGCCCGGGTTCGATTCCCGGCCGATGCATTCTATTTAATTTTCCTCACAGGCAGCCACGTAGTGCTTGCTTTTCATCAGGGACAGAATACCCTCTTCAGCATTAACCACAAACTCGAAAAAAAAACCCGCCCGCTATAGAGGCATAGCAACGAAGATTTAGATGAGTTTGCACGTATTGGATAATTGGAGTTGAATGTATTATTTCAGCGCGATATATTTGGTTTCACATTTTTTGTAGTAGTTATTAGTAGGTAGGCTTTTGTTTATAATTTCTTCCGTTTAAAAATAGTCATTTAACTATCTAAAAATAGTCATTTAAAAATATTTTAATAAGTACTTGAAAAGATTAGTAGCACAGATTTAAAATTACGGTACCTACTACAAAATCCTTGCTGTGTAAAACAATTGGAAAATCTTATTGAAACTACGAAAATGCGGGTTGCATTAGGGTTTAATTAATTTTCACATTATCATAAGTGCTTTGCAAACATACATTATATGAATAATCCAGTAGTAAAAGCGGGCGAAGCCGCAAGGGGGTCGCTAGTTTTTATATAAAAGCTTGTGAAGTTTTCGTTTAGTTCATACAAAGTACTACTACTACTACTGAAATGATTATACCAGACCAGCGGAGAAATTGAAAGGCGTTAGGCTCAAGTGTCGTCATTTAATATTCAGAAAGCGTCGATAAGATAGAGCCAGCGAATGTGGGACTCGACACGGATGACCGTCACAGTCGGTATCTTCACTCCCACTCATATGATATTAACACGCTTAGAGCAAACACTATGCCTAGCCTAGCTTTAGATAGATTCTTTAATGATTAATATTTTTTTTATGTTCATATACGAGTATGTATATATATCATATTTTGCAGTGATGGCATAGAAAAAAATGTGGGTGGTGTTTAGATGAAATCAACGTAAATATTATAAACATAAAATTTTATTGAAAATTATAAAAAATGTCGTCAATTTTTGGATATATTTGCAAATTATTTAATAAACGACTCAAGTATAAATAACTTGGTTTATTGATTGTAATACTAATTTTAACATTTAATTAACTCTTCGTTATATTGAAGTGATTGAGGCCATTTAAAATGTTCATTTCATCAAGTTCTGCAAGTGACGTAATAAGTTATGAATTTAGTGACAATTACAAATTTACAACTAGACAACTAGATTAGATCGGTCGGTCTCTTTAGTGATCTTAACAAGTTGTCTCTTTTGGCTTATAGAATTAGGCGCCTAATTCCGTTGTAATTGCTAAGTAAAAAAACCACAAGACGCCATCACAGCGTAGTACTTACAGTCTCAAAAAAAAACGATGATTCTAACCTAACTTAATTACATTCGAGGTAAATTTTTATTAAAACTTTGCGTTTTGAAATACTTCAATGAGGGCAAATGTCAGAGATCGATGAAACCAATATTTATAGTAGGTACCTAAGCTAAGAGAAATATAATCACAATGTAATAACTTTTACTGTAATTTACGACTTTACGACTAATTCGCTTTTCTATCGCAAATAGACATTTTTAATTCCAAATAAAAAAAAATCGTACTTTTTATTTGCCACCCAGCTCACGTGGATAACGAGATGTACTTGTCGCGGGCATTGGAGCGGTTAGGAGAGAACGCACTCAGCAAATATTCTGAACCTGACATTGGTGCTGCATTCTTCAAATTTGCCGTGGTCACCAAGGAGCTGTCAGCGCTCATGAAGACTTTGGTTAGTATGATTATTCTCTTACTGGTACATATATTTTTTAGCTTCATAGGTATTGTATGTTGAGTAGCGGAACACAACGCCGCGCTTTATCTCGACACCAGAGTGAACAATTAATGAAAATAGAAAATATTACATTTCCTCGAGTGGAAATCGAACCCACTATCTGTCGCGTGTACAATCACATGCTTGTGCCCTTCTGCCACGACAGGCCTCTTTTATTCATCTATAAAAATATATTAATAAAAATATAATATTTATATACTTTAATTATTATTGTATTATCATCAGTATGTATGTTCAGGTGGTGTTGATTACCTACTAAATTTGAATATTCGTTATGATTAAATTGAAACAGTGAAATATATTGGTACGCCCTAGTTTCAGCTTGCTTGCACAGAACTGTTAAGTGTTGCGCCGATAATATGAAATAGTAGCGATTTTCAAATGTGGTTTTTTATTAAAATTTAAAGCATGTTTTTAATGGTCTTATTTTAAAATTAAAATTATTCTTCTTAATAGGAATTAAATATTATTGAACTATTCATTGTTTATATATTTTGTGTTACTTTAAGGTAAAAAAACACCTGTCAGTTTTCACTTTTTGTTTAAATTGTACAATATATTTGATGTAATGTAAATTTGGCACACGACCGACCTCAATTACGAACAATAGAAAGTAAAGATGAGTACAAGTGATTTAAAATCTACGAAAGTATGTGATAAATATTTTCTTTTCTCTATTTAATAGTATCCTTATTTAGGTTTGGTTTTAAAGTAATGCATTTTATATAAATAAATTCTTTTTTTAAAATTATAATAGGTAATATACAAAGAAACATGATTATTTAAAATAGTAATTATTTAAAAAAAAATATAATAATTAAGAACTGCTCTTTAAAATACGCAAAATTCTCAGGAGTTTGCCAATCTTAAATTTTTACATGTTAGTGACTAGTGACTTAATGCCGTCTATATGCGTGGGCGCATATAGACGTAGATTATACTCGTAAATAGGCCAGGGTAGCTATACCTCGACCCTGGTATTGTTGCCGGGCCGGATGATAACACATCAATTAGATCATCGCCTATTTTCTATGTTTGATTCTCTTTGCCAAAAAACTAAAACATAAATGAACTACTGATTAAATGAAAAACTAAAGCTTAAATGAATAACTAAAATTAATGTTAACTAAATGAAGGCGCAAGAGTGATGGCGTTGAGTTCTGCCACTCAGCACACAATGGCTTCAGAATTCTGCAGAATATGGGGAACGGAGTGTTTTAAAACTAGGTTCCCTCTGCCTACCCTGCTGTGTGCGGGATACAGCGTGAAGCTGATTTGATTTTATGTTAACTAAAGTGCTACTACTCTATATTTTGCGAATAGCAAGTTCGGATCAACAAAGGCTTAGTGGTTTAACAGGGCTATTTATAATAGAGAAAACGGTGCACCATTATCTCCAATCCGGTAACGTTGTGAGCTTGTTACAATAAGCAATTTGTCTTATCTGGTAGGTACGACTTTAAATGTGGTCGACTACAAATTGCTATAGACTATTTACTTATATAGAAAACCGAATTCTACATAAAACAAATCTAGCGGAGGAGAATTAATAAATATTTTTAATTGTGCCTGCTATGTATGTAAATACTATGCATTTAATTAAAAGTTGTAAAATCCATTCTTAATTTCTAGAGATTGTGTCAGTTGTATCTTACAAATTTGCATTATTTATAATCTCTCAAAGTGCTTATTTTTCGTGTTTCTGCAAATCCAATAAGATTAGAGGGAGCAACCTCGTTCCATTTCTGCTCGCTAAGTCCAACCGACTCTTGGGAACTGCGCAGAATCCTTGCCCTGCCCTTGACACGGCGCAATCCTTTGTCCTTCTGAGTGCTCGTTGTTTTATAAGTCTACGTCGCGTAGTAAGTGAAAAATACTTTAATGTAACTCTTAAATTCTAACCTAATGCTTTCTTCTTTTATTAGTAAAACATTATTTTGATTTAATATTATACTCTTAGGCAAGAAAATTCTGGTTTATTATTGTTTTTGTAGATAGTTGCTAAAAAGCTAAACTAAATAAATAAAATTAAAATTAAATCAGCTTCACGCTGTATCCCGTACACAGCAGGGTAGGCAGAGGGAACCTAGTTTTGAGAATTCTGGAGGCATTGCGTGTTGAGTGGCAGAACTCAACGCTGCGCTTTGCCTCGACACCAGAGCGAAGAAATGGAAATATAAACGTAAATAAATATTTCACTTGCTCGAGTGGGGATCGAACCCACAAACGTCGCGTTACAGTCACACTCTTAACTAAATATAAAAAATTATAAGTTTTCCATGATTTGTACCATCAAGCTTAGAATTAATTACCTGAGAACTCCTATCAAAGATCACCAACTTGTCATAGAATATTACTCAATAGTAAGCCTGGTGTGTAGCGTTTCGCATCAGAGGGCACGGCGTTTTCCGCTCCGTTTATTTTTCTTTCTGTGTCGCATATAATTTTATAAGAAAATGCTATTTTTAGATATAATATAATACATATATTGTGTACAATTTTCGATTTAATAAATTACCTGGGTCACACCTTACAGTTTACTGTATGAAGTCACGACAATTTTTCAATGACCTCGCTCTTTGTGTTGTTGAATGTATTGTACTTTTCAAGATATACCTACATATATTTTATTTTAATAATAATAAAATATATATTTAATTTAAAAAAATCGAATAAATTGTTTCTATAGGATTATTTAAGTTATACTATTTTGCCGTTTAATTTATAATTTGTAGAAATATTAATTTAACTTTTCATAGGATTTTCAGTGTTTACAGCCGTAAAAAATTATGTTTATCGCGATTTTTACACGACTCATTTCACATACTCCTAGCTAATACATCACTATCTTTCCCAATAGAAACACGTCATATCTCATTAAAAAAAATCTATGCAAAAAAAATGTGTATAACATTTAATTTCTACACCAGTCAAGTGTGGAAGCAACAACGATCCCCTTGCCAGTCATTTGCATACAATAGCCGAGTACAAAGCACACGCGTGCTCTCAATTAGAGCACTGCTCATAGTAAGTAACATTATCTTTTTTACTATATAGTGGGTATGTAGAATACGCACAGACGTACAGAACAGCGTAATGTGTTCTTGCATAATGGCATTTGTAATTGTTTATTATGAACGTAAAGTTTCATTGTAAGTTTTTGTAATGGTATCTTTATGTGCCCTCTAGACAAACGACTCTGATAGTCTATGGTACTTCAGCTAAGATATTTTGTCAGTTTTGCACATGATCAAAGATAAGTATCGTTTAGTCAAGAACTTAGTTTAGTATGTCTGTTAATAATGGGAGCCTAGTGTTAAGACACTCCGCTCCCGACTTTTCGCCGTATTCTGGAGGCATTGCCGGTTGAGAATAGGAGATTAAGACCAGAGAGAAGAAATGAAAAATATTAAATTTAATTTCATTTCCTCGAGTGGGAATCAAATCCGCGACCTATCGTGTTAATATTACGTTGTCACACGGTTGTGCTGCTGCGGCACTACCGGCTTCAACTGTATTTAGGTTTTTTTTAATATACTAGAAGTTAATTGATCGACGCAAAATATTGAACTGTTAGCAATGAATAGGTAGGCACTAAAAGACTAAAAATTGAGAGGCAGACGTAAAATATAAAAAAATATACTTTGCTCTTATCAAGTAGGTACATTCGCAGATATTGTGAATGACGTGGGGCTCTCTATGTTACGCTTTTAACAAAATTGAAACGCCGAGTTCAGCGTGCCTTTTGGTTACAGAAAGGATATTCTTAGAAATAGCTATATCACAAAAAACCTACCTACCTACTATTCATCCAAAACTACATCTTAGGAGACATGTAAGTAAGTAAACAACATATAAAACGTTTACAAAACGAAATATATATATACCTAAAAATAAACAAACAGAAAGGCTAAAAAAGAGAAAACTAAATCTCTGTTCTTTTGTTTAACATCATGCCTAAAATTTTTTGCAAGTAATCGAGAATGTTTACGAGGTGTTACGACAAAAATATGTAGTCCGACGCATTGTGTCCAAGTTATTCTAAGATTGCAGCTAGATAAATGCTTATTCGTTGCGCTATAGAAATGTTGAAACGAAATAGAACCTGTAAACGCCTTTATTTGTACAGATGTACATATTATTTGTAATGTTTCCAGTAAATTGTCAAAAATGTCTCTCAAATAACATTATTTGGCAGATAAAAAAATAATCAAATCAGCTTCACGCAGTATCCCGCTCACAGCAGGGTAGGCAGAGGGAACCTGGGAACCTAGTAATAAGACACTTCGTTCCCCACTTTCCACCGAATTCCGGAAGCGTGTTGAGTGGCGGAATTCAACGCCGCGCTTTGCCTCGTTACGAAAGAGAGGAGATAAATGAAAATAATAAATATTTCACTTCTTCGGGTGGGAATCGAGCCTATAACGTACCTCTGCGCTACCACTGGAGCATATTATCTTTATTTTCTGAAATTTAATATTTTTTTTATATAAGGCTGTAGTTTTTTTCTTTATATTTGCAATTTATTTTGTAAGTATTGCGCAACGTAATATTCAATTTGAAAATTGTAGGCCGTGTATTCAGAAAAATAATTACGTTTTGCCCTTGTTTGTTATTAAATTTCTCTTTAGAAACTATTATTAAGATTTTTTCACTTGTAAAAAGCGAGCGCCGCTTGACATATATTTTTTAATGGCTTTCATAATATTTCTTATTATTTTAGTTCATTAAATGTTTCTGTTTGTGTTTTTAATGTGTAGAAAAGCTTACATTTTAATATGACTATAAATAAAAATTTAGAGAAACATGATTAAAAATTTAAAATACTGCAAAGTGGAAGTGGTGCAGTCTTCTTTCTATACTCGTACAAAGTCGTTATTGAGGTCGACTTATTAATAAAACGTTATTGATCGATAATGTTCTCATGTCAGCCATTTCGTTTCCTAGGTCGTTTGACATTTTCTAGCTTTAAATATGAAATTTATTTTGTTTTATATCTTAGGCACTTTCAGTATGTATTGTATATTTCTATTAACATTTATAACATATATTTTTAACCGATTTCTGGAAAAGGAGGACGTTCTCAATTCGATTGTTTTTTTTTATTGTTACCTTGAGATAACTTTCAATTGGGTAGACCTATTTTGATGATTTTTTGTTATTTGAAAGCTAGTGCTTTCTTTGCCTTTTGTTCCCATTTTTGGTCCATTTGGCCTAGTTCTAACAATACCATCAATGAGAAAATTATATAAATTTAAATTAGCATTGTTTACTGTTTGTAGCGATTAAGTACGTACATATACGTTTAGAATATTTATATCTGGCTTTTGAAATACATTGCACTGATAGATACATTCGACTAATATTATTAATTTCTTCCAGATTTCAAAATAAAGCGAACCAGATAAAATGTTTCAATAAAAAATAATTAACTAATAAGGATTGCTTGAATTTTTAATTCGCACGTTATCATTTTGTTATCGGATTCAACAAAATGAAGCCGACAAGACATGTTAACAACAATTTCCCTCTTCCATATTAATTAGCGGAGTGCTCAATGGCCTACGACAACATCCAGGAAGGGTTTCAACGTGACAAGTTGACAACCCCTTTGTTCCTCTGACCCTCTCTCGGTGTCTGTCGGTGGCGCGTTCGCCCCATTGATTGCACAATTATGTCGCGCTTCGAGTATTCGATTTGCTAGCGTTCATGTTTTGCTTATATTGCATATTTTTTTTACGAGGAAAAAATTGCAACGGTTTCACGGTATGTGTGCTTGCCTTTTTAGTATTTTTAGAATAAATGCTCAGTTTTTCTTCGGTATTTTCTAAAGATAATATGGTCCAGCCGTGGCGCAGGGGCACGAGGTTGTGGGTACGATTCTCTCTCGAGGAAGTTGAATATTTCAAATTTTCATGGTAACGTCCTCTCTCTGGTAACGAGGCAAAGCGCGGCGTTGAGTTCCGCCACTCAACTGGGAACAGAGTGTCTTAACGCTGGATTCCCATGTTACCTCAGCCTACCCTGCTATGTGTGCGGGATACAGCAATAAGCTTAAAAAAAGATAATATACATTTTGAATTCATATATGACAGGAGGTTTTAGGTCAGGGTTCATGTTATTGTGGATATTCAATTTGCGAATACATTATGGTTGCTCAACAACCATCGCTATTCAGCGCACCACGTTCGACGCCTATTCGGCCGGTGCATTTGCAACCAGGTGGAACGTTCTAACAAAACTATGAGGTAACCGAGTGTACGACTGTACTGCAGTTGTAGTTCAAGCTGACGCCGACGCTCGACTCTCGTGGAATGCAGATGTTTGGCAACTGACTACTTAATATGAGCACAGATTGTAAATTACCATTTTAGTGATATTTATTTGTTTTTTTTTAAATTTCATTTAATGGAAAAAAAAACTATACGTTAAAAAACAGTTCTGTTATAATTTATACACAAATATTTGTAATTTCAATAGGATTAATATTATGACAGACGATGATTGTAAGTTTAAATTCTTTTAGAGATTATGTTTGTATTTGAAATGCATTATGATATACGTACTACCAATTTTCAAATAATTAAGTTAAAATTAAAGTTATTCTATATTTTTTTCCGTTGTATACTATTAATTTTATCTGTCATTAACAGATGCAGAACATAAACAACATAGTGATGTTTCCTGTAGACAGTCTTCTCAAAGGCGATCTCAGGGGGGTTAAAGGTGATCTCAAGAGGCCTTTTGATAAGGCATCTAAAGACTACGAGTCAAAGTACCTGAAAATTGAAAAAGAGAAAAAATCGCAGGCAAAAGAAGCTGGATTAATACGAAGTGAGGTTACGTCGGCTGAGATTGCCGATGAAATGGAAAAGGAACGAAGGTTGTTTCAGTTGCAGATGTGTGAGGTAATTTACATCAATATTATTTACTTATTTATAATAATTTATTTAAAATAAGTAACTGATATATATTTTTACTTGAATCGTTAAATTAATAAAAATATGCTTAGGTCTAAGTTTATAATGATTTCTGTTAGGTATATGTATGTAATGTTTGAGTATAATGGAACTTTTATTCGTTTTGGTCCCGCTAATGAATATTTTTGGCGTAGAGCCTAATAGCAGTTAGTTTGGATTTAGTTTTACTATTGGCTTTTGTAGTTGAAGTCAAAACTTTAACTATTATACTAAACTGTAATTGAAATATACATATTGTATTATTCTTAAAATTACTTCAATTAGATTCAAGTCTGAAATATCTCGCAGTGGATTGTTTTTTATTTAAGATTGAAATATGAATGCATCAATACAATTTTAATAAGTTATGGCGCAAGCCTATATTTTGAATATTTTTTAAACGTCTATATTATGTGTACGTATATATGCATATAAAAATAAATATTTCCTACTTTCATTAGGATAACATCAGTTTTAAACAAACACCTTTTTGAAACAAATACAAATGTTAGATACAGATCACCTATGATAAATACTTATCACCCGGTTTTTTATTTTCATATTTATCTAAAATATAAAAAACACATGTAATAAGACTACGTCCTGTAATCTTGAAAATTATCTTTGCCGATAACAATGAATGCAGAAGCAGAATTGAATAAATATATAAATAGATAATTGAATAATTTTTGAAATATATTTTTAGTTTTTTCTTTATATATTTTACATTCGAAATAGTGTTTATAATTTTTAGTTGCCATAATATTAATTTATGGTAGTCCACATCAGTGTCAGCGACTGCGGTATATGCCGTTAGCCGCGCGTCCACAATTGCTTCAAACAAAATGTACGATTATTTACGCAGGATGTCAATGTGACATGCGAGAGTAACGGAACGCGGCCTGGCCATATTGTAGATTAAACAATGAAAGATTCATATTATTATTTATTTGTGGAAAGTTTTACGTTATTGCTTCTTTAATACGTGTGTCAACATCTATGCACATACTAAAGATAAACTGTAAAAATAAAACATATTATTATCTACAGTCAACAAGCGGGTAGATGTGAAAAACAATTGACAGTGACATTGAGTTGTGGTTATTATTTTTTTTAACTGAATTTTTATTAAAAAAAAAATAATAATCTATGCCTATGTTATTTTTTAAGCGTTTAAAATAAAAAAAAAACATTTGTCTTTTGGTATTGAAACAATGAAGAAAATTTTAGGTGCAATCTGTTGGCACTAGTAAAATCCGCGTCGTCGTCGCTCTGGAATGCCAAATGTCTGTACGTCGCTTATCTATGGATGTTGGTGTGTGCGTGTGTGTGAACGTTCGCGGGCACGTTATTGCACAACTGCCAGCCTGAAATTGATTGCCCTCGCTCTGTAGCCTACGGCGTTAACGATGCATTTTGACTATATTTAGTTTGACATTGTGTTGAATAGTGAATAATGAAAATTGAAAAATAATTTGGTCTAAATTTTACTATTATATAATGCTATTTTTAAAATAAATATTTAAAATTATTGTAATATTAAACATTTGTTTAGGAGAATGGGCTACGACATTTAAATAACAAAAGTCCCTCCTTATTCTTATTTGATGTTTACCAAGTTTTTCTTTCGTCTAAACCTCAGCCACGGATGATTTTCGAATAAGGTTATTTAAATGTCACCAAAGATTTCTCTCTTAAGTGTTCATATTAGTAGTTATATATTGTTATCATTTGCATTTCTATGTTGCTTTTATACTTATGTATACAAACTTTCAAAGGAGCATTCCGTTCGTTGAACAGGAGCGAACCGTGAACCAGTACGGACCGTTTACGGTTACCTTTTGAGTGAACCTGGTGTGACGATGATATGCTCTACTGCCCACATTTCCTGATGAGATTTGATCTTATTTCATGTGCGTTTGCGTGGATATAATTTCTTTTCCTTTCTATTTTCATATCTTTACGAATTATAATTTTATTATCAACATATAAAGCCTATTAACAAATGTACGTTAAATATTTGAATGATTAATACTTCTGAGTGGAACGAATATAGTACTAAAAACATGAAAATACGCCTTCTAAGAATTAGCTATGAATAAAAGGATATATTTATGTATGTACCACCGAGAACTATCTCGTTAGTCGTGGTCGGTGCGGTAAATAATGAAAGAAAGACTGAGGTGGGTTAGCCAGTGCAGTACTGTGGCGGCGGGTCATCGACCGGCCTTGCGCGACGCAGGGCCGCTGCCGTGCCGTCTTGACCCTCGCTTTGTTCGCTGTTCAGCGAAGACACTCCTGCCGTTGATGCCAACATCAGCTATATCTACATGTAATGGACGATACTTGATAGAATTATTCATAATTTAAATGCGAGTCATTAAAGTTTATTTTATGTATACATAAGTATGGGTATTATCGATAATTTTTAATTAGCAAACGTTTTATTGCTTTTTATGTAATACGTACATAGTTACAAAAAATATTTTAAGGTCGTCGTGGTACATGGACACAAGTATCCAACTATAAACGTGACCGATTGTAGATTCGATTCCCACTCGAAGAAATTGTCACTTCTTCAGTCTGCCAAACGCAGCGTTGACTTCTTCAAAAAGCCTCCAGAATTCGGCGGAAAGCGGAGTGTCTTAACACAAGGGTCCCTTTGATTACCCTGATACATGCGGCATACAGTGTGAAGCTGAAAAAATATATATTTGCCGACATAACAGATGGTACTTTTTTAATACAGTATATTCGTATATACACGCCCAGACGTCAAGACAGTTGTGCAAGGTCGTCTCTCGTATTATTATTGCACAACTCTGAAATATAAATCGGGATCCACCGTCGTACACGCGCGTACGCGTGCGTCATCATTTGTATATTTAGCTGCGGAAGGGCAAATAATCTGTGGTTTTACAGTACGATTCCTACTCGAGTAGACCCCGCGTGATCTGCCTCTGATGATGCGGTAACAGGCCCACGCGCCTCTCACGGCGTCCAACCGTCTGTTGTACCACTGGCTGTTCTCCATGTGTAAAAATTGTTACAGTACCTGATAAAGTTCAACGAAATCAAAACGAAAAAGGGAATCGAGTTGCTGCAGCACCTGGTGGAGTACTATCACGCACAAACTAATTATTTTCAAGATGGCCTAAAAACGATTGAACATTTTGGCGTTTACGTTGCGGATCTTAGTGTACAATTGCAGAAAATTCGACAGCAGCAAGATGACGAGCGACGAAGGCTATTAGAACTCAGAAATATGCTACGAGCAGCGACACCACAGGATAGAGAGGTAAAGATTGTAAATTATATCATTCATATGCAAATTCTTTGAGACACTTAACGTTTCAACTTGTAATGTACTTAGTAGTATTAATGTATTTAAGATAAGTAGATTATATGCTTTAAGAATCCTTTTAAATGTCAATGCTTGTACAGCCATTATTTCATAGGATAAGTAGTCGGGCAACAGTTGAAGGCTTCCCTAAGCTTATCATTCAAGTTCATGTTCGTATTTATTTTCTTTGAATTATTCTTCTCCAACTGTAAACAAAAGGCTGTAATGTTTGAAAATTTTACTGATATATTATTATCGTCCTAGGACACTGTCTATTCTTTTTTATGAACCCAAATTTTAAATTCACGCTGCTGCAATAGTAAAAATTTTATTCTCAAACAATAGTCAAATCCAATTGTCAAGCTAGCATTGTAACAATGTACAAAGGAATTTTGTTTGTATTGTATAGAATATGGACTATATAAAATGTACCTACAAAAAGGTCTAAATGAATTTAATATATTATATTTGTATATAATTATAAACATAGTTTACAATTGCTCTCAGCATACAAGATAATAACGATTGTTACACCATATTAGGCGGCATCAGCAGTGGGTGGATATTCTCTCCACCAATTGCAAGGCGATAAACAACATGGCGTGACACGCAGTGGGTACCTTCTCAAGAAATCTGAAGGTAAAGTTAGAAGGGTGTGGCAAAAGAGAAGATGTCGGGTCACGGCTGAAGGATTTCTGGATATTTTTCATGCTGATGAAAATAAAACGCCAGCCAGAGTGAATTTGTTGACGTGCCAAATTAAAGTTGCATCGGACGATAAGAGGGCCTTCGATCTAGTCTCATGTAAGTTGATTAAATGTTATTTTATATTGTAAGCTCAATGTTTGTCACGTTCGATAAATGGTATTGAATAGATAAGGAATACAGAATAATTCATTTGAATTACCATTTTATTATAGAAAGATTATTTGAAAAGACTTTATTTTTCTTTTTATTTAAATGTAATACAGAATATTGTCTTCTATTTTGGTTCTTATTTTATTAGTTCACTTCAAGATCTGCCCACGCTGTACATCTAGACGTGGGTTCTACTATAGATCGTTTTTATCCCATTGACCTTTGCCAAATAAAAATAAACTAGGCGTCTCATTGCCAGGTTTTTATTAAGTTCCTGCCTTAAATAGATTTTGTTTATAATAATAAATGTTGAAGTTTGTGTGGATGGATGTTTTTTCCATTTTCACGCATAATTTACTGAACAGATTTAGAGGTGTATTTTACAGAAATGTAACTTATGTATCAGGATAACACTTAAACTACTTTTTTAAATATTTTGTATATTTTTTTGGCTAAAAAAAAAAATAAGTTTAAGCTGGCGAAACCCCGTTTACGTCGCTTGTAATCGTATATTTTTACATAAAGCAAACTGCAATAGATAAGTAATGAGATACTTCTGAGTGTGCGTTTTGTAGAGATAAAGCGAACGGGTGTATCGTTTCGTTGTGTAATATTTTTTTTTTTTTAAATAACATGCCATTTTATGAGTGGGTAGCATCGGTTCGCTACGTTGCCGTTGATTGGAAATGGTTCTGTCAATTTCACAGCTATATGCAATTGACATGATTACGATGTTCAATATTGCAGGGAGAATTGATTTTAGTGTCTTTATATCGACGGATGTGAATTTCGTTTCTAGGTTAATTTATTTTTTTTATAATTTATATTATTAATTTTTACTAGAATATTGAAATAATAAATGCTCTAGTCAAATTAGAATTATATTACTCATTTTTTTTATCATAGCTAATTAGTAAATTGTGCGTGATTATTAATGCGTACGACATTTCGTTAATATTTTTTGTCGAAAAATGACCCCTCGGAGAATTCTAAAAACAAGATAACAACGGATATCTAAATATTAATGACACGATCCCCAGATAACCGTACATACCATTTCCAAGCGGAAGACGAAAACGAGCAAAGGGCTTGGACGTCAGTACTGATTAATTGTAAGGAAGGTGCGTTGATGAGGGCGTTCCATCAGCAAGCCGGAGAGAGTAACGACTCGGGTCACTCTCTGTTGGACCTGCAGCGGTCTATCATACGAGCGGTCAGATCTCTGCCTGGGAACCAGGTGTGCGCTGACTGCGGTTCCACTAATGGTAGGTTGATTTTTTTAAAATGATTATTGATGTGTTAAGTTGTTGTTATTTGTGACGTTTGACGTCATTTGCAATTAGTTTCAACTGGTTTTTGTTTTATTTAGATCTTCTTTTTGATGAGAATGTATGAGAAGTTTTATTTACCAGTCTGTACTCTCAGCCATATTCAACAAACTACTAAACATGATTTAAGTTATAAAATAAAAATATTATTCTATTTCATATTGAAGTCTAGTTTTCTGCTGCATAATAATCTAGTAGAGTAATGTGTGTTGTTTAAAACGTATAGACATCCATTTTAATTTCTCGTCGTCTAATGTTTTTTTTTATTAATACAATATTTAAATTATTTTATATAAGTTTCCACCAACCATGTCAAACATGTTAGCATTGAACTGTTGACATTGTTTGAAGCAAACTTTTACTCGAGTTTCTGTTTTAGTTTTATATTTTACTTCGTATTATAACTTTAGTTTTAGTTAGAAACTCTAATATTACAGTTACTACGCTTTATTTTATAAAATAGGTATATGTATAAAAAATATTATATTTTATGGAATCCGTAACAAAGGCAACGGCTTATCGTATTCAGTTAGACTAAACGCGGCGCTATTATTATGTCTTAAATTACGGTACTTAAAATGCTGATGATATTCTCGTAATTACGGCAATCATTGCAGTAACGTAATGTTTGTATGGTATCTCTATGCTTGTACCGATTGCATAAACGAATGGATTCGTGTATTTTAATAGGGTAATTTAGAAATCTTTGCAATTTAACTTTCCATAATATTTTCATATATCTATATATATAAAATCGAAAGGTCACTCACTCATCACGAAATCTCAGAAACTACATGTGCTAGGAATCTGAAATATTGCATAGGAGTTACTTATAGGACGTAGGTGCTCGGTAAGACGGGAATTTGTAATATACGACTTCTAAGAGGTTGTTTTTGTGGTTGAAAGTTTGTATGAAATTTCGTTACTAAAAATGCTAGGAGTCTCAAATTTTGCATGGTCGTCACTTATAGGACGTAGGTACTCATGGAGACAGAAATTAATAATAACGTAGTTCACGCAGGCGAAGCCGCGGGCGGGCCGCTAGTAAGAGTATATAAATTTATCTATGTATGCCTTCTAAAAAATAGGCAGTCTCCATTTTCCGCCCAATTCTGAAGATATTTGTGTGTTGAGTGACGGAGCTCAACGTAGTAGCGCTTTCAGTTCCTCGAGTGGCGATCGAACCCACAACCTATCGCATTTACAGTCATACATTTGTGCCCCTGCGTCACGACTGGCCTCCTTTTGTAAGATATAATTATATATACACTAGCGACCCTATTGCGGCTTCGCCCGCTTTTACTACTGGATTATTCATATAATGTATGTTTGCAAAGCACTTAAGATAATGTGAAAATTAATTAAACCCTAATGCAACCCGCATTTTCGTAGTTTCAATAAGGATTTTCCAATTGTTTTACACAGCAAGGATTTTTTAGTAGGTACCGTAATTTTATATCTGTGATACTAATCTTTTCAAGTACTTATTAAAATATATTTAAATTACTATTTTTAGATAGTCAAATGACATTAAATAATACATTCAACTCGAATTATCCAATACGTGCAAACGCATCTAAATCTTCGTTGCTATAAAGGCAGGCGGGTTTTTTTTTCGAGCTTGTGGTTAATGCTGAAGAGGGTATTCTGTCCCTGATGAAAAGCAAGCACTACATGGCTGCCTGTGACGAAAATTAAATAGAATGCATCGGCCGGGAATTGAACCCGGGCTGCCCGCGTGGCAGGCGAGCATTCTACCACTGAACCACCGATGCGCGTAAGGCAGGCGGGCGCGGCGGACTCGCTTGTATAAGCATAACGTCGCGAGGCGCGTTTCGCAGCAAGGATTTTTTGATATTGTAACAACTTCTAAAGTACTTATTAAAATGAAAAACAGAAAAAACAGTTTTGATCTACATAAAATGGCCAACGTAACTAATATACTTATTTATATGCTGAGAGTAAGGGATAAGTGAAACTTGACTCGATACAGCTGATGTGTGAACGGCGTGATGTGTCAATAATTAAATGCGTTTTTCTCTAAAACTATTCGCAATTTCGAAATAGTTTAAAAACAAATTTTATCTTCGCTTAACGTAGAAATTTAATAAAGTATTTTAAAGGATAAGGATTAATACCATTATGGAAAAGTATCCCTCACAATAAAAAATATATTGTAATTACAATTTTTAGACAGAAATATGATCACTACACGTTATTCTTAAAAGATATGAGTATGCCATCGCTGACTTTTTTGTAGATCTTATTAAGAGGAACAATACTCCAGTACATTTTTTTCATGTAGTATTTACCATTAAAGCAGCGCATGCGCCAAAGTGTCTCAGCGGGTAGGACTTTATACACATTTATCGTATTTATGTTAATTTACATAAGAATGTACAAATAATAAACTATATATAAACCTTCCCTGAGAAATACTCGACCTAATGGTGAAAACCGCATCCAAATCCGTTGGGTGGTTTAGAAGAAGAAGAGTTAGAAAGTTCAGACAGACACAAAAAGCGACTTTGTTTTATAAGATATAGGATTACTTTTAAAGTAATGTTCGTGGCTTCAAAATATATCCTAGTTTTGCTTAAATTTATTACTGTAAGTACTTATACAATGTCGACCTCCTTTTTAAAGTAAAAAGTCCAACGCGACCGGTTAAAATGCAAATACGGAAAATGCTTAGTACTAAACTCGTTCATTAATTTCAATAGTATTATAATATTAGTGGTAGATATGTACATGAATTCTATGCACCAAAATGAATTATAATTCTGTTTTATGTTACATTATTTAGTTAATTTGCATAAAAATTAAATTAAAAATATTCTATATTAAAAGTGTTAAATTTAAATAATAATATCGATAATTATTATAACGATTTTGAAACGTGTCTAGACGAAACACATGATTAAATTGCAACGTCTAAAAATAAAATGTTAAATGTTAATAAAAGTAGAGACAAATATGGCACTAGAACGGAAATAGAGTCTAGTTCGCCGGGCGTTATTTCGTTAGTTTTGTCGCGCAACGAAGTCAAGGGGGGTGGCACTGGCACGGACGGACATGGAGAAGTAAATTGAATTCCGTTGGATTGGTCAATTTTTTAAGGAATTTATCCCGTTATCCAATAAAAGCGAAGTTAATTTAATTTGTGATAGATAGATACAATTAATTACAAGAATTAAGGGGGTTATTGTCTAATATCTATTTAATTGAATATTCACGTAATTAGTACTGTTGGGGAATAATTCGTTATAAAAATATTTATATAGGTAATCCATTATGATGTTTATTTGTTCTTCGCAGTGGAACACAGTATGACTGTAAGTGCGATGGTTGTGAGTTCGGTTCTCACAAGAGGCAAGATTTATTTTTATTAGTCGCTCGGATAGGATATTACGCCGTTTAGTTCCTATACTAGATACAATGTGAAGATCAAAAAAATAATTTGTTTTAAAATATCATTAAACAAGATAAACCAACTACCTCTATCTATGTATTGATTAGTATTATTTGTGTGACCACAGACCTTGACAAGAAATTAGTATTTTCAGCAACAATAGGAAGTTCACTTCCTTTTAAAAATTGATAAGAACGTTCAACGTGTACTCGATGAAACAGTCTAGTACAAACAAATTAATTAAAATATTTTATTTAACTTTTATATATAAAAGGTTGAAATGAAATACAAGGTGATTAAATATAGAGTTTTTATATTCTTGTTATTTTAGTTGAGCTCACAAAAATGTCATGATATTTCACTATATCAAACGTTTTGTCATATGTCTCGTTATTATTTAGAAACTGGGGCACACTTGGAATTACTATCTTACATGAGCGATACATTGTAATTATTTGTAGTTTCTTTTTGTTAAACGTACACTGTATTGTTTACCTGAATCTTTTACAAAATATTTTTAGCATTGCGGAATTATTTGTTTTATACTATATTTTTATTATTATTTCATTTGTTAGCTTTGACCTATCGTGTATTGCACGAGTGGCAATCGAAATTGGTGTTAATTGCCGATAAAGTTGTATTGTTTCTGCTAACTAATTGTGGCTATAACTCATCAGTTTTATAATTTATCCCATTGTTCTAACGAGGCGCATAGTTTTTATGAATTTTAATCATGTTCTACCGACAGACTTGTATTGTTTACCTATTGTGATGCAAGGGTCATTCAAGATTAAAAAAAATATTAAACTATAGATGCTTATTTTTTGTAGATCTATACGTATATTTTAAGAGGGAGAACCCATTAAGTAAAGCGCTTTTCTGTGTCGAACTTGTTAAGTTCTGGTGAAGTTTTAAAAGTTCAATGTTCTAACCTATTTCAGAAGTTCCTATCAGTGTTTTGTTAAAAAGTTGAGTGACATTACAGTATACAATATTATAATTTTTAATTTGCAATATTATAACCAAGACGAGACTTAGAGAAAGAAATTTCCCAATTTTTCACTCGAACGAAGCCGCACGCAAAGTCTAGTCTAGATAATATAAATAGTCTAGATAAAACTATATTTAACAGCTGCATTGCATGTATTTTATAGATTACCAGTTAGCAAATCTTTGAATACCCGTCACGGTTAGAATTAATTTTATTGTATTGTTATACTTACCTACCTATAAATTCTTACAAATGAAATATTTTATTTATGAAATATTTTTAATACTGTAATAAACATTATTACTTTTAGATCCTACGTGGCTATCCACGAATTTTGGTGTCATTGTATGCATCGAATGTTCTGGCAGCCATCGGGAATTAGGTGTTCATATATCGAGGATTCAATCTTTAACGCTGGACAGACTGAGCACGTCACAACTGTTGCTTGCGAGGCATATGGGGAACCAGATGTTCAATGAAGTCATGGAGAATACCCTCGACGAGAGGGATAAATTAACTCCAGAAAGTACTATGTTAGTTAATATGTTTTTATTTAGTCACCATATTCTAAGTGGTTTGCCAATTGCACCTTCAAGAACGAGTGCTAATTTAATTATATGCTGGCATCATGGTTTTATAATTTACATTGTTGTTAAAAATATTTTTATTACAAACAATAATATTTGTTGGTATATTAATAAGCAAAATGAAGTCCTACAATACACTTTAAATATATCAAAGGAAGGAAATGTCATTTACTGTTAATAATTTATCTTATGCTTTATTATTTTTCATTATTTTTTTCCGTTTTAGGGAAGAAAGACTGAGGTTTATCAGGGAAAAGTACGTATACAGGACGTGGGCGGCCCAAACATGTAGGGACGCGGCGGAACGCCTCTCAGAAGTGGAACACGCGGTGAACAATGGACACTTGCAGAATCTTTTACAAGCATATGCTGAAGGTGCTGACTTGGCTTCCTCGCTGCCGAGCTCTGTAAGCTACAATGCTATTTATTACTGAAATGAGAAGTACCACATCTCTTTATAGAATAATAAAATATTTGGTTATTATCATCATATGTCTACGTCTGTTGCACCATATCATGATTTTTAACTTTCTTGGTCACCTTTCTGAGAAAAATTAACGATGCAAAAACAATCAGTTTTTATTAATGGAAAATTATTTTCGTGCTTTAAATTCCCTAGTGAACGTACGTCATTATGAAGCTTATCTTCTAGGAAATCATTTTAGGAAAGGAAGTTATGTCTTTCTAGAAATAGTAAAAGTACACCTACTCCTAATATCGAGTATATCTGGTATATATATATATATATATATATATATATATATATATATATATTTATTTTTATTCATAAAATATTTTTATGTCTAAAATTGTGAAATTATTTTGTTTATACTATTATATACTATTGTAATTGTAAAAAATAGAGATGTATTTTTTTATCACATATAACACGTTCGATATATAGAAGGTTAATATTCGCCGTATGTTAAATTATTTACCATTGTTTTCCTTTTATTATTACCATATATATGCATTACTTTTATAATATAACTTTTAACAATTATCATATTATTGTTGTTGATATCCTTATAATTTATACTGTTGACCTTGGTTGACCTTTGGTCGACGATACTGGAGGAAGGTCACTGTTTTAAAGGCCAGACCTGTGGTTACTAAAAAAAAGTTATTTAATTGTTCTTTCAAATATTACAGGATTGCGGCGAAACAGCCCTCCATTTAGCCATATCACGAGACGATGGCGACGGTTCCTCTCTCCACATAGTGGACTTCCTAGTACAAAATGGCGGATCTCAACTCCTCGACAAAGCAACTGTATCGAGTATGACCGCCCTACATCTGTGTGCGGCCATCGATCGCACTGAGCCAATGAAACTCTTGCTCAAAGCTAATGCCGATATTAACCTGAAGGATATTAATGGCAGGACGCCATTGCTGATTGCAAGACAGTTGGGACATCATGCGTGTCAAGAGTTGGTTAGTTTTTTTCTTGTTAATTTTGGTCTATATATTGCGTAAGATGTTATTTATGTTTGATTTTTTTATTTATAGTATTTGAAAATAAATGAATATTTGGACTGTGATTATAATTACGTAGTAGGTAAGCTTTAAATGTGTCCTAACGTAAAACTCTTAAGAATGATGTGTGTATATCTCCTCCACGTAAATTTTTTTTTTTTTCAAAAAGAACAAAAACGGTAGGACTGAATTAAAAACTGCAAATATAAACTAAACTTTGTAGTAAGATAATATTGAATAATGTAGTAAGATAAACCTAAAACCAAAATTAATAACATAAAATAGTAAAAAATATCTATATATTTTCAGCTGGAAAGTGTAGATAAGAGGGAAAAAAGTATTTTCGAAAATATCAACATTGACTGGAATTTGTCACACGACGATGGATCAACAGATTTTTCGGACGACGACACGGTCATAGATGAAAGAGTAAGTAAATCTACCATACAATATTATTAACGTAATTATTTATTTGGTTGAATTTTATGGTATGATAATCATATAATCAATTTATTGGATTTTACACAATTGAAATAATATACAGATTATGTATAAATGATGAAATAATATAACATAAGTGGTACAGCGCCTGACACGGCGTTAACGCGGCGTTTTTAGGTTCGGTTCCCACCCGAGCAAATTAACTATTTTAATTTCTTTGTTCTGGTACGCAATGTCCCTAAAATTGGAGGGTGTGTGAGGAACGACGTATACTTTACTTCCTATATGAATACACAGAACACATCATGGAGCAATATAAATATAAAACAAAAAATAATTACCCAAGTAACTAATCTATTTTATGTATTACCATGTTATTCTAGCAAAACGGCAGCGTAACACCCGAGAAGAAGTGTCCGCGGTCGCGTCCCCCCTCATACGCGGGCACGTGCGGCGGCGGTGGCGGGAGCGCGTCGGCGGGCGGCGGGGAGTCCCCGGTGCTGCGCTCGCGCTCGTCCACGTGCGACTCGCTGCACCATGCGCCGCCTACGCCTACCACGCTGCCCAGGAAACCGAATGTCTGTGAGTACAAGCTTTGTGTATATTGCTGGCTGCTTCTTGGATCAATGGGGTTGCATAAGCGGATGCGTGTGTTGGTGGTACGGGGTCGTTAACGGGAATGGGGGTGAAGTGTGCGTTGACCGACTGTTGCAGAGTGCTTTATCAAGTCGGTACGTGCGTTCGTACTCGGGAGTAGGGAAGTGGGAGTGAGAAGGAGATTGAGTCGGAAGTTGAGTGGCGAAATACCAACGTCGTGATTTGTATTAATAGAATTAAAAATTAATATTTTAAATATAACAATTCCACCGAATAGGGATTAAACTCACATTCATCACGTTTACAGCTACATATTCTTTTGTATAATTTAATATACACTTTTCGTAGGCAATGCTGACTATACATAATGATTACTATAATTATATGTTCATTCTGTTTATGTAGTTATGTTGCCTCATGGTGTGAGAACGGTACCGGTAAACGCCTAATCAGCGTTCGGCGTATGTAACGCGAATCCCCTCATGCCATGGGAAACAAACGTAGTGTTTTAGTTTTAATTATTATATATTTTATTCTTTAGTCGATTAGAGCATGCACTTCTGCTCGGTCGATTCACTAGTTAAGTTAATTTTAAGTTAGTTATAAGAACATATACCTTTGTTCTTATTTTAATTAAAGTAAATTTAAATATAACTTTCTTAGTTATTTTTAAAAGCCCACTCGCGCTCCCGAAAACATGTCTGGCGCAGCCGGCAGGATAGTTTCCATATAAAATACAGCCTTCATCTATAAATTACGCGTCAAAATCCGCGATAAGGGCTTGAAGGTCTGTAAGGAACTATCCCGAACCAAATAAATTTGACAGTACGTGAGGAGCCTGGAGCTGATGATGCAGACCCCGAGGTGGTGAGTGGAATTTTTCACCTTCCTTGTATCCCGTTATAAATAAAATGAATTTCTTTTATTATAACGTAATCTGATTTTCTTAATATTTCGAATCAAACTCTTTGAAATATTATAGTTAAGTAGTAATTTTAGTTTTAATATTTCGAATCAAAATCTTTGAAATATTATAGTTAAATAGTAATTTTAATTTTAATATTTCGAATCTAAATCTTTGAAATGTTATAGTTAAGTATTAAGTTTAATTTTTTATTTCAAATCAAAATCTTTGAAATATTATAGTTAAGTAAAAGTTTAATTTTTTTATTTCAAATCAAAATCTTTGAAATATAATTATTACACATTTTTTTAAGAATTTACTATTTAATTAAGAATCATTTTTAATTTTACTTATATTTTAAGATTTTATAAAATAAAAATGGAGCATATAACTTTAATTCCCAATGAAATTTTAAAATTAATTTCACTTTTTGGTGGCGACAAACGCCAATTAAATTTATTTTTAAGAAAATTTGAATACATGATTGATAAATTTCAAGGCAGTGATGCACAATATATGTACATCATGCATTCTATTAATAGCCGCTTAGTGGACAGGGCCGCAGCGCTTATCAGCGAGCGTGAGGATATTATTTCATGGTCGGAATTTAAGGATTTATTAATTCAACATTTTGGAGACCCGCGCAGTGAGGAGTGTATTGTGATAGAAATAGAAAAAAAAGGAAAGTTAAAATTAATTATATAACAATGAAGTGATTTTTTTTGCTAATTTCTTTTAATTTATACCAAATTTAAAAAGATATTGGGGAACTATTAATTTCTTAACATCCTTTCTGTTGCTTAAATAACAAAAAAAAAGAAAGTCTAATTGAAAGAAAAGTAACATTGGTTTCCAAAATGATGGATTATAATATTACGTAATAGTACCGAAATTTTATATAACAATTCATTTACGATATAACCGCGAAAGAGAATAATTTTATTTATTCCAATATATTCTAAGTGTCTATAGTTCATTCATTAATAATTTTCTTTCAATACATATAAAATTAAATGCAATTGAGACTTCTTTAGCTTTTGGTAAAATTTCTGTACTACAGCAATCGATATTAAATTCGACAGAATTGTTATACATATTATTAGGTATAGAAAAATTTCATAGCTTAATATATCCTGTAATAGAAAGTAACTTGGTCAAAATAGAGCAAACTTTTATTGTTAAAGCATATGTAAAAGGAAATCAGATTATATATAATGGAAGTACCTCTCACAGATATAATTATTATAAAATTTATTTATTACTTATTTTTAATAAATTAAAAAATTTAACTTCTATTGTTATCCCTGAACATCCCTTCCTTATGGTGAAAGGTTCTAAATACTTGTCGCGTACGGCGCCGTCTCAGCAACTTCCCGGCGGTAACCAGTACTTATGCACTGAACATGAGTTAGTGCCATATGCTACTACAACGTGTACGCAACAATTAATGCCAAGAAAACTTATCATACTGTATAAGTCATGTTATACAAATTGAAGAAGTTAAAGCGCAACGCCTATCACCCGCTCGTTGGATAATGGATGATGTACAGCATGAAATGGTAATACCTACAATGTAAAGAAGATATTCCAAATTATCTGTTAACAATTGACCCTAACTGTGAAATGCTACTTGGTGACCTTCATCTAATATATTTTCGGCATGTAATGAAAGGTTATGAATACAAGGTCACGCCAATTATTAAGTTACCCGAGATTAATCAAAACTATTCTTTAAATTCTTCCCCAATTGACATTAAAGGAATAAATCTGGATGACGTGAAATATCTATCCGCAGCTTTGAAGACAAAAAGTGTTAGTGAAAGTGAAAGTGAAACAGAGCCATTTATAAAAATCAATAGTGTCAGTGTCGGTACCCTAGTTTATATTTCCATCCATCCATCAGTCTTTCAATGTCCACTGTTGGACATAAGTCTCCCCTAATTGTAGTTAGTTTTATATTAGTTTTATATTTAATATTAATTATTATAAATATAATTTTGACTTTTAATCGAAACCCTCAGAATCTAAAATCTTCCGAAGGTTTCGAACTTAAGGAGGGAGGAGTTATGTTGCCTCATGGTGTGAGAACGGTACCGGTAAACGCCTAATCAGCGTTCGGCGTATGTAACGCGAATCCCCTCATGCCATGGGAAACAAACGTAGTGTTTTAGTTTTAATTATTATATATTTTATTCTTTAGTCGATTAGAGCATGCACTTCTGCTCGGTCGATTCACTAGTTAAGTTAATTTTAAGTTAGTTATAAGAACATATACCTTTGTTCTTATTTTAATTAAATTAAATTTAAATATAACTTTCTTAGTTATTTTTAAAAGTCCACTCTCGCTCCCGTAAAACATGTCTATGTTGTTTTTGTTTATGTTCTGTTTATGTTTATTCCTATTTATCGTAAATTACTATTGAAAAAAGCAATTATTAAGTTTATTATCGTCTCTTGTCAGGAGAATTGAAGAAAGATGTTTGATTACAGACGCCATAGGCAGCCTGAAGAAGCGCGCAGCCCCGCTGCCCCCCGGCGTGGCGGGCGCTGTGCCGGGCGGTGCTCCACACCCACGCTCCACGCCCTCCCCGTCCGCCGACGCCACGCGCTCCATACACGGTATGTGGTGTAGCCATCGATCCCTTCATTGGCAAACCACTCAGTCTTAAATATACTGCTTATTATAATGCCAACGTTTTTTTGTAATAAGGGATCTACGAAAAGCTCCTAACATTACGTTTTCGAGATTTCTTGTACAATTTACGCGGATGGTAACGAGGCGAAGCGCGGTGCTGTGTCCCGCTACTGACACACGATGCCTCCAGAATTCGGCACAAAATGTCAAAAGTGTCTTACTAATGGAACATCTTAACACTAGGTTGCCATGTTCCCTCTCCCATATTCTATAAAGTAGGAATTAAATATCTGATCTTTTCAAGTCATCACTTTATTGTGATCAGCCTCCTGCCAGACAAACGCATTATTATTTATTATATAAAATAATCGATCTGTCTGTAAAATCGAACACTATAACACATTCAAAAACGATATACAATATGTACAATCAATTTATTATCAATCCCAGGTGTAACAATGGCGGCCGTGGGCGTGGTTAAGCACCGGCCGCAACAGCCGCCGCCGACGCCGCCTCCTGTGTTGCACAACGGCGCGCATAGGGATGAACCCACTCCGCCACCGAGAAAGGTATTTTTTTGCTTTATTCATACTTTCTTGTATCCCGCATTCGGCAGGACAGGCCAAAGGAAACCTAGTGCTAAGATACTCCGTTTTACACTTTCGACCTATTTTTCAATTAATCGCATATTAAATGGTGGAACTGAACGTTGCGCGTTGTCTTGTTGTCAAAGTCATTTTCTTATGTGGTTACCGACCGCGCAACTATCGCGTTTACAAACAGATGCAGTGCCGAATAAATAAAACGCGATATGCTGAAAAATATTTGTTAAGTGATTTTGTTTTGACCTTTTACATCGAAATTAACGGAAAATTTTACGAATTTGAAATATTATTAAAATATACATGAGTTCAAAGTTGATATACTTAAAATATTTAAATTTCGATTTTTATAATAATATGTTAATTAACAATTTTTTTTACAATTTATCTCAAAATCAACTACAATGACCGATTTACAACAAAAATTGTATAATTACGAATTTATGTGTATTTTAAAATTAATACGTCGTTTTGTTTTTGTAGGTAAATGTTACTTTCGTTTCGTATACTTAGTAAACATATATGGAAGCTTGGTTATGGTACCATGTTAAATATGGATAATAGTATTATTATTTTCGAATATGCTTGAGAAACAGAACGAATCGTGCATAATTGGTGTAGAAAATCACTTGTATTTGTCATTACTGTATGTTAGAAGTCATTTCAGTTAAACATAATATGTATTGTTTAGAAATGTTTTGCTATTGTCATACCTACATTCATACTTTGGTATAGATATTTCGTCAATTTTATAAATGTCATTATTTTATATTAGACCTTAAAATATATCAACACTCGATTATTCCTATGGATCTTTTTTTTATATTTTTTATGAAGTGAAAAAAAAGTGAGAGCTAAAACCTATGTATGGTATTATGTACAGTGCTGTATATTAAATTTATACAAATATAGCTAAATAATTAATTAACAAACCAAAAAGTTTGAGATGACGTCATTACTGTCACTTTAAAAATCACTAACAAAAGAAAAAAGTACAGGATTTATTTGTTTTTGCTTCAGAAGAAAAATAGATTGCACCTGGAAAATGCAGTGAAAGGAAAACTAAAGAGGGTAAAATACTGAGAGAGCTTTAGTGTAATAACTCGCTTACCCTTTGTTTACGTCTTACACACGATTTGTATTTACTTTGTACCGTTGTTTTATATTGTCAAGGGAGTGACGATGAATTACTAAATCGATTTTATTTGTGTGCCTCAAGTGTGAATCGAGATGTTTTATTTGGTTTAAGAAAACTAATATTCGTTTTTTTATATTATCGTCTTGATTGGATATGATTGTATCGATTATAATATTTGTAAAAAAAAATCTCGCTTCATCCTTCATGGATTCTTCAAATATTGAAGCTATTTTGAATCTCACTAGTATCACAGTAGTGTATAGAGCTATTTTCTGTAATATATAGTAGTTTGATATCCAGTAGAACATAAAAATACTTTCTCTACTCTCTTGACAATTATATACTTATTAAGTTTTTTTAAATGTTATACACATTTAATAGATGTGTATACCAAAATTGTCAATAATACTATGTTTTATAATATTTATGCATGATTTTACTATAATGGAAAGCTTTCTCCGATCTAGTTCTTCGTAATCAAATATATTGCCAAATAGATTTTCTTTGTAGAAATATGTAACTAAGCCTAGACCTATACATAATGGAATTCTAACAGAAATGTTTATAAATTTTGAAGTTGATAAATAACATGCACATTTTTTAAATTTCAGATTTTTTAACTAACATGAATTACTGTTTTATTAGCATGATTTTACACCTTAATAAATACAGAGAAAAATGTGTTTATATTAAATTTAAACTTTAAAAGGAATATCAATATGTCAATAGTTTCTTTTAGATTGCTTTAAAAGTCTTTACATCAGTCAAGAACTACAACTGACTGCAGCTTCTACACTTACCAGCATAGATAATTAATAGAGTTAGATAAATATACTTAAACTGATCTTTATATTTATCAGCAGAAAGTGTTAAAACATTCAATTTTAAATTGATAGATCGGTATAATCGATTTTCTTTCAAAAACTGAAAAAAAAACCCACATGAATATCATGTCATTTACTAAAAGAGAAAGAACATCATATTAAATCACTCTACCCTCTATTTTCGATTCTTTTTTCATGTTTAGGTTTATTTGAATGTTTTTCTCTTTCAATATAAACAAAACAATCAGTTATAAACAAAACAAACCAAAAAATTACCATCTTAACCAATTTTTTCCAGGAATGTTCTAGTCAAGACTCATCACTCGAGCTGTGCGATATAACGGACGGTCTCGACGACAGTCGCCTTCAGTCGTTTGATAGTTCGCGGTCAAGAGAACGTTCGAGAAGAAGCGATAGTCGCTCGTTAGACGTGTCGGACACGTCGAGTATTCATTCGAGATCGCCATCTAGTTCTATTACTATGGTTAGTGGATGTTTTTGGATTTTTATATGGATATTTTTTTGGCGACGCTGTATTGAAATCTGTATATATCAGGGTAGGCCAGGGGAACTTAGTGTTAAGGCACTCGGTTGAACATGTAACACCCAATTTTTATGACATTGCGAGTTGACTGGCGATAATTTAACGAGAATAATTATTAATTTTGAATATCCAGATATTGAAAAAGAAATATGATTACAAATAGCTTCGCCGTAACTGTAATCTGAACTTCTAAACAATTTGCTCTATTATAACTTTTATATAACTTGGTCGTATAGGAGTGCTGTTAAAAGTGCTGTCTAATGGACTAATTTAATAAAAAATAATTTGCTTTTACTTTTTAGATGGGAGGCGGCATGCGACGATGTCGAGCTCTGTACGACTGTTCAGCGGATAACGAAGACGAGCTGTCTTTTAGAGAAGGCGAAATCATTGTTGTTATTAACGAGCGCACCGAAGACGATAACTGGATGGAAGGTCAAGTCGAGGGCACCGCGCGTCGAGGAATGTTCCCCGTCTCTTTTGTTCACATGCTCCCCGACTAGTTAGAGAGAGACAAATATATGTCACTCGATTATCTTAACATCAGCAACGATCCCCGACTAGCTAGAGATATATCTCTTGACATCATCTAAGATCCTCGACTAGTTAGAAAGAGATAAATGTATGTATCTCGTTTCAATTAATACCAACGAAGTTTTTTCCGAACGATCCGTCTCTCACAAACTAACGTTGCTAGACAGAGACGGATAATATCTACAAGACCATATCCGATAAATTGATCATATATGAGTAGATACAGCAATGTTAATTTTTTATTAAAATATTTCGTTGAATTTACGTAATTAAGTGGTTATTTTATTTTCTAATACTATGTAATATGCATTATGATATTCTCGATTATATTCCAGTAATATTTGTTCAAAAGTAACAAAGCAAACAAGTTTAGTTTTTAATTTTCCTAATATTTATCTTAATGGGCATTGCTTTATTTGCTTCTATGTGATTCAAATCAATAAATACGTGTTCACAATTTTCATGATAAATAAATATAATTAGATCTAAAGCGTTTCTACTTTTAAGTAAGTTAGCAAACTACTTTGAGTAGAATCTAGTGCTTTCAGTTCCATCTTAGTTTAAACGTAATCTTTTAGAGTATCATCTAATAAGAAAAATATAAGTGAGTGAACGTTTTATGTCGTTTTTGAGGAAATTCTCATTGTAAATTAGAGTGTGTAGTAATATTTGAAACAGAATATTTATTATCACCACAATAACTATGTTAGGACAGAGTATAAATGGAACATCACATATTTGGCCTAAGCTTTAGCGTTCATTTGAAGAGCTACGAGCTTATTTTACTCTAGAATTTTATATATTAATATTGAATCCGTCGTGGCGTGGCGCAGCGATACAGCGTCTAACTGTAAATGCGACATTTGTGGATTTCAGTCCCGCTTGGGAGAACAAATTGTTTCGTTTCCTCGTTCTGGTAACGCTAGTCGACACGCAGTCTCGAAAATTAAGCGGTATATGGGGAACGTTTTGTCCTAACATAAGGTTCCCTATACCCATCATGTTATATGCGGGATACAATAGCGTGAATCGAAAAAATATATTGATATGAGTTTAAAGATGCACAGTTCGGTAGTTGCGAAACGCGGCCCCGATGTATTACTTTAATGTGATATCACCTGCACAAACATTGTTTTTATACAAGAATTTTAATACATACATTTTTGAATGTGATTTTCGACTATTTTATCATCTATTTACACGATTTTAAAGGTGTGTGTTTTTATTAGATAATTTAACAAGTCACAAGCGCTCATTACGAATACCTAATTAATTAGAGTAAAGTTATTACTGATTTAGTATTATGAACAGTGACACCAATATGAATAAGATTTGCCACTAGTTCCGTCCCGATACGGATTTTTAATTATTTTTTTTTGTTTTATTTAAAAACATTTTAATTGTGTGTGATTTAAACAACGGCTATAATAACAATGCTCAAATCAAAGCAATAGCTATAAACTGGCAAACTTGTCGATATATTGTTATATGTATTGATATTTAAATGTTTGTGTAGATTCTATTTACGTCTTTCGACGTTACAGCTCAGATAGTGATTTGCCAAAAATTATGATAAATGTGATCTTTTATAGTTGGAGTGATATATATATTTGAACGACAAACTATTGGACCAGTGACCGTTTGTTGTGTAGTTGTTCTTGTAGTTAATGTCTTAGATTGTTAATACATACATGTTTCATAGATATTGTGTTTATTTGGATACTAGAAGTATGTAAATGGCATAGGTATATATGTAATGATAGTTGAGCACTGTTAAATATCATGTAGTATTATGTATATGTACTAAATGAACGGACCATAAATATTTAAGTATTAATTATTGTTATTAACGCATTATATGCTATTGTGTTTTTAAATATATTCCTAATGCTTATAGTATCCATGTAAATGCTGATTTTGAATCTTGTTATAAATGTTAAATTTTATCACTTCACAGAGACCGTAGCCATGGTAATATGCGCTCTTTCACTCTCTAAAGTTAGCCTTGCGATATATGGCTGTATACGTACAGATTAAAGAGTTATTACGTTTGTAATGTAAAATAGCTTTTGAATCTTTAATATATAAATGAATAAATATATATTTTCACACTATTAACACAGTACAAGAACATTCTATGTGTATCCCTTGTGAGAAGTAGGTAACAAAGTTAAAATGACTTAAAACATGGATTCATTAGTCATTAGTGTCTTACCTTATAAAAAGATAATCCTCTAATATCTTTATTATTGTGATACACACTACGTACCACACATTCCCTTGTAATTATATTTGTTTTTGTGTACATTAATTTGAAGGAAAGTCCTATTGTATTCATAGCATTAAGACCGCATCCATTGTAAAGTTACCTTTATTAACGCGCGTTGCCATAAAATAGTATTATAAAAGTATTCATGCGACTAATTTAATTATTATTAACACATCAACATGATAACTAAAAATAAAATTAATCTTAACCAAACACTTTTAATTACATTCTTAGTAATTATGAAATGTTAAAATTTCACAATTGTTTTAGTCTAAACATACTGTATAAGAGAATGTTATGTTGTAAATATAAACTCCTTATAAATATTTCTTTTAATTATATATGTATGTATGTATGTGCTCAAAACTGTATAGCATTGTGTATTCGCTGTCAGTAGTGTTAATTGATTATATTTATTTAATTGTACAATTTGTGATGAAATATTTTAATGCCATTATAGCGACCAATTTATAATAATTTTATACAAAGCTAAACTAAATTCGAAACAACAGTTATTTATTTAATAATCAATGGAATTATAAAAGTATTATCGATTTTAGTGCAACTTTGTATTAATTGTTTATAAGTGGTCGAGTATGTTAATTATTAAAAATTTATGTAACCAAATGATGCTATAGATTAAGATGTTTTATTCTCTAATGTAGTATATTAAATGGAATGTAGTTGAAATAGTTTTTTCTAATGTGTATTATCTGAATGAAAACCTGTATGAATTTATCAATACATCATTTCGATGTGATATCTGCATTATTATTTATGAAGTCACCTTTATTTTCCCCTTACTGGAAACCTATAGTTATACTCTTTTTGATTTAGATTTTTAGTAGTCTAAAAATTGGATCGGAATAGAGTCTCTTTATATGTTATCTTAAAGTAATATACATAAATTATAAGAACCGCAGTATTTATGTATATTTTCATAAAATATTGGTTTAAAAAGCGAGTCAAAGCTCAATGGACTTAATGGGAGCATTCCAGTCAAGATAATTCTAACAAGCCAATGTCTTATTACTCATAGGTTCGTTCTTTACATTCCGGCTCTATTATCATCAGCTTAATGGACCATATTAATGTATTGACATCTGATTTACGTATAATTGCCAATTTTCATGCTAAAAGAAATTAAAGTACGGTACTTACAAGTCTCAATTAAGGTGTGGTAAAAATTAAAATTTTAAGAGTAATTTTTTTTGTATAATATTTCGTGCAACACCTTTTTCTATATTTTTAAATAATTCTATCCTGTTTACAAGTTACGAAAAATTATGATGCAATAGATCCGACAGAAAAAATCGATTAATTTATTTGTAAATAGTAATAGGAATGACAAATTATGTAAAAGTAAAAAAAACAAATTTAGTCAAAATCTTAAAGTTTTTTTTAAGTTTTTACTATCTGTTACTTGCCTATTGTCAATTGTCATCTTTTAAGAAGCTTGACAGCTTATATTTGACAGATTAACTGTCATTCGATAATAAAAATATTATGAAAAGTATTCTATAAATCTTTTCTTACTTTGTAGTTTTTCTAATTTTATTTTGTTTTCAATTTTATTTCCATCTAGTAATTTTAAGTTTAATAATTTACCATTTACATAAACGTACAAAATTTAGTTTATGATATAAAAGTTATAAGAAAGTTTTTATTATAGATAGTGTTATAATGATAACACAACGTTGGAATTATTACGTCAATATATTAATAATTGTAAATGAAAATTTAAAAGATTAAAATAATTAGTGACAATATAGTGGCGAAAGACTGATCTATAATTCTGAAGAAAAACAATACATTCTTAAAAAATGGTTTCACGAAAAAGAGTATTTGATTTATTTAGAACCATTAATGTCGCGTCGTAAGTACTCTTTATTGAAGAAATATTAATGTATAATTTAGTTTATAATAGAAAACTTAACATCTATTCAAATATAAAACCTATTTTCAAAAAATAATATAAATACAGAGCCATTTTTAAAGCTATTTTATTTTCTTTGTCAATAAATGTTTTTATTTTAGCTGCCAGTGTCCAGCACATAGTCATAGGGGAAACTTTCAAGTTACTCATGCTACTCCATCAAAGGATTATGCCTTTGAGGTAATTTTAGGACATTTTTATATCTCATATTTTATATATATTCAAGTATACTCTTAATATTATGAAAGATCACCAAAAACTCTTTAGAGCACTCTACATTCTATATTCACATAGGGTAAAGTTTTCAGATTTATTTAATTTTGTGTCTTATTCTTAGTGTCATAATTTCTTCTTTTTATTTTAACTAAATAAACTCTGTCCATTAATTATAGTGGATTGGTGGATATATGATTTAAAGTCTTACTTAGTGGAGTAAAAAAAATTCATTTCTCTACTCTGACATTGCAAAGCACACTGTTGAGCCGTTTCACAAAACATGCAATGTCTCTGCTAATCTACTTGAAAGCAGTGAAAGAAGTGTATACTAAATCCTGCTATACTACTATATATGTGATCAAGCATAATGCTAAGATTTTTTTTAAAATTTGCAGATAAAATGTTCAACAGTGAGATATGGTTTAGGTGTTACAAGAGAAGTTGGACAGGATTTGGTGAATTTGGGGGCAAAAAATGTCTGTGTTATGACAGACCCTAATGTTGTGTCTCTGAATCCAATGAAAGCAGTTCTTAATTCTCTTACAAAAAATGGAGTCAATTATGAAGTATATGACCAAGTTAGCGTTGAACCAACTGATTCAAGGTAACTAAATAAATAATTTATTATATTTTTTTTGCTTCATATTACATGCAAGATAGAGAAAAACGAGCCCCAAACACTAAGGTTTCTACTACATTTTTACTTTCTCTACTACACCAAAGAGGCCTTGTCCACTGTTGTAAAGCTCTTCATATACACCCTGCGAGGTTCATCATCTTTGACCCTTTGAAACGAGGCCTCTCACTGCCTCTTATACCACTTAAAAAGTTATATTGACAATATTTTTTGCTACATATGATAAAATTATCATTATAATATATCAATGTTGTAAATATTGGAAAATGTTTCATTTTTATGATATTTTTATAGTAAAAGATAAGGTAATGGTTACCTTTTATAATTTGGATATCAATAATATTTTTGTTTTTATATTTTGTTTACTTGTAATTTTATTAACACCACAAAGTATTGAACAGAAACACATGCTAGATTATTATTATTTTGTAAAGTAAATAATAAAGATATACTCTTAAAAATAATAATTATAAAATCGTTGGTTTTCGCGGTTTTTTATATAAAAAAAATCAGCTTCAAGCTGTATCCTGCACACAGCAGGGTAGGCAGAGGGAACCTGCTGTAAAGACACTCCATTCCTCATTTTTCGCCGAATTCTGGTGGCATTGCGTGTTGAATGATGGAACTCAACGCCGCGTTTCGCCTTGGTACCAGAGCGTAACGTAAGTAACGAAAATATAAATTTAGATAAATATTTCATTTCCGCCTACCCTGCTATCTGCGGGATACGTAAAACTGAAAAAAAAAATTACTATAGTTGCGTTAAATTATATTTATTGTTAAGTTAACTTATGAAATATTAAAAATTAATATCGGTTATTCTTACTTAATAAAAAATTACCTATGTATATACATACCTAATTTGCTTACTACCCAAAACTATTACAGTTTCAAAGACGCTATAAATTTCGCCAAACAAGGTAGTTTCGACAGTTTCGTGGCTATCGGCGGCGGCTCGGTAATGGACACGTGTAAGGCCGCCAATTTGTATTACTGCGACCCGAACGCGGAATTCCTCGATTATGTAAACCAGCCCGTGGGCAAAGGGAAACCGGTCGATGTGCAATTGAAACCAATGATTGCGAGTATGTTATTTTATTATTATATTTTATTCTTTCTTCTGTTTTTTATTTTATTCGATTTGCAGTTTGCAGTTCTTTATAAATTGGGCACTTTTCGAAATATTGTATAATGTGAAAGGATATTTTTAATAACAACTTGTTTAGAATCTTGTCTTTTCATAACGTATAGTAAATATTTTACTTATTTTTATTGTATTTAGACAAAATTGACAAATATCCCCATGAATGTAAATTATCCATGAATACTATTTTAATTTTAAACAAAAGTTATGTAAAAATTTAACAGTTCCTACAACCAGCGGTACAGGCAGCGAAACAACTGGCATGAGCATATTCGACTACGAAGAAATAAAAGCCAAGACTGGCATATCTCATTCCGCCTTACGGCCGATCCTAGCTCTAATAGACCCTTTACATACACTGACTGTGCCAAGAAACGTGGCCATTTATTCGGGTTTCGATATATTTTGTCATGCTTTAGAGAGTTTTACGGCTATACCGTATACAGAGAGAACACCTGCCCCGGAAAATCCCGCGTTAAGACCAGTTTATCAAGGAAGTAATCCTATATCTGATGTTTGGGCTAGATTTTGTTTGCAAGTGAGTATTGCTTTTTTAAGAATTAAATATATTTTTGTATATAAATAAATCTTGTGCAATAGTAGAATTAAAAACAGGGTTTTGCAAAACAGATCCCTTGGTTGGTTTATATGATGTTGTTTCTATAATTGGATTTTACAAATTTACATACTTAAGTAAATATTTTCACAATCTAAATGATGCATCATAATATTTTCTCGAAATAACAACTTAGCCTTTGGATAGATACTTACGTGTTTTATGGGAACAATTATTGTAATAACTTTATCCTACGGCTGTTGAAAGTACTAAGCTATTTGAATTCTGTAATAATAAACTTTGGTATTAGTCATAAATCATAAAATTCTGCATAAACAAGTACATGCTTATAAAGATGAGTAATCTTTCTGTACATTATATCTATTTTGTATTTTCTTTTAAATTGAACTTTACAATAACAAAAGTTAAGTTAATTTAAATATATTTAATTAACTCAAAATGATTTTAAAATCCCAATAGTTTGAACTAATCCTCGTCTTGTTCAACACATATGGTAGAATGGGCGCACATATATATCAGTCAGGGCCTCGCTTAGCCATTATATTTTTATTTTTTCGTTCTGGTGTCAAAGCAAAGCGCGGCTGAAAGTGTGATACGGAGTGCCTTCCTAACACTAGGCTCCTTTTGCCTACCCTGCTGTTTGCGGGATACAGCTGATTTTATTAATACAAAATAATTTTGAATCCCCAAGATCTTGCACAAATACTTCGCTCGTTCAGTGACCAACGCGGACGACATCGAGGCGCGTTCTAACATGCACCTCGCGGCCACCATGGCGGGCGTGGGCATCGGAAACGCGGGCGTGCACATCTGCCACGGCCTCGCTTATCCTATAGCTGGGAATGTTAAACAGTATGTGCCACAGGATTATGGGTAAGTATTATACTTACTTGATCACATTTTGCTAACATCCCAATAACACTTCCTTATTGCATCATTAATGCTATTGCATCAGCGTAATTATATAAATAATAAATTTTCTATTAAAAATATATTTTAAAGCGGAATAACGTATATCAATTTTACTTATGCTATTATTAATTTTCAGATCAGAGCCCATAATACCTCATGGTTTGGCCGTAACGGTAACAGCTCCGGCTGTTTTCCGTTTTACTTCACCCAGTGATCCTGAGAAGCATCTGGAAGCAGCACAATTACTAGGTACAGATGTAATAGGCAAGAAACAGGCAGATTCGGGAAAAATACTCGCCGATACTATTATTCGTTATATGGAGAAAATGGATATTGACAATGGGTTGACGGCCTTTGGTTATACCAATGATGATATACCGAAGTTAGTTAAAGGAGCATTGCCTCAAGTAAGTTTTTAAGCTTTATAATTTTAAATTGATTTTTTTTATAATTAGGCCCTAAATTGTAAATAGCTCAGAAAAGGTATAATTTACTCATTTAAACTAATAAACAATTTTATGTTTACCTACACTTCTAATGAAACTTGTTCTGAGGATATGTTCATAGTAATTTTATAAAAATGTGTCCAAACACCCAAAATTAGTAGTATAGCTTACTAAGCAAATTAATTAAATCAATCCATTTTGTAAAAATTTTTTTTTGGGCAAGTAGTACAACTCCCACGTTTGTGATCAGTGCCCATTGTTTCACCGACTAAATAGGTCAGACTCTAATAAATTACTCGAGTGTATTAGTTTCCCCAAATATGTAAAATACAATATGTAAAATTTTATTAATCGCACAAATTTCTTTATCCACTTTTTCTAAAATATCATTTAGGATTAGTTTAATCATTTCATTTTATTTATTGCCTTGCCTCGAGCATAGTTTGAACGATTTTTTTGACGGCAGCTTAGTAGTTTTTTAGCTACTAAATTACTCACTACTTGATTAAAATACTAGCATAAAGCGATTTAGGCTTAAGGTGGTTGGAAGTGGATTTATAAATTGGATAAAATACAACATTAGTGAGCTTTGATCTTGTATTATTTAAATCAATATTTTATAAATGCATTATTAAAATAATATCGGATTTTAGTAGTTGATTAAGATACTAGCAAAGATTAATATTTTTTTGTAAACATCAAAGACGAAGTCGAATTTTTTGATTAAAAAAATTATTTCTGTAGACCCTTATTAGAGTAGTTATTATAAGTAAAATAACATAACAATTTTATTTCATTTATAGCATCGCTTACTTAAGATTGCCCCAGTACCACAGTCGGAAGATGATTTAACGGCCATTTTGGAAGAGTCGCTGTCTATATACTAATAGTTTTTATACTATATTATATGTATATAATGTAAATTAAAATAATGGTTGTTGTTATTGTTACCAATTTATTATCTGTTATCAATAAAATAATATAACATTTAAGGTTTAATTTTTATTAATTTTAAGTACATAAAATAATACCTATCAACTAATTTGTATAATATATAATTATGTATATCTTACATTAACTAATTTTAATTTGTATCCGATTTGTTATTTCACTATAATTATAAGAAAAGCGCTAGATTTCAATATTCGGAAGGTTCATTTCGGAAATAATCAGAAGGCACTTACTTAATGCTCAATTTTCGATATGTAGAAAGTTTTGTTTGACTAGCGCTTACGTCTATCACTTACTGCTTAAATAAAATGTTAACGCAGTTAATGTGTTTACAAATGTTATTTGTACCGTGACTTAGACCGCCTCGGGGACGATGTTCTTGTGGTGGAACGGACTGCTCTCGTACGACATGTTGGCGGCGCTCACGCTGACGTTGCGGAGTGGAGCGTAGCGGTTGAGGCGAGGGGTGGTAGGCCCCGTCAGCTCCTCGGTCAGCGGCTGGTACACCTGGCCGCAGTCCCGCCGCAGCCGGTGTGGCCCGGGCGGCGCCATGTTCGCGAACACCGAGTTGATGTAGCGTATCTGCTTGTTCCGTCTCACAAATACCATCACTACGAGCTTGGCGACGACGATCAGGAGAAGTAGCGCACCCAAAATGGCTATCAACATTGGCCACAAGTACTCGTAGCGGCCGTGCTCAGTGTCCTTTACAGATGTTTGTATGTATACTTCAGGTTCGAGGTCGTCGTACATGTTATCGTTTTCTAAAAGTTTGATATCTATCTTTACACTATCGCTTTGCGCTTTATCAATCGGTTTTGGTGACGGAGTTGATGATTTCTCGATAAGTTTAACTTTGAGATCGAGATTTTCATCGTCTTCGTCATATTCCTCGCCGGATTCATCGTCGTCTTCCTCGTCCTCACCTTCTTCTTGGTTGTCATCGTCGTCAACATCTCCATCAGTATTGTCATCGTCATTAAATTGGTTAGTGATGTTATTAATCATTTTAGTATCATCGGCAATCTTACCGTCGTCTAATGTGTCTTTCAAGTCAAAGTTGCCCTCTGCGTCTGTGTCGATTCTTTCCCATATTTCTTCATCAGAAACTGATGGCAATGGCTCAACGCGATGTGTAGGTGTACCGCACGTTTGACGTGTCAGTATTTCCCAACTGTATGAGCCCTCGTCTTCCTTAGCATCAGTCGCTAAGTTAGCGATACTGGCAGTATTTGCATTAGGAGAAATTTTGTGACTGCTTAACCAGGCCATGAGGTTTTCAAATTCACGGCTACAAGTTAGTAAGTTGTAAGTAATATCAAGCGAACGTAATTTTTTGAGAGTATCTAATTCAGTTTGTTTAATTTCAGTAATGTGGTTATGAGACACGTTTAGGAAGCTTAAGTTGTTAAGTAGTGTAGTTGATTGATTTTTCTCTAATTTCCAAAGAGCTGTAAGTTTAGCATGACTCATGTCCAACCATGTCAGAATTGGTGTGTTGATGAAGACTTCAGCTGAAAGTACTTTCAAGGGATTTCCTTGGAGGTTTAATTTCCCGAGGTCTTTGTTTTGTTCAAATACTTTGGCCTCTAAAGTTGTCAGCAAATTATATGATAAATTAATTTCGATAAGTTTAGGACTTCTCGAAAAAACTCGGCTGCTTATCGTTTTTATCTTGTTTGTCGACAGATTAATTTGCGAAAGTGCAGTAAATGTTCTTAATGAATCATCATAAATTTCTTCGAGGCCGCAGTTAGATGCATCGAACAGGTAAATGTTAAATTGTTCTGCGGAGCAATTGAAGCCTTCAGTAGGCAAATGTTTTAATCGAGGGTTGTTGGATATTTTGAAAATATCCAATTCTATGTTTTCCTTGATAAGAATGCTCGAAATGAAATCCAGGTCGTTATAGGAAAGATCCAAGTAGTTAAGTTCTACCAGTTTGTGGAAAGCTTGGTTGTGAATTTTTTCAATGTTGTTTCCGCTAAGGTTAAGATTGGCAATGTATGTCATACCATTAAACATGGATGGTCCGATAAATTTAATATTTGTTTGGCCTGCATTTAAAGTAAGTAAGTCTGATATTTGAAGTCCATATACGGAGTCGATTGGGTTTCTTTGAATGTGAAGAGTAGCCAATTCAGTGTTCTCTGAGAAAATATCTTCGGGAAGTGATTTAATGTTATTGTCGCTTAGGTCTAGTTCCTCTAAATCGAGAAGAGTCCTAAATGTATCAGCTTCCATATCTGATAAATAATTGCCAGCCAAGTTCAGGTACATTACGCCTGGCATATTTTTAACAGTATTAGCGGTGATGTATTGCATGTTACAATAAGAAACATCGAACTCTTGTACTGAAGAAGCATTAAGGAAATACTCATCTGATCCCGGGGCAGGGAATTTGAGCGGATTATTTGACAGTGTTAAAAGGAGCAGTTTCTTGTTATTTGCAAACGTTTCAGGATGTAAGCTCTTTAGTTTGTTGTTAGACAAGTTAACAGCGTAGAGTTCGTGGAGACCATGGAAGGCGTTTGCTCCTACAGACGTTATAGTGCTGTTTACAATTTTGATTGTAGCAATTTGGTGTAGACCCAATTTTTTGAAAATAAAATCATCCAGTTGAATCTCTGTCTCGGCGTTGTCAATTACGAGATCCGTGATATCGTCGCCGAACTTTTGAGTTCCCATTTCTAGACGGTTGCACTTCGCTGTTCTGTATCCTTGAGATACAGTGCATATGCAATCTCTAGGACACGGCCTGTCCTCATTGAATAATACTTCTTGTTCATCTGCGTCATAGTCTTCATATTGAAACAGGAAATTGTCAGAATCCTTGTTATCTTTCTTTGCAGTTTTGTTAACAGACTCTGAGATTGCAAGCGCACAAACTGCCAGGAGCAGTAGCAACTCCCGGGACCTAGCCCCCATGTCGTAGCGAACTCTGAAATTAAAATAATAAGACACGTCAATATTTAAATAACATAATTCAGTTTGTGCGCACGAAGCGAGTTCAAGTGTAAGGTCATCGAACAACTCGAAGGAAAAAACATAAAGATATTGTTTGGACATATGAATTGGTAGAAGTTGTTTGATTATATAACGAATGTATTTATTAATCATAATCAATATTACAAATATATATAAAAGTTTTTGGTCGTGTACATTTTAATAAGTACAGCACAGGAATGTAATTATACCCATATAATTTGAATATTTAACTAACAAGCATAAATATTTATGAGTTGCGAAACAGATGTGGCCGTATTGTTTTCATGAAATTTCATACGCGAAATATGTATACATTTAGTCATAAGTATAGAAAATGTGGTCAGAATTTGTTTTCCTTATTATCACGTAATTTAACCGCAAATTATTTTTTATATTATTATTTAAAATTAAAAATATAAAAACAACAACATAAAAGTAACAATTTGAAATAATATTTTAAACTTGATATATAAATATCAACATATTGGCAACTCTACCAGTTTTATATACACCATCCCATGGCCATACAATTATCTACTGCATAAAGTATAAGCCATAGTTATCTCAAAAGGTAAGTACCGCTGGTATAGATTAATTATTGTACGCGGCCTCAAGACAAGATACTCCAGTTAAAGTGTTCTATTAAGAGTGACGAAGTTATCTTTGTTTTCATTGTAATTAAATTGCATTGCATATATATGTAAAATGTAGGTATACTCTTTAGTTTGTACATGTAAAGTGTAAGCAAAATGTATTATTGGGAATTAGGTTAGAGATAAATGTGAAATCAGAAGTATTTAAACATTATTTGATCTCAGTTTTGTGTTGTTCAAGGAAAATATTTTTTAATGTAAAAAAGTCTGACAGTTTTTTTGGATATCAGCTGTTTTTCTAAAATCACGTATCTTTTGAATCTTCAGCCTAGAGAGCGCAGTTTTTGAGAGAGATATATGCATCCTACATATAAATTTACCTACAAGAATTCTTCAAAGCGAGATTTTTACCTAAAACCAGTGTTCACACAGAGGCATTTCACATAAATATAATGTTCATAAAATATTCTTTTGATATAAATTTAATCTACAGTGCCTCGTAATAAATGTAATATCTACTTATATATTTCAGCGACCAATAAGTCAATGACCTCATATTACAATTGACCCTATTCTAAAATAGATTGAAATGTAATATATCTGATAAGTACAAATACTGGCTGTGATAGAAAGTTAACACACTTTCTCGCGGTCCGGTCACAATGCAGTGCAACGAAACCGTAGCTTTGTCATCGTGCGTGTAAACGATTATCGAATTTAGAAACATTATAGTAATTGGCGGAATTTATTTTTATTATTTTATATTTTACCGACTGTAAACGCGACTGGTTGTGGGTTTGATCCCCCTTCGAGGAACGGAGTGTCTTAACAGTAGGTTCCCTCTGCCTGCACTGCTGTATGCGGGATACAGCGTGAAGTTGATTTATATTTAAAGGTAGAGAATGCTGTTATATTACAAAATTGAAACAAAGAACGGTAAGCACACAATCTCCCCGCGCTAGCGATATCGTAGAGCTCCAGATAAGATTAGATAACCGGTCTCAGAGAAATGTTCCATACAGTAGGCTCGATATTCATTTCTCGTTTCGTCTAAGAATCATTTCACTCTACATATGCCATTGCCTGTTTATTATAAATAAAATATTTGTGGGTACATATAAAATATGTAATTACATTTAAAATAACATAATTACTACTACTCTAATAATAGAGGAAAAAGTAAAGGTAAACCAAATACGGATAAATAGAGTTATGTTTATACATACAAACATAATTACATATGAAAAAATAGACAAGACGAGAATCAAAATGAATTTTATATGAAAATTTTAGGATGATTCCTTCCTTCACTAATATCCAACTCAGGCGTTGCAAAATTAGATTGAAAAAACACTTAGCTCTAACCCAAATCCCCCTTCCCCCAGCTATCAGAAACTTTGCGAAGCGATGGTGTAAACAACTACATATATGGTCAAACATAGTAATAAATAAACATGCTTGCATCGTCTCTACCATTACATTGGTGACAATTATAATTACAAATGCAAAGTAGGCAGGTGTTAGCAAAATGTGTTTCTGTACGGGAGCATCTGGTCTGCGGTGTATGCCAGCACTGCCAGCTGAACGCAAGGTGGATCAAAAAGTTTGTATGACATTATTAAAGATAAATATAATATTTAGTAAAAGATAAATATAATATTTAGCTGTTTTCCTACTAATGTAGGAAAACAGCGTTTAAATTATATATATATTTTGCTGGTTTAATTGGTATATTATACCGGGACGGAGTGTCTTAACACTAGATTCCCTCTGCCTATGTTGCTGTGTGCGGGATACAGCGTGATGCTGATTTGATTTGATTTGGTAAATATTCATTTGGTATACTAACTAATTAATACATAAAATATTTAAAAACAATGGAAAATACTGCTTTAATTATCTAAATGATATATTTTTTTAAATACAAGTATTTATAGATATTATTTATACCGATAAATACACTTTATTTATAGAAAAAAAGATAAAAATAATCATGATAATGGAACAAAAAACATTTAAATATAAATGAAACCAAAAGGAATAAATAGTTAAGTTCAACGCGTCGAATACTAATCCCTATATAAAAACAAATGATTTATTTAGCATACAATACTTTGCCTACATTGGCGAGGCGTGCAAAAATGCGTGCCGTCACGTCGCGTCACGCCGCCCGCCGGATAGATGACCGATATATACGGACTATAGAATATAATCCATTCGACCTTATTTACATAGTCATTATTTTTTTAATAGCGAATTTTAAGTAAACAGACAGATTTTTCTGCAAGAGTTTATTTGAACATTATGTTATACAGAAAATTTAAATTACATTTATATAGAGAACCTGAACCTAGTGTTAAGATACTACGTTCCCCACTTTCCGCCGATTTCTTAGGTTGAATGTGGCGGCACTCCACTCGTTTTGCCCATGTTATCAGAGCGAGGAAAATAAAAATATTTCTTTTCTCCTAGTGAGAATCGAAATCATTGCTACGATATGCGCCACGACTGGCTTCATTAGATATTTAACTAAGACAAATCCATGTGAGTATGGTTTTAATTATAATTTTTATGTACCTAATAGGTATGTCTTTTTCCTTTCACAACGTTACATTTACAAGTACATAATTATACTATAATATAGGAATATAAAACGATATAAAAGTATATAAATTTATTTATAATTTACCACGCTTCTTATTCATAATGTATGCTATAGCCTATACACCCATATCAGCTATCAACTCGCCTCGGAGAACTTTGCATCGCGTCACAGTAGTTTGCATTGAAAACTTGGCCATAAGCCGAAAAATTGGAAGAAACACCATTTATACCAGAGCATTAAGGTACAAATTAGATTACGCTTTACATGTGACATAACACAAGTTGACAATGTAGAGACGGAGCTCGGAGGAAGGAATTTCGAATGTACTGTCACATAATATTAGCCTTTATGTTTCATAACGAAGGCTCTAAAAGATCCGTTAGGCGTGTGGAGATACTGAGAGAGTGGCCACAACACCTATATCGGAGAACATTTCGCAAGCACCCTCGCCTCGTAATGAAACATCTTGTAAGGCTTGTGGTTTTTGTTTAACGTCTTAGCCATTTATCGTACTCTATTAAAATACCTATATGTGCGTTTTAATCAGATAAAATATCTTAATGTTAGCTACTAGGTATTTAATATTATAATATGAAAAAAAAAAACAATGGTAAACATACCTCTGTCCTAGTTCAGCCGCCCAGATACTTCGTTAAATGAGATCTGTAAAAACAAGAAACGTAGTGTGTTATTGAATTATATTTTTTAAAATAAACGTTTAATATAAAGCCAGTGTAACCTAATTTAAGGCTTCACGACAGCGTGAATAGCGAGATACAGATCTCGCATGTAGCACTGTAGGCAGAGGAGGCCTAGTGTTAATACACTCCGTTCCTCACTTTCTACCAAATTCTGGAGGCTTTACGTATTGAGTGACGGAAGAGCGAAGAAATGAAAATATTAAATTTTTATTTTCTCGAGTGAGAATCAAACCCACAACCTGTCGAATTTAATTTACAGTCACGCATTTATGCCATTGCGCCACGACTGGCCTCGAATGTACAGGAATACGATCGTGCATTTTTGTCATATATTAACATTTGTAAATACTTATGTTTTTTATTTAAAATTTCGATGAACGCGGGTTGTGACCTGGCAGTGCATGCCTATTGCATGCAGTAACGGTGGTTTCGTATGAAAGTCGTAGTGACTCACACATTATACTCTTACACAATAACATTTTAGATCCTTAATTGAAACTTTATATGATTGTATTATTATAAATAGAATATAAGTATTTAATTCTACATAAATGGAAGTAGCAAAGTCGCTTTTAGTAGAGTTCATTGTGACTCAGTTACTAATTATCAATCGGGGTCTGTAAATCTTTAGCTTCTGGCAACCTATTTTGCAAAGTACTTGTTAATTACAAGCTTATATATCTAAACGTATAATTTACTTTGTATTTTCATCATAACGACTATCGATGTTTGCATCTATCGCTTGGGTGTACTTATTGATGTGCAGAGGCGTGGTTGCTCAACCACTAGAACTTATACAACTGGTTTTAGTTTTGTTTACGGATCTCCTTTTGTGGTCGTAATATTGTAGTAATTTAGGAATAATTACAACTGATTGTTCCAAATAAATTGAATGACTTTTAAAGCAACAAATTGTTTATACCATTTACTATTCTAAGCACTACCACTGTAACACGAGTTGTGGGTTCGATCCCCACTCGAGGAGGTGAAATATTTACGTTTATATGCCATTTCTTGGCTCTGGTGACGAGGCAAAGCGCGGCCTTCTGCCACTCAACACGCAATGCTTCCAGAATGCGGCAGAAAGTTGGGAACGGAGTTTCTTAATACCAGGTTCCCTCTGCCTACCCTGCTGTGTGCGGGATACAGCGTGAACTTGATTGAATTTTTACTATTTAAAAAAAATAGCATAGAAAATGCAAAATGTAAATACTTTTTCGGGATCGTATATTAAAGTATCTGAACTAAAAACATTTTTAAGATGCTGGCATCTGAATTAAAATAAATATATTAATACTAAATTCCATCACCGAACCGAACCGACCATATCTTATCGAATAATACAGTTATACGACATTAAAGTAAAATTAATTATTAGAGTAAGTAATAAGATTGCCTTGAATGTAAAAAGAAGGTCGTTAAAATTATCCGCGTTCTGAATAATAATGCGATAAGTTCTAGAGTGGCGTGGTTGATGGCGGTGGTTATTGTAGGCAGGCTTAGGCAACATTTGATCGATCTTTGCGCAGTTTGTTCTGCCAATCATGGGGAGGACGTTAAATACAAACAAATTAAACGCATCTTATGACATTGTAAGCCAACCATGGTTAAATTTATACAAAACCTTTACATAAATTGTAGCCTATGTGCTTTTCTAAGTTATGAGCTATTTTACTCTAAAGAATTATCTAAATCAGTTCAGTAGTTTTTATGTGAAAGAGCAACAAACACCCATCCTCACAAACTTTTACATTTGTAATATTAGCAGGAAAATTGTAATTATCTATCATCTTATTGTCGGGTTTTTAAACGAATGTTTAATATCTCTATGTCGTATAAATCTTTTTTTCTGACAAATTATTTAAATATAAAAATGTACCGTTAAATTGTTCAAGTTAGCACAAATAGCGAATATTCTAAAGGCAGTATAAAGAGAACTAGTTCATAAAAACCGCCGCGGCCTTGCGCTCTATGGACACATCTGCGTATATTTACCGTCTCGCTAAGCGCATCTTTTGTATCAAAACAATAAGACTAGAGGACAAAATTGCAGTTATAAGACGAGGAAGCAGAAATTGTAAGAACTATAGTAGTTTAATGTATTATATCTGAGATTTGAATTGTTTAAATTTTTCTATAAAGAACCAAAGTTTTATTTTTATGTAGGACAAGCTTTTCTTTTTATGCTTATCTTTTTCTCAACCATTTACTTCTTATATTGTAAAATTGTCGTTACTAGGGAAAAACCATGTGTTTCTGTAGCGAAGATAAATCAGGGGTGAATGTAATAAGACAATACCTATTTTCTAGAAACACGTCAGATATAAAACTTTTACAGATATAAGATTTGTCAAATGTCAAGAGAACATTGTGATTAGATAATAAATGAGAAATTGAAATTTGTTTATCACTGAACTCTAATAATATTTAGTTAAAATATATTAGTTTTGCTAATAAAAATAAATAATATAAGAATATATTTTTGTATAGAACATAATATATTTAAATATATTTTTAAATAATGTAAATATATATATATATATATATATATAATTTAATATAACATACCAAATTTTACGTTAAATGTAGAATTTGACCAAGGTGACCGCACTGGTTCTTGTCTAGACACTAACTGCTTACCTTTGTGGTAGATTATAAAAGATATAATATACGTATAAAAACTTAAATGTGATTAATATTCAACATCTTGAAATTTATAAATGAATAAATTTTTGTTTTATCTACATAAGTTGCAATTACATGTTATTATAACAAATAGAATTCGAAGAATTCGAAATGTCAACAGTACTTTCCTTATAGCACTTGACAGTATTTTCCTGTAATAATTATTAGTTTATTTAATTTAATTACATATATGACGTAAAATGAAATAAAATTATTTTATAATTTACACATTTAATTTTATTCAGCGAAGTTAGTGAGAAAAATAATGGTAACTGCCAGTAATTTGCATAAAATTATTTATGTTTATTGTTGTCAAATTATTTTTAATTTTTCATTTAAAAAAAAACGTTTAACATTGTAGGTTCTAGAACAATCTTCTTATGACTCATACATATTTTATTGTGATAAATGCACAATATTTCGAAATTATGACAGTGGGTAAAGCCATTGCCGTGTTTGAAGATTTTCTTTCATCATACAGTCTGGTTTGAAAATGACTTTTCATCTTTTGTGCATATTTATCAGATTGCACAGACGTCTGTGTTTACCTTTGTCCATATAGTTCATCTTTTGTGTTTAACGATTGCGCCAAGATCTTTAAATTTCTTTATACGTTTATAATGACGCTTACAAAGAAGATAAAAACGGTTTTAATTGTCTTTGCTCATTTGTAGGTGGGTAATTTAGAATTTTATAATCTCAATAAAATTAAATAAAATATTTATCATAAACAACGTTAATAAACCAGTAGGCTACTACCAGTTTTTGTATGAATAACACTAAACCCATTTAAATACAATTTTGTGGTTTCCATAATAGATTTTTAATAACTATTGATCTGTTAACAAACACGTTTTTAGGCTGTAGTAGTATTGAATTCACATTGCCTGATTTATTTTAAAATGAAATGGTCTGATCGATGACTGTAAGTACCGGTTCGATTACTCCGGTCCGGTCATTGTTTGAGGTCGCGGAAGGGAACATTCACTTTACGTAGTCTAGACGAATTGAATTAATTAGCTATATGGAAATGTAGGATTCATTAAATAAAATTTTATGATTATTTTATAAATTTAAAAGAAAATTTAATTTTTAAATATTCGTTCATTTAGAATGTATTTTGTCCGAATAGAGATTAGACGAAATAAACTATTGTAAATATGAATATTCCACTGGTGAGTTTTGAACCTGCTACCACCAGTCGTTTTAAAATATTATAAAATAAAAAATCTATATGTACAAAGTGTATAACCATTTTAATGTTAATACCAAAGGCTCTAGATGTCTTCATTTAGAACCTATGCATTATGGAATGTATTTTATTTATTATTTGAGTGTCATGAGTTTTACTGCAATTGTATGTCGCTTGCAAAGTAATTTGGTTGTGTTTTAAAAATAAAATAATGCATAACTATATTTTAAATACTATAAAAAAATATTTTTTTACATTTTTAGATAAAACGATATTATGATATAACTTTTTATAAATCAATAAACTATGTATGTAATAAGCAATAGTTCTCGTTATCATGTTTTAGAAAGCGCAAGTCATATTTGACATATTCAACGTTTTTGTAACTGTAGTGTAGGTATATATAAAATTTATATATTAATGAACTAAAAATTTTAAATATAACACATTATCTTGGTAAAAGATTAATAGAATTGTATATTGTTTACTAAGTTATCGAATTTTTAATAAAAAATCGTCTCTCGTAGCTCTACAACTATAAGAAATGAGTCATAGCTTCATTTAAATAAGCAATATATAAGATAATGAATTTTCACGGTGTTCGCTTTCTAGCACACCTGCTTGTGGCTGTTAATGGGTGTTTTTTGCAACTAGTAATGTTATATGTGGTTTTTGGGCACTATCAAATTACAGACCACCTGGCAGAGCGAATATAATTAATTATGTATAATATTTTATGCTAATTTGAATCGTCTTCCAATGTTTGTTAAATAATTAATAATAATTAAACATTTATACAATGTTGTTTTATAAATGTTCAATTTGTACTCAGATTTACTTGAAATATTTAAAAATGTTATGTAACGTCATTAAAGGTCATTAGAACGTTTAAAAATAAATAAAAGGTTTACCCAAGTATAACGAATTGTTTAGTTACAATTATTGTTAAGTTTAAGAAGATAAAAAATGAAATTTAAAAACATGATGATTTTAAATTTTAAATCCAAATTGTTCTCAATTATCAATTAGATAATATCAAATATATGAACATTAATAGTTGACAGTAGCAAGACGTAATCGCAGAAACCCCAAAATGCAATTACGTCATTGACATTTCATATGAATAATAATCCAAAGCTAATAAATAATACATATTATTATTTATTAATAACAAAGTTAATCTATTCTATTAGGTTTATTTTTATGCGAAAAAGAAGCTTCAACAAACACCTGTTAAATAATTTCCATATATTATTCCATATATTTAGAATAGAATTATCAAGCTTTAGGTATAACAAACAGAAAGGACGCTAAGAGCAACGTACGTAATTATATCTCAAACGTCGACCTTGTAGTGTATCTATATTACTTTTACTAAAACTGTAAATACTTATGTCAAAACTAAAATTAGAACGTACATAAATTTTAAATTAAATATATTTGATATGTCTTGGATCTATATCTTTAAAATCACAATAAGCTATTTAATTTCAGGATGTGCCGATTAGAAGAAAATGTTAAATATTCATTAATCTAGTAAAAAACTGACTGGCTGACTGTATATTGAGGTTAGTTTAATTTTATTTCTCCGTGATGCAGGAGAATCTGACTCTCTCTTTACTCTCTCACACTCTACTTTGTGAACATCAACTGACTGAAATTTCAATTAAAATATTAAAATAATGATAAATTATCGATTATTATTATCAATTTCAGAAAATATGTAAACTTAACAAGGCTTTCCATTGTAGACTATCTTATGGCACTTGTTTATTTTGCTGTGACCCACTTGACGCATCCTTGTTCTTAATATCCATGAATAGCGAATGATGTCTAGTGAAAATATGAATTTAAACTTCAGTACAGTACGCTCAACAAGTTGTGGCCGACCTGAAGTTAAGTTTTCTGAACTTTTTTACTACTCAGTAAGAAAATAATCAGATGTAAGACCATTAGTAAAATCATATCTGCGCAGCTATTGACAACTAACTTCAGAGCGGCCACGACTCGTTGACAGTACTATACTGCAGTGCGTCAGGTGTTTGTGTTGCACCAGACAAACCAGTTCCGTCACAGTCTGGTACCCGCGGCTCACATGGACTTGGATGTAATAAAGACCCTTTATTTGCCAGCATACTCATAAAGAAGCGTTTCGGCCATTCTCTACTATCTCGTCTCGCTCACACGATCTTTATGTAAACTTTAATAAAGTTTTAATTAATTTATATTTAGATGTAGCTGAGAACTTGCTATGGGTTTTTTAAGCTTTAGAACAATTTATTCACGCTGTTGCGTGTTGAGTAGCGGAACTTAACGCCGCGATTTAACTCGACACCAAAGCAAAGAAAGTAAAGTATTAAATATGTAACTTTCCCGAGTGGGAATGGAACCCACAACCTGTCACGTTTACAGTCACTCGCATGTGACCCTGTGCCACGACTGGTCTCAAATTGTTTTTTTATTGTTTTATTGTTTTTTTTTTTATTTTAAGCTTATCACTTTAAATAATTGTAACTTATGACGTAATTGAACCTTAACAAGTGCAAGCAGCAGATTATTAAAAGTATCACGCAACTAAGTCACGTAGTTTCAAAGCAAATGATATGGCAGGGGAAAATATGTCACAAGTTTAATATTAAATGTTTCAAATGACTTTGAAATTGGCGTATACCTAAGCTTGTGTAAAGGAACTTGAAAGTAGTCTTGGTAATGCATTCTCCTATTGTATAATTCTTCTCTTTTTTACCGTACAATCTCCTTCGTGTGTTCTCCATACAACGTGACATTGGCGAAGTGATTAGTGCTCAATTGGCACGCTCGAAGCGCCATAAATTAAGAACTGAACTGAAGAAGTCTTGGTTTTGGGTTTAAAAGGTTGAGAATTATTAACAATAGAGCCGCCAAAATTCTACGTCTAAAATTCTATATCTAAAATCGGAGATATGAGAATGAGAGTTACAATTAGACATGTACCCTTGCCTCGAATAACGCCTGAAAATATATGAAAGTAAGTATAGATATTTATTATATATTTTTCCCAGTAGCAACAGGAAAAATGGCGATGTTTTACATTTCGCTCGCAGTTCATTTTGCAATTTATAGCTTGATCTTTAAACATGTCGAATGCCGTACGTATTCGATTTCGCTTATTATGCGTAGTTGGCTATTCTCGTAGTGATTAAGATTCTGCTTATAACACGCTTGAAATCAATATTTAAATATGAGATCTGAATATTATTTTTAATTTAATTGATTAATTATTGCTGCCTAATTTATAAAAAAAAAAACAATTAATGCCTCCTGCCTAGAGGAATAATTTTAATATTCGTATAAGAAATGCGAATATTATTTAAAGATGATTCAATGAAATAATATCTTTGTTTTCTTATTCATATGTGTGGTTAATTTCCGTAATTCTAATATTGGCAATGTAAGCTATACGAGTATATTGGAATAAATTTAATTTGGAAGCAATAATACTAAGCCATAAAGGAAGTTGATCATCATATTGCTGTATATTTGCCTGCATTTGATACAATAATACACAATACCTATTTAAGGATTTCAAAATTATATAAATAAGAAAGTCGGTTAAACATCATCATCATCATCATCATAACAGAAATTTGAAGGGTCTGCTTAAATTATAGGAAATATCACGTAACAGTGGGGTATTTCCGAAACGGAACGGTAATTTTACGTCGAGCGCTCTTATTGATAAAGGACAAGGTAAAAAACCTATTGAAACTGATTTCCATCTCGCAAGCCACCATATCGTTACGTCATAGGTAATTGACGTTTCATATTTTCCTGCTATACAATTATCATAAGGACTTATTATCGTCATAAGGACATAACGACATTTATAAAAATATGTTGTCATAAGGCCAACCGTGGCGTAGGGGCTGTAGCAAGACAAGCGTATGACTGTAAACGCGAGCAGTTGTAGGTTCGATTCCCATTCGAGGAAATTAAATATTTAATATATTCTTCTTTCGCTATGGTGTTCAGTTGAAGCGTAGCTTTGAGTCCCGCCTGTCAATACGCAATTCCAGAATTCGGGACAAATTCCCTCTCTACCTTGCTACATTTAGCGTGCAGCTAAAAAAAAAGGTTGCCATAAAGTTCCCTTGTTTCGTAGTTAAATTTAGACGCATATACTTCCGCCAATTTCGCCATTTACGTTAACCCGCAACGTTTCATTATGGCTATAAATGGCGCGACACCATAAATCGCGGGGCATGAAGCTCTTTGTACTCTATCAACTGTATGGCAGGCTGGCAGCCGTAGGTCTTTTTCAAAGGCGAACGGGACATTGACCCAATTCAAATAGGTTAACTGTTTGGCAAATGTTAAATTAAACTTTACGAGACGGGTCGATTGAGATTTGTTTACCGTGTCGTTAAGGCTAGGTAAAAAAATCGTATATAATTATGTTTTAAAGAAACTAGGAGGTCGTTATTTAAGTCTATGGAAGATTAATACTATAAATAGAAATAAAACTTTTCTATAAAGAATTTAGAACATCATTAATTTAACTCATACAAAAGCCAATAGTGTTACAATTGTGGACACTATAATGAAACTCATATAAACTAGTATTTAGCCTATTTTTTTTCTTTAATTCTAATTTAATTCTATTGTTACCTTTTTATACTTAATAAAGATTAACATATCGAGTATGACAATATAGTGTATACGATAAATAAATTACAAGTGTATATAAGAGTGCAATAAAAACAAATTAAAGGATACTGTAATACAATGTATTAAAGGAATTATTATATTATATACTAGCGGACGCGCGCAGCTTCGCTTGCCTATTTAAGGGTGAATTCTAATAACCCATGAAACATGTGTTCAATGAAATATTTTTAAGTCTAAATTTCAAATTTTATAAAAATCCGTGGCGATTTAGAGATTTTTCCATACAAACTTTCAACTCCTTATTTGCACCCTTAGGGGGTGAATTCTAGAAAACCATGAAACATATGTTTAATTATATACGTTTAAGAGTCTGAATTTCAAATTTTATGAAAATTGGTGACGTTTTAAAAAAAACCAATACAAACTTTCAACCCCTTATTTGCACCCTTAGGGGGAGAATTCTAGAAAACGATGAAACACGTGTTCAATTAAATACTTTTAAGAATCTAAATTTCAAATTTTATAAAAATCGGTGCCGATTTTAATTTTTTTCCATACAAACTTTGAACCCCTATTTCACCCCTTTAGGGGTAAAATTTTTTAAAATCCCTTCTTAGTGGATGTCCAGATTACGAAAGTAAACTTTTGTCCAAATTTAACGTTTCTACCATCAGCGGTTACGGCTGTGCGTGCGTCTTACCTCAGTCAGTGAGGACAAGTCCTTTTATATATATAGATTATAATGTTAAAAAAAATAATTCTAATAAAAACTCAGCGTCCACTGTAATTAAATTTAAAAATTAATAATTTTCTATGGTATTTAATTTACGTTTAATATTTTAATTATAGAATATACTCCATCCATATCAATTTTCAATAAATAATTGCAGGCTTTGGACGTACATTTATTTATGTAGGTATTTGAATTGCAAATGATAGATGCAAATTTGGTATCTTATAACCTTTGCTAATATGTTGTACTTACTGAATAAATTAGTATAGTTCCCTATTCAATACATGTACTGCCAAAGATTTACAATTCGCCTTCGAGGCTGCTCTGGCGTCTGTTCTTTGATTTACACTTAGCGCCGTCGAATTGACGCTCGAAATAAATTAATTGTGTCCTTGCAATAACATGTTGTCACTGTCGATTTTATATTCGCATTTTAAATTATTAAAATCTCGTTTATTATCAATGATATCAAGAAGTTCTATAACTAATACCAGAAACACTTCAATGAAGATTGTTTTCGATCCTGAACTAAACACTATATAAGTTGATATAGCTATCTATGTACTCGTATATACTAAATCATTGGATCCATACTCGGAGGTCTTGCCATATACGTTTAGTGCGTCATATTGTAATAAGTTCCACTTGACAGAATGACGGCTCCATCCTGTTTTAAGGACCTCATTCAGCTTCAATCTCAGGCTTTCAGTTTGTGCCATTTTAGTAAAACAATCGCGCATCGTTTTAACTGAAGTTCATTCCAGTTTAAGTTTAAGTTCTCTTTGGAGAACAAAATTAAATTATTAAGAATTAATAATACTATAGAACCTCTCAGCAAAAAATATTTCAAGAATCTACTTATTTTACCATAGCAACACTTAGGAAATATTTGTAAAACAATTAATATTCACTTCACCTCGAAGATTCCCTTTGTTTCCTTGATGTTGTTATTTCTTTTAAAACTTTTGATAATGGTTCTTATTACAATGTGAGAAAATCTCTTATTGCGTGTTTTTAATATAACTGAAGGCCGGCGTCGTTGGTTTAAATGACATTTTTTCTTAGGTCGTTTTAAATTACCGTTACAGTAAGTACCTCGCTAACAGGACAATAAAGAATACTACCTAAACCTTTCAATATATATTTTTATTGTTTTAAATGTTTTTTAATTCATTCTATTATTCTCTACATATTTTCTTATTGCCACAACTCAAATATCAAGTGTTTCCTTAACGCTACGTTCAAAACAAAAAAAGTCAAATGAATTTATATATATTTTTTTCAACAATCTTATGTTTTGAATAAAAACCCTAACTTCTTGCGAAATGATAGATTTAATTTTAATGATAGATTAATAATATATTAAAAAAAACACAAAAACAGATTAAAAAAACAATTGGTCTAACCGTGCAGCGCCACCCACCAAGTCGACCTCATACGGCGAAGTCTAAACACTACGCGTTCACGTCATGGTGCCTAATCGGCATCCTTCACACTATCCAACTAGTTATGCATTATGCATGGATAAGAGGCCAGTCGTGGCGAAGGGGTAGAGGTGTGTTAATGTAAGCTTTGTGGGTTCGATTCCTACTTGATGAAATGGATTATATCATATTTTAATTTATCTGGTGTCGAAGTAGCGGCGTTAAGTCCCGTCACTCAACACGCAATGTCTCTAGAATTCGGCGGAAAATGGAGAACGGAGTGTCCTAACACTAGGTTCTCTTTGCCTGCCCTGTTGTGTGGGGACGATTTAAGTTCAAATAGAGCTCTATCCTTATGTTTTGTAATAATTTTTTAACCAAATTCTTCTAAGATACAATTATATATAAAGTATTGATCTCAGACTACCTTCAGTTATATTAAGACTATTGAAAGTCTGGCTAGCTAACTAGCAAAGCTCACATTACTTCGACTTATAAATAAATTTATATGAAGTAAATTGTTACAAAAAACTAATGGTGATGACAGCGCGTTCACCTTAGAAGTGTCTTTTCAATGCAAGATATATTAATAATAATATATTTTTACTGCTTACAGCATTTTGTCCATTTATTCAAATGTAGGAAACATTTAAATTTTTTTATCATCTTCACGCTGTATACCGAAAATAGCAGTCTAGACATAAGACATCTAGTGTTAAGACACTCCGTTACTCATTTGCCGCCGAAATTCAAGGCATTGCGGGTTGAATGGTGGAACTGAACGCCGCCGCCGTGTTTTTGCCTTGATGCCAGAGCGAAGAAATGAAAATATTGGCATATAACCCCCCCATATGTAATACCACGAGTGGGGGTCGAACTCATAACCGTCGCCTTACAGTCACTTCCATGTGCCTCTACGTCACGAGGGCCTCAAACATCTAAAATAAGTCAAATTATATTTTATACAGGCCTTTTTACTTTAAAATACTAGAAGGCCTACTTGTAAGGCGGGTGAATACAATACTGCCAGTATTGACAGCTCGCGACTCGACGTCAAAAAGACGTCATCGACTAAAATAAGTTTATGGATGCCTTCTTGTGGCCAACTATATTAGCAATATGTTCACACCAAAAAACTATTAAGAATTTTATTATTTTGCTGTGTAATTATAAATGTTACGTTTATCTAATTAATTATAGAAAAAAAAGTAAAAATCTGTTTTTTTTTCATGCATAGCAGAGAAAGTAGAGGGAAGTAGGAGAAAAGTACATAGATAATAATTATAATTGTATGGTTTTTAAACATATTAGAATTTCATGAATATTGAATTTTAAAACACAATTATTAGTTACATTATGTAGAGTCAAATCAAGGTTCGCTTAAAATAACGACATTATGTTAAACATGCGAGTTATAAAAGCTACGCTAAACAAGACGTATAATAATGATACATTAAGTATATATTATAGTACAATTCTGAAGTTAACCTCAATTTAAAAGATATTTCAAATAAATAGAGATTTAGTGATTCAAAGTTTGGCGTTGAGTTACGCCACTCAATATGCAATACCTCCAGAAAAAAGCGGTAATTGGGGAATAATAGTGTCTCAATGGGAACGGAATTTTTTAACTCTACGTTTCCGGATTCCTTTGCGTACGGATATGTGCGAAATACAGTGTAAAGCTAAAAAAAAAGATAAAAATATTTTTTATATACACTGAATTGGCTTCTAAAGTAAGTTACCCTTTAGGATTAGTTAACAAATGCTAAGTTAAATTTCTCCAAATGAGTGTAAACCCTACAACTACCGTGGTAAATAAGGTACCGTTGGTCTGAACGAACTTTCTGGCCGGTCTGACTACGAATTTACTGTTATTTTTCTTATCTTAAGTATTTTGCTTATAACTTATCAACAAAGTTCATTGTTTAAGAAATGCTGCGAAAGCTGGCTTTGTTCGAATACAAAACATATAAATAAGCGATTTCTAAACGTACCTCTCATGCAAATCGATTTTCACTGTATTTAAAGATATTAATGTTGTCCAATTCTTTTAAAAGCCAGTAAAATACATTATATATGCTACAATAATATATTAGTTGCATTTAGCAAAGTTTTATAAAGGTTTTCTATTAAGTTTTACCCCGTTACCCACTTTAAGCGGAATTCTGAAGGTATTGCGGGTTGGGTGGCGGAACTGAACGCCGCCGTTTGCCTCAGTACCAGAGCGAGGCAATCAAAGTAGTAAATATATATTATATATTATAGTACCTGTAGCTATAAAGTTGTCGTAAAGGCAATTAAAAAAAAAACTATTATTACGTTTTTTATTATAACAAAAATATTTTTTGTGAAATTACCAACGGAAAATAAATCAGAATTAATGTTTATTTCATTTATTCGATTTGTGGTAAAACCTCACTATGGAACTGGACAAACGGCCTCCATTAGATACAAAATGTTTACCTTATTACTTATTGCCGCCGACGCGTACAAAAATAAAAACACGCCCACATTCATATGTGTTTACCAAAACTACTAAATGAACTTTATTTTGTATTGAAAATTGTATTTTGTGAGATCTTCTTAAATTGGTCGCTTTATACTACAAGAGGAGGTACAACGAGTGGTGCGGTGTCCTAATCATAATGTGAAGTTTGGGTAAGTTTCAATGGCTTGAATATGGATTCTGTGTCTCGTTCATACTTATTGATTTTTGTATTGTCGTAAATGAGATAAAAAACGTTAAAATAGCGTTTAAGAAGTTGTTAGAAGAAGAATTTTTACCGTCTTATTGTGAATTTCGCATACATAAACAAATTCTAGAAGGATTATATGAATTAACCTAGCAACCTATTTTTCATGTAAACTAGGTAAGCTAAGATATAAAGCTAGGATATAAACAGCACATAACAATGACAACTTTGCAATTCTAAATCATATAAGTACTGTATTTGTCACCTTGAATTGTGAGGTGGTAAATCTAAAACGCCCAGGAATTTTACTGTATATATTTGCTTTAAATGAACATGCTTGATTTATATTGGAGGTTTAGGAGTGAAATACAATCTTGAAAGCCCATTAGGCTAACTAGCTGAAGACTTAGCTAAAAGTTATCTTACAAAAACAATAATAGATACCTATATGTACTAACTGAAAAAAAAAAATAATATTCAAGTAGATAATTTAACTTGAAGTTCTATATGCTATCTTTTCTATAAAAGGAAAAACATATTATATTGAAATATATTTTGAGGAAAAATCGAAAGAGCTGGCTCTATGACTAAGATTCTTTAAAGTCATCTACTGCGGTTCACTGATGCAGACATCGCCTGATTTTGACGATGAAATGTGCATCGCGTGACAGAATCTACCAGCTACCACCTCACTAAATTAGAACTAAAATTGATTACTATTGGAAATTTTGTGCTGAAAACTACCGTACATGCATATATGCATTTCTTGTGTGATGGTGGGAGGCACTAGTGGGTTTAGTTCAGCTTTTATCAAACCACAAAAGAATTATACTATGAATGAAATATTTCATTTCCCCGAGTGGGGATCGAACCCACAAACATCGCGTTAGAGATTTAAAAAAATATTTACAAGTATTTTATAAATAAAACCTAAAATCGCCTAGTTAACAAATAATAATAGCTGTAACTTCTGTTTTGTTTATCCACCGCCATAATGTAATAGTTACGTCAACCAAGTCTGATTCAATAAATGTGAGACTAAACGTTTAATTCACGTTTAAACTAGTATGGCTGCATTTATATTGCATGAGCATCATTTTGTATTTATAGATTTGTTTTATACCTTGTTGAATGATGGTCGATATGTTATAAGTGACTGTTTAAGTAATAAAGCCCATTTTTTGTCAGCTTCACGCTATATCCCGCACGTAGCAGGGTAGGCAGGGAAACTAGTGTTAAGGCACTCCGTTCTCTACTTTTCGTCGAATTTTTCGACGCATTGAGTGCTGAGTGGCGGTTCTCACAGCCATCCATACTCATTTAAATTGTAATTACTGCAAAATTTTACACTTGCTTTAGTTATCCGATGTTTCTTCGCTATTAATAGGAGGTTACTTTTTAAAATAGAAAATGGGGGGACGGAGTGTCTTAGCACTAGGCTCCCTCTGCCTACACTACCGTGTGCGTGAAGTAGATTTTTGAAGCCACATTTTGTCTACATAAATGAGGAATCATTAATATTACAAATATGATTAAGTGGAATTTGAGGGTGTATTCAGTAGGAAACGTCCCAATTAAGCTGTAATGAGTTATGTCGCGACGATAATAGTATTTTTAAAAAAAATTCAGGGGTTGTTGCCTTGTATGCAGGTCTCAATCTTATCATATAGTTTGCGAGTGACTAAGAAAGAGAATAACATATTTTTCTGGTACGTTTTACTTTGCTTATAACATTCCTTAGCGATAAGGAGCTCGGTAGGGTAATCTATTAAAAACTGTGTTATAACCTAACCAGTCGTTAGTGTTAATTTTGTTATTTAAGTACGTTTTAAATTTTTAGTACATGTATTTTTATATTATATATTTATTAAAATAAATAATCTTAATATATAAAAATAAAATGTTCACAAAAACCAATATCAAAAATATAATTTTTATACTAAAATGTTCAAATTAAAATATATTCTGGATAAGATTTGAACCTGGCCTCTGTAAAAGATGAAATTGTTTTGCAGTAAAATATGTTATTACATTTGAAGCTACTACAAAATTAGAATGGATGTTTAAATCCTTAACGTGCTTAGCTTACACAGCTGCGCCTGTATTGTTTCTGGTTTAATAAAAAGGTTGTCGACTTGTGTTTATTATTTTCTATATAATAACAATCGATTGAGGTTATCAGAAAAATGGCCCGATAACATAATTAATAAATGAGCCCAGTTAAAAACTTCTAAATAAGTAGTTTTGTTAAGTCATTGTGTTGAATATAAAATATGCCTTACTAAAGTAAATTGTTAATTTTATAAGATAATTTTATAGTCTCCTTAGCGAAGGCCGTATTTAAGACACCATTCTAAAATATATGGACATTAAAAATCGTGGAAAGATACAAAATGCAGGTGATATACAGGTGTATTTAAATATTATTTTTGATACTAGCAACTCTTAAGAATAAGTGAATTACTGGTTAAAGGTATGATGGTGATTATATACATAACTACTAACAAAAATGTGTGGAAATATTTTATTTTATTATATTTAATTTTACAGAATGGCCTTAGTGGCTACTAGAAATAAAATAAGCAAAGTAAATGTCGAACAAGTTATCAATTTTGAATGTTTTTAAAGCAAACTTATATAAAACAGTGGAAAATAGACGTTTTCTCTTTATGCCGAATTGTCGATGAGTCACCGCCGGTCACCGCCGGTCTGTTGGACTCGTTTGATTCGATATCGGACTGGTTTTATTTTCACTTAACTCTTTATTCAGTTACTTATTTGAGTCGATCTATTTATTATTTAGTTAGTCAAAAAATATTTTAATAATATAAACAGTTCAAAGTACTTTAATAGTAAAAGCAAAGCAAAAATGTTTATATTTACAAAATTGAATTCCCAGAAATGAACGTAAACCTAAACAGATTATAAATAACGAAATTGTGTGAATGACGTAGACGTATTTCATGTTGATTTTCCATAAATATCTTAATTTTTACTTTGTTTATTTGCCACAGATGACCCATATACAGTGTGCAAATTGGCTCTCTCAAACTCTCTTCACTTATGCGTCCTGCTGTTGCAACTTGACACAACTAGCTTTCTTTTGTCTGACGGAGAAATTCGCAAAATTATTCATGGCTGTTAAGTCATTACATCCGTGTAGCGTCACCCTTAAGAATAAATTTCCTTGTGGCCGATAGGTTCAACTAGGTTGCAGATATTTATAACAAAAATTATATATTCATTAATAAATCTATTATTTGACGCCGCTTAAGCGCAGAGTCCGCCAAAAATGGCGAACGGAGTGTCTTAACACTAGGATTCATCAGCTTTTATTATACTTTTTTTTATTTTAATATCTGAACTAAAAATATTTAGAATTAAAAGTAATTCATAGAATTTAAAAACAAAAATTATAATGGAATTAATAATAGTTAAAATTTAAAATAAAAATTACCACCCGTATCACGTACGTAGAATGCTTAAATACCCACATCGAGTATTACAGGTAATTAACAATAGCAACTGACGCTTCGAAATGCGATCTCGTGTTTACAAAATCCCAAACGGAAACCGTAAGCCATCAGATATCATCAGATGACTTCCTTAAAACGCAAACAAAACTATTTGAAACGGCTCAATAAAGGCACCGGCGTGCATGTAGTTAGTGGAATGCCAGGAATGTTCTGCAGATTCTAAGAAGCGAGGCTGTTCCCTTAACTAAGATGGCATGGGTGTATGTTTCTTGCAATAATTACTATGGCCGACTCTCCTCATCTCGATATTTTATCGTTAGAATCAATTGACATTTGAACACGTAAGATATCATAAAGAAATATTATAGCGTAAAAAGTTAACGCAATTATAAAACAGGAAAAAATATTATAGGTGTAATACAAAAACTAAATATAGATACATCTTCGTGGCAAGTACTGAGGAGCAAATATAAAGGTAAAGACAATATATATGAAGGTACTATATAGGTTTAAATAATAAATGTTAATGAGAACGACTCGCTATACGTATACAATGTAAACTAGCTCCACACAGAACCATTATTCCTAGCATCTCATCTGTTAAAGAGAAGCCGACTTCCTTTGTAACAACGTCTGCCTTATACGTGCAAGATTACACATTCAGTTTTAGATCTGTACAGATATATTCGTAGCGAGATAAGTGCAGATTTTGTTTTACTATCAGAAAAGAAAAATATTATAGCTTGCTATAATAAAGAGTAAAAATAGATAAAACAAGAGAATACTAATGCGGAATTAATAGTAGTTTTTGCATTAGTTCATTAGACCGTTTCAATTGTAAATTGGATGTCCATTGACAATACTACGGAATGAAGTCACCTTCCTTTCAGTTGACGACAATTTAAGGAGGTTAATTATAACAATTGACCGTCGGGAAGTTCGTTACGTATATTTCATGGATCAGTTTACTCGAAACAAAATAAACACTTGACTCATTCATAGATTCTGGTAACTTTTTGTTTCGTATAACTTATTTTTTATATTAAATATTGACAAAAAATTGCCTCCCTTTCCCTTTAAAGTGGATAAATGGGCTGCCTCCATTACAGGAAATGGTAAAACAATAAACATTTATGTGCGAGCGAAAAGAATAGAATTCAATGATGAATAGGATCAATTCAGTATAGAATTTGTGCCCGAGAGTTGAATGTCGATATAGAGGTCATTCAGTAAAGAGGCAGACAAAATTGGAATCAATCCTATGAATTAATTAAAACTGAATTGAAGTTTATTTGTAACATTTAAGAGTTTTGAGGTAATTTGTTTTAAATCTAAATATCGAGAATTCAAATTTGGGTATGTCTCAGAACTACAAATACTGAAAATTCTAAAGGAAGTCTACTATATTCTGTAGAGTATTATGAGACTATTAAGTATCAACTAAGATTTTAACTGGTCATTTAAGTGTGAAAAATTAACAACGGTTTGTCACGTGTAACCAAATGAAGGTTGAGATTTTCTGTATTGAGACTGACGTAAGAGCATAAATTCTGACATCAGGTCTCGAAAATGTTCTTAACAATTTTTTACTTAATATAAAGATAAATGATTAATTTATTTTTAGAATACAAGAAATATTATGTTTTTTAATTAAAGTCAAGTCATTGTAAGAGGCAATAAAAATATTTTTTATTGTTTACACGACGGACAGCTTTGTATGTAGGTATAGGTTTGTATGTGTGTATGTATGTATGAGCATGTAAGTAGATACCACTTTAGTGAAGTGAATGACAATGATTAGATAAAAACGGTGATATATTTTCTAAGGTGTGAATCGTTGTATCACAAATCATGCCGAGGTGCAAATTAGAAATAAATAAATAGGTATTATATAAAGAAAAGTTGTTATTCAAAAGCAATTATATACGTTGCCTAGAAACAATATTTAGTAAACACATACCTAGTAAAATAATAAATAATATATTAATGCTTAAATCGCTTTATGAATAATAAATAACTGTATTTCTTAATATACATAGGTACGTCAAATGGCTGTTGCACATTAAAATTTTATAGACCAGATACCCACCAATATGCTAGGCAATTGGTATCAATTAAGGCTAATTGCTTCAGTTTAAGCTTATCTGCACTGCAATACTCAAAAGTAGTCTTGTGGATCAAAATTGTATTTGTAAACCTAAAGCATGGACGTAAATTTACAAAATTATAAAGCAACTATAAGTATATGTTATTAGTTGATTGCTAGAGCGAGATAAGGCACTCAACCTCGACGAGGATTACCTAAGATGACAATAATGTGCGCCGACGCAAGGAATCCAAATGTTTCGAACAGCGCACAAAGGATCTGAGCGAGCGACGAGCCGTAACGCATATATCTTTGTTGTCGTTATACACAATAACCGCGACACAATAAAGGCACAATCATGTAAACACTGTACAGAACTAAAATAACACGTAAATTACTAAAAGTCACTAAAACTAGCGTAGAGGGTGCGCAGGCGGTGACAGCACCTCTTGCCGCGCCCGAGAGCCTCCGACTTGCGTATGCACACCGCCTTCGCTTAAATTCTTTGCATAAATAAATGTGAAAGCTTCGGACACTACAATTATAATATTCACTCACTCCGCGAAACTGGACGCACTGCTTCCGAAACAATTTATAAAATTAACTTCCTTACCTTCTTACACTGCGCAGTAGTGATGTTCTAGCGCGATCGATGAAGGGAAAACAAGCGGTCACAGTCACGTTCGTACGGATACGTCGGGCGTAATGGCGCCGGCTCGGCACTGCTGTCTGCTTCCAGCCCGTCGACGTCGAGTGTTACTCAGACTCGGAAGGCTAAGCCTTGTTTGCTCAATGACGCGTACCTCGGTCTGCTGTCTCGCTCGCACAAACGCTTTTATCTCATATTAAAGGAGACAGCTGTGCGTTATCTGTGCCGTGTTTTATACCTGTGCTGCAACCTACATCACCGGTGCGCTCAGCAATGTCACTGTCTGTGTATTTATTCGTCTTAAAATCATGCGAAATATTAAATATACGTATAAAGGTTATATTGTAAGATTATCGCAATGTTTCAACATTATAATAAAATTTTCCGATCAAAGTCCAATTATTGACAGTAATTAAAAGTTTGAGAACTTCATCGAAGTTGCCGTTACGTTATTTCAGCTTGACTGATTTTTAATATACAGATATATTGAAATATTTTTGTAATATTTATTTGTTATAATGTATTTAAAATAGAATAATAACTATATTTGTTATTACAATATAGTTTAAGGTATTTTTAATGAAATAATAAGCAGTTGAAAATAGCGCCATCTGTTGTAAGCTTTTTCGTATCATTTAATAGTGTAGAGTCATATGACTTAAGTCAAGGTAATCAGTTTATTCTTTTTCGCTACAAAGTGTTTTGCTAAATATATCATAGATGGAGCTGTAATTATTTAAACAATTATTTACAATATTTTTTAATTTTCATTTTAATTGTGTAAGTTCTTACAGATATCTTTATCTATATAAAATGCATTTCAGATAACTTATGTAAGAAATATAAAAGATATAATAAATGTTTTAGGAATTTATTTGAATTCTACATTAATTTGGGTATAAAAAATCGTTTATTTAAAAAAACTACACAAAGATTAGTAGTAAGTAGCTCTAGCTTCTACAACACAAAAATAAAAAAAAAACAACTTAAAAAAAAACAACTGTTACGGTTAATCGAAGCTGTCATAGCTAGTCCTGTCCTGAGTAGTAGATATGATCCTAATCATATCTACTTAGCCTTAAAGCTCTAAAACTTATATAAACATAGCTTAAATGCCAGAAGCTTTATTATGCATTAAGAAGAGATTAAACCACTACTTATTGTGTTTACATTTTTTTATAGTTATAATGTATGTTCCGTACATTTTTTAAAAATATTTTTACTATATTTAGTTGTATATTTATTTCACTTCATAAATATTATAATTTTGAGATGTTTGACTGCACTTGTTATTTTAGCTGTATTCGTTTTGGGGTACTTTTTTCAATTACAATGATGGATTTACACTAGGCTGCCTAATTTCTGTCGCTCTTATCTCTACATTGTCCATTTCTGGGTTATTATTATTATTATTAACAATCTGACAGTTTCGTGGAGATGGCAGAAGAACTCGTTTCAGACATATTCTAAGCTAATCAAAGTAGAATTGAATGTACCTACTCACAGAACATGATAATATCGTCATAAACAATGCTATTTATTAATTTCGATTTTATCAACAAATTTAATAGTTACAAGGCGCGGCTTTGAGTCCCACCACCCAACGCGAAATGCCACCAGAATTAGTGGGGAAAACCGAAATTAGTGGGGAGCGGAAATGTCTTAATGGGAGCGAAGACGAAGTATTTAATCAGATTTTCAATTTAACCACTAACAAATCTTAATGCCGTTACCGATCTCTCCCTCCCAATCAATATTTACTTATGTAGTTCAACATAATATGATATACTTACAATAAATTGAACTACAATTCCAATAGCAACAACTACATAACCGCTATCAATTTAAAATGTAAAAGTTAGCTGATAATAAATTCGATTCATTTCGCCGGAACATGCAAAACTATTAGTTTGTAAACTACAAACACTCGTATATAGGTCTTTGATACGCCGCTAGAACTATTATTCAAGTTGGTGATAATTCATCAATTTGACTGATGCTAAGCTTGTGAAAGTCGAAACCGATTAAACTTTTGATCAAACGATCGTAAAATTAACTGCGATTTTTTGCAAGCCATTAAATATATATTTTATTGTAACTGTAATTCTTTTATATTCTAAATTATCTTATGTAAGGAAAACTTTTTGCAAGCTTTACTAAGATTAATGCTCTGAAAGCTTTGAAAATATCAACTTCACGCTGTATCTCGCTTACAGCAGGGTTAGCAGGGGGAACCTAGTGTTAAGATACTCTGTACCCCACTTTCCACCTAACTTTTCGAGGTATTGCGTGTTCAGTGGCATAACTCAACGCCGGGCTTTTGCCCTGTTGTGACAGCAAAAACTTAAAACATTAATGAATATCCTTCCCTCGATTGGGGATAGAACCCACAACCGTCCCGTTACAGTCACACTCTTGGACCCCTGTGCCACGACGGCGTTTGAAAGCTACAAGTATATGAAAGCTGATAAAAGATAAAAATCAATTTCCTATATATACCCAATGAAGATTTTCAAGTTTTTGCCACCTATATCACTACCTAATACCTCGATTAAATAAACATTAATAATTCGAGAAATGTCCGATCGTTAAGTACCGTGGGTAGCTAATAAAGATTAATTAATCTTAAGTTGATCGCTGACCACTTTCGAATGGCAGAAGTTTATCCATTTACTGGCAATAAATTGATATGAAACTCGCGATCCCATATATCACTGTTGTTAATTTACAGTAGTGAAACACTAGCCCGCTCTTGGCTGAGAGAAAGGTAAGAAAGGTATTTCGAATTTATAAACAGAGGTGGTATTTAAAAGGTTTTTATAGTTTCTAAATTAATTAATATACTGGAAAGGAATATTTGTTTTTTTTGTACTGTTAATGTCTTCAGCTGTCACAGCATCACCATCAGCAGCAGGGTTACAGGTAGCAGGGTTAGAAGAAAAACTTAGTGTCAGGACGTTTTGTTATCTGCATTCGAGCTTCACATATGATTAAGACAGTGTTAAGACACTCTGGTCTCCATATTAATTATGTTCTCATATCCAATAATAAATTTGCATGAAAATGATTAATTTTGTAGACATCATTACAAAAGCAATAATAATTAAAAATAAACATAAATAAATCAAATAGTTAAATAAATACAAAAAAATTAAACACTCTCACTATTAAATTAATATCACCAAGGTTTTATCAAAAGTATAATATAACAAGAATCGTTGACCACGGACCACAAATATTGTTTCGTGGAAACTAGGAATGCGGTGGACACCCCAGCTCGGCCAGCTCTGGTCGCAATTGTGTAAGTACTAGTACCTAATACGAGTAAGTACTGGCAGTGGGTGAACAACCGCTAGAAGGCCAGCTCGTCAATAGTAATGCATGTATGTATGTATGTTCGAAGATTTTACTATACGCAAATTAAATTGCAATATAATATTCAATGTGTAAAGCCATTTTTATGTAATATTGAAGATACAATATTTGTATGGAGTACTTAGTTGTATTATACTTAAAAAATAATATAGGAAAAGTTTTTTCAAATTTGTAAACCAATATTTATGGTTTATATGTGCCATGTTAAGGCACAGTAGAGAAATACTCGTATATTATGATATTGAGATAGGATTCAATTTCCAGTCCACATGTAAAAAAGAAAATATATAATTTGATTATTTTTAGTCATCCCGTCCAATTCTGGATTGACAACAATACTAAAAACTTTTTAGTAAAAAGTATATATTAAGAGCACTCTGGTTTATTATATAAGAAAAAAAAGAAAGTAAAAGTAATTGAAAATGCTAAATATAATCATTTTTCAATATAAATAATTAATTAAATTAAAATTAAACATGTGAAACCTCCTTAATTTTCCGCAATCGGTGGTAAGCTTCCAAGCTTTCACCGGCATCAGCATCATTACTCTGTATCTACCGTCATAATATCTCAGAGATTTTAATTAGGTGCATGTTCGAACAGTTATTAATATTCGGCGTACAACCGTTAGTTCAACATTGTTCGGACATCGTAGCGCAATTTTTCTCGCTGTATTTTTTAAGTGACCTGTTCTATTAAGTTCGACCTGGTTTTTGTCTGTACGTATGAGTCACCTAAGATTATTTGTAAATTTAATATTTCAGAAGGAGAAATGTAACGTGACGCAGGAAGTTCCTATTGTTATGAGTTTTTACATTCTTGCACAATTCTATGCGGTTACGTGGAGTGACTTCGTAACTTTTGTACTCCAGAATCGCTTTCGTTCTATGGTTCGTTTGTTATTCTTTTAAAGACCTAGATTTATTATACTAAGCTAGAGCCCTATTTATGCTGAAAGCTTTTTTTTTCGATTATTTTACTTCTAAACATATGAACGAATCTCTCTTAAATTTGTAAGTGTTTTAATATTTAGTGTGCCTTCTAGGGATATGTATGTGGTAACTTATATTATAGGGTAATATATAATAATAAACCTAATTAAATATATTTTAATAAAAATATATGTGGACCTGTAGAATAGATTTCCTAGATCAGATATGTTTCGTATATGGTGACATTATTATAAGCGTCTTAGGATTGACTCGTCGTCTAAAGTAGGTTCATCAAACATTCCAACTTTGTTAATTTAGCATTATTACCGGTCGTTACCAAGCCGTTACCGACGGTTAGCCTCGATGTAAGGTTGTTAATGGTCTTCAAGAGGTTACCGGTGTCTGTGTTAGTTTTCATTTAACCTATTAGTACAAATATCGAGATAATATAACGTAGGTACGTAAAAAAACTAAATAGTTTATATTTAAAAATTGATAATGACTACATGATTATTTTATACTTATATTTTCATATATTTTGTTTTAACTGCTAGCTGTACCTACTGATTTATATGAATGTAATATGTGAAAAATTAAAGTAATTTTTAAATATAAGTAAGTCTAAGCTTTATACAATTCAATCTAAAGGTAAAATAATAATTAAGTGTGATTTCAAAATCTCCTTTTTAAGTGAAGATTTTAATTAAATCTAGTCTATTTGTATAAAATCTATTTCCAGAAATATAAAACATGTAAATATTCAGGAAGAGTGTATTGACCAGTATCTCTAGTAGTTAAATGAATTACGCATATAATAGTACATAATAAACATTATTTTCACGGTTGTTTGTAGTGAAAGATTTACGACAGTTTCCGTTGAATAATAAATCATCGGTTAGTGCATTTTCGATTTCTCTAAGTATTTTATCTCGTACAATATTTCATTTTGTCGTACAATAGCACTGCCTGAGGCGTGTTCTGAGATCCTGTCATGGAGTTGTAGAGGGATTAACTTTATATAGCTATGTATTTAAACTAACTATATTCTATTGGTTTTCTCTACATAAGTAAAATATGGAGAGATTACTTATGAGATAATAAATTAGGAACGTAATTGTTTAAGTTTCTAAGAACTCTTCATTGTTCTTTTGAGAAAAATATGTTTGTGTTATTTTATTTTTTATGATCAAAAAAGTTTCCATAAATTCCAATTCCACTAAGAAATAATTTACAGTATAATTTTATAACAATTATTCAAAAACGATTGCTGTTTTCATTTATTGATTTTTTAAGGTCTATATTGTATGTAAGACGCTTTAGAAGTCCCATATGCTAAAACTGACTCCATAACAAGTTGCCATTACTGCGTAGTCGTACACTCTAAGTTCGATTCCGTGTAAGAGGTACGGAAGTGGAATAGAATGGGTACACAGCTCGAGGGCTATCTCTAGACAGACTGGCTTATGTAAGCATGGTAAGCAACACGTCGGGCCTGGTAGACAGGCTGTCAGGCAAACACCAAGACATCATCTTTGATTTATTTACTTAAATAGAAACTGTTACTTAAAGATGACTATATTTTTATTAAATGGTGAATTTTAATGCTTAGCTAAATAAAGGTCGTGTGTTCAAATCAAGGACTGTTATTTATTTACTTTAACCTAATTATATATTTATCTATATGACAATCTTTTGTGTTATTTATCGTTCAAAAATAATCTTGTAAAGCATGTAGTATAAGTATGTATTATATATAAGAATAAATTACAATTTAGTTCTCAATTTTTGCTAAGGTCCACAAACTTAATACTATTCTATTAGAAAAATAAAAGAAAAAATCGCTATGAAAGTGAGCGACTGAGATAAATAATTATAATTTATTCGTCGAACAGTTAACTGGTGCGCTAATCACAAAGGCCTATATTGCTACACTGTAGAGTACTCGAGTGCAAAATACATAGCAAATATATTTTTACAAGAATTAAAAGTTTTTAGTTGTGGAGTCAAGTGTTTGACTTAAAATCTAGTCAAGCATGGATTTCTTATATTATTTTTAAAAAATCTTTTAATATATATTTTAATTGCTTCACTCCCGTATCGAGGCAAAACACGCTACAGATTTCGGCGGAAAGTGAGGAACGGAGTGTGTTTACACTAAGTTCTCTTTGCCTATCCTGCTGAAGCGGGATATAGCTAAAGCGGGTGAAGCTGATCATTTGATGAAAATAGCAAAAAATTACCATCGTATAATTACTTCTTTACTAACAGTAAAAAAATAAAATTTAGATATCGGATCAAATCAAAGTTATTATATTATAATATCTTATATTCAGATACTTTCATTTCCTCGGGGCATCAACTATTGCTATTGCGGTCTAGCTTTAATTTCTAGGCATTTGATAGCAGCTGTCAAAAAAAACTTACATTCATTCATTTAGATATAGATAAAGATAAAGAGTGAATGTTTATCAATTCGAATGGAATAAATATAATGATAATTGATAAAATTTACATAATTTTTTATCTGTTACACACTAATGAATCCTTATCGAGCAAAGAAAGTATAATTCAGGTTTTATAAAGCACTCACTGGTCATTGCAAAAATATTTTTTAATGTAGACGAGCTTATTAAGAAAGTAACACAACTTTTATCTTTATATATCTTTCGTAATATGTGGAATATATGGAATAAATTTAGTAATACATTTGAGTAGTAAATATTTTTGTTTCCAATTTAGTAACCATTTTTATTAATATCAGCATTTGAGCGTACGTTCGCTCTGGCATCCGGCTTTTCAAAATTCAAAACGCTATGCCTTGAAAAATTCGGCAGAAAGTGGGGAACGGAGTGTCTTTTCACACACACATTACATTTGGTTCCCTCTGCCTCCCTTTCCATGTGCGGGATATAGCGTGAAATTGATTTTTTTATTTCTTATCACGACATCTCATGACCATGCTATTCTAATAATTAAAATATAACTTCAGTGCACGATGCTACATTCTGCGGAAGGCGCGTGCATCCTGCAGTTTGGTAAATATCACATGAACTCGATGACCCTGGCGAATGCCACGTGCGCTCGCGCTTTGTTCTCTTATGCTTCCTAAATATTTGGTTTAAACTACATTTGAAATGGATACACATTGTAGTTTGTTCTAATTAGCTATAGTTTTATCAATAAGAGCTTAGTAATGCTAATTATTTATAAAATATGTTTCACAAACTGTTATGCAAATTTAGTACCGAAAATGAAACCATACTATAAATAAAATTATTTTCCTTAACAGTACTAAATAATAGATTACAATTTTATTTTGTAACAAATTGGGCGTGAATGTGCACTTTTATTATGACTTTGTAGGTTCATCTTTACTTCTTCGGGCATGTTTGACATTTTTGCAGGATATTACAGTTTGTTCTATTTTACTTATAGCATTTCCTGGATCGGGATCTCAACTTTAACCTAAGAGTGCTGGCTGCTGCCAGGTACGTCTTAATAGAACCACGAGGCCATTTTAAATTTTCTTTTTCAAAACTTGTTAATTTTCAATTTATTTATTAGGATAAAAAACAATGCTATGCAAATGCTTTCTTTTAGTATTAACAAGGCTTGCCCGTCAGTTGTCAGTGACAAAAATGTGCATCTGGTCATAAACTGCATACGTGTGATAGGATGTGAGAGAAAACATTCTTTCTTTAATCAGCGGTAAGTCGGTAACTTTCCTCTGTAACTACGTAATTAAATAGAGTGTCAATGTTAATTGATGTGTCTGTTTACATAGTAATTTGATGTCGCTTTCTTCCTATAGACAACATCAGACAGGTCTGAATATTTTTTATTCTTTGGTATGGCAACAATAAAAACATAATAATTGCAAAAACAACTTTTTCTGTTGCTAGAAATATTAAATAGTTCATTTCCTCGAGTGGGCCTCTGCACTACGACGGACCTCAATAAATAAATAAAAAAAAATCATAATAGAAGTTAGTAATAGATAGATACTATCTATTCTATAATTTTGAAATTAAAAAGAATCCTGCGTAGATCATATTTAATACCCATAAAATAAATTAAACCAATATTTTTTTTTCTTAAATTTCTTTTCTCTCTGTTCATTTCAAACAAAGCATGTCACTATGAAACTTAAAAGCTGTCTTTTTTTAAATTTAATCAGATTAGACAGTGTGTTATAACAATGGCCGTTATCTGTAGACCACCCAAACGACAGGTTGAAATCTACCTTATAACTTATGTGTTTCTTATTGAAATTGATACATATAATTATAATTTATAAAACACTTCAAATTGATTCTATTTCTTAGTATTATCTAATATATTCGACTCTGAATCTCGTAAAGTGCGGCGTTGAGCGCTGTGTGAACATGGCGACCTAATGCATTTTTTTTTTGGAATTGTTTATTACTAGTTAGTATTGTAGGTATATTATTTTATCCTTATTATTAATTAATATTGTATAATATTTTATCCTGAACTACCAGACTATTTTTACCGCAAGATAATATTTTTCAGTTATTTATTAATGTTGTAATTGTTTGTAGACCACAAAATTTTAATTTATTTGTATAACTTTTAAATTTAAATATTTTTTTTTGTAGAAGTTGTCACAATTTGTCACTTATTAGATATAGCAGTTTTAAGTTATCGTATATAATTTATTAAAACTTGCTTTGCATATAAGTATTTTATGTATGCATTTTTTTATAATTTAAGATTACAGAAGTTTAAATTCACCTATATGAAGTAAAATTAGCAGAAGAACGGAGCGCGTCAATCAGTCTATTAGTACAAACTTGTTCTACAATGTGTTCGACGTTCATACGATACACTCTCTCTTTTACATTGCGTAGGCGCAGACCACACAGGCCGGCAGACAGGCGCTTACTCAATAAGGCACCGTACACACTGGGTAGTTGGGTTACAAGAAAGCATTACGACAATAAAATGGTCTCGATTTCCAATTCGCTGGAACAGATCCTATTACCTATCCTTTTGCACAATGCTTGGTAAAAAATGTTCCGTAATGGCCTTCCTTGTTGGTATTGTTCGATTGTTTTTTTTTATTTTGTGAGGAATGTCGGTTAGTGCTTAGAAAAAGTTATAAGTTTTTTTTGTATGATATTATATAGAATTTTATTTTGGGCATTAATAATAATATTTTTTTAGCCGATTGGTTTTTTCAAAAATTCGAAATTATTAACCATTACCACCAAGTCAGGACTCGGACAGGATCGAGGGAAACCTTTGAATTTTATAGGCAGGTATGTTTATCAAATCATTATCAAATGGGGAAAATGGCTCAATGAGGCCATTTGATGTGAAATATAAACAGAATTCGGAACGTAATTATGTGTGGATAATAATAACTAGGAAAAAAATAAAATAATAAATTTTAATATTTTTTAACAATTATTAATTAATACGTAAAATAAATTTAATAAATAATTTTCAATCTATATATCAATATATAAAATGTTTACACTTTAGTTCGTTCAAATGATTTGGACAAACACTATGAATATAATTCAGTACAATTGTTTATTAGAGTTCATTAACACTCATCGTTAGGCAGCTTCCTGCACTATTTTTTGGTTTATTTTCACACCATATGGTTACAAAGCTCTCAACATATAGATAGATATAGATATAATATTTAAATATATTCATTCTTATTGAATTATCTGTTCCATTAAGAAAAAGTAGATTTTTTTGTAAGGCTAAATAAAGACTTTTTACCCGAAAATAATTATAAAACCAATTTAGAGGAATAAACAAATTGACAAAATCAGTTTTATTTAGTTTTATACTACTAAAGGCAAAGAGAACCTAGTGTTAAGACAGCTTCCTTCCTCACTTTCCGCCGCAACCTTGAGGCATTGTTTGTTGATAGCGTAACTCAACGCCGCGCTTTACCAGAGCAAAGAAATGTTTTTTTTATCAAGGTTAAATATATTTCGGTATTTCCGATATCTTCAGTAGGTACCTCTATAATAAAAACGTTCCACAAAAAGCTTCTATGCTCTTATCAGTAACACACTTTTTATGCGTCTAACAAAGCAATTCAGGAAAGTTGCATTTGATAACTTTATCATCGTGACCAATTTCCTGTATTTTGTTAGCTTGTTGTTCTGTAGATACAAGCGAGCTGTACATACATACTGACTCACTTATGATATAATATTTGTTTTAACAAGAAATTTTGCGGTCTCTCTATCGTTTTTCGCAAAAACATTTGAGGAAAATAAAGTATGACGATTCGTTCAGGGTCAACGACTGACTGAATTCAAATAAAAGTTGGCGAGGACTTGACAATTGTTCAGTTATTAGTTACGATAGCCTTAAGGTAACCTTTAGGTATCGTGACAGTATTCTTTTTAGTTATCGGTAATTTGTTGGATAACCAATCCAGGTTCAGTTATTTAATAACTTTAATTTAATATCTAGTAACGTCGACGACTAAGGACAATCTTGCGTTTTTTTAGTATTTGTAAAAATACCCGCAGGTTAGGCAGAGGGAACCAATGGTTAAGTTAATCCCCCATTTCCGCCGAAATTTTCGAGGCATTGTTTAATGAATGGCGGAACTAAGCGCCGGGTTTTTGAGGAGTGAGAAATAATCCCATTAGTGGGCATCGAACCCATAAACGTCGTGGTGTAATCACACCGTTGTGCCCCTGTGCCATGACGGCCCTCACTTTACTTTTAGTCTTTATCATTTTACGTCAAATTGGGGGAACATCTACTCGTATATCACAATTGCGATAGCGCTGTTAGTCAGTCAGAATATTCTCAGAATTCCTCAAGTTATCTATTGCGAAGTTCAGATATAATCTAAAAAGTTCCACTAGGTTTTTTTGTTGAATAACGGTTTTGTAAGGACAAATGTATAAAAAGTTGTTTTGCTTAGCTTGTAATTTTTTACTAGATTAATTATAAGTATTATGATTATATATTTATTATTTAATACATAATGCCTTTTAATCTGATGATGAGGAGGTAATATGATTAGTATATAATACTAAGTCAGGGATCCTCAACTTCTAATAAGGATTCATTATTATAGCACCACCAGCAGCCATTGCAGGGTCTGACCGTATACGATGGTTGTAGGTTCAATCCTAACTCGGGGAAATTAAGTAGTAAAACGCAGAATAAAATAAATATTTATAAGATCTCCCATAAAACAAACGTGATATTTCGTGTGCGACTCCTGTCCAGTTTTTTTTATTTAACGCCTTATGCCTTTTGGTCCTGAGGTTTAAAGAAAAAGAAAAATTTTAATCCTGAAAATTGAGGCCGTCGTCGTTCAGTAGGACAGTTGTAAAGGGGATGGTTTTAAGTTCGATTTAATTCCAGTCGGGTAATGATTGTATTTGAATTATCAAATATTTTTCCATCCATCTAATCATAGTTCCAATCATAGTTCCATTCATAGTTTCATCCAAATCCAAATCATAGTTCCATCTAAACATAGTGGGGCGTTGAGTTATACAAACAAAGTATCAAAATTTTTGCTTTAAATTTCAGTAATAACAGGCAGTAAATGGAAGAGTAAAATAATAAAACCAGAGGTAAAGATAGTCACCAGTTTTAAAGTTTCAATAATGTTTATTGATTACGCACAAAAATTAAACTGAGGCAAACTATCTATAATATAATTTAGCTGGTCATTATACCAGGTCAATCAGATCTGAACTTTCCGCCTGGGTATTCCCATGCACGTAAGTGCATGATGTATGCAGATGCTTGGAAATTACACAACCTTCTCATTGCATTAGTATATGTTTTGTTGATTAAGTAAATAATTTAATAAAAATAAATTATGTAGATATATCTATGCTTAAGGAAAAGCGCGGTGTTAAGTTCCGCTACTCAACAGCACACAATACTCTTGAGTTCATACTGCTATATAAAATTAGCGAAACTTTTTTTTTATATAAATAACAGATATTAGATATAGCTTCTGAGAAACAATGTCATAAATATCTCCCAGCCAATAACTTAGGGTTACCTAAAAGCTAATAAGGAAAAAGAGAAGTAATTATGCAATTCAATTTTGTCACGGGATGACGTCATCACTGCGACACGTCCGAGGTCGTTGATGGTCACGGTAGCGCGCCGGATAACAATCATCGGTTACGACCGATAGAACCGAATGTTCAGGGTTGATATCGTTTTATATAGTATCTTTATACAAATGAATCAATAAAAAATATATTTATGGATATATAACTTGTTTTCAATATTATGTTTCTTCCAAACAAGTCATTTGCAACAATGTATATTGTTTACAGTATTTCCTTTATATATTAAAGAGCTTTTAAATGAGGGGTTTTTTTTAGTTTTACGCTGTAGCTCTAGCGTGGTAGCCAGGGACAAGGGAGTGCCAAACCCAGTCAGAATCTCTTCATACCTCTTTCGCTTCGTCCACTGTCATCAATCCAGTACATATATGCCTTCCGAGGGGTCCGTTTTCTACGTGACTTTCCTCCAGTATTTTCGAAGGTCAGTCGACGTCAAAAAGGAGAGATTTATAATAAATAATTATATATTTTATTAATATTTAGGGTTTATTAAATAGTCAGCCCTAATAAATAATTACATAGTGTAATAATGAAAATGACAGTGATCGCTTTGATACCGGCTCCACAGTGATGCTCGCTGAGCAGTTGAATGATTCATTTTGTTTTGTTACTAGATACTTTTTTATGTTAAATACAGTAAAAACGTAGACGAGTCTGTCTGCTTATAATGAAACTAACTACTACACATATAGGATAGGTTACTAAATCCAAAGTCGTCTTAGGAAGTTTTCTCAGAATAAATTTTAAGGATAGAAATTTGTATTTCTCAATTCATATATTTTAACTTAAAAAGTATGTTTAACACCTATATAGGGCTTTTAGAGGCACCTGTAGGTATTTTTTTTTCTATAAACGAAATATCGACCCTTTTTTGTAGGTTTTTTATTTCTTTTATTAGATAAAAGTATAATAGCAGGTATTTAAGTTGTAGACTTGTAGAGATAGCCTATAAACATTTATATGAATACTAGCGGCCCGCTCGCGGTTTCACCCGCGTGAACTATGTTATTATTAATTTCTGTCTCCATGACTACGTCCTAGTGACGTCTATGCAAAATTTGAGACTCCTAGCATTTGTAGTAACGAAGTTTCATACAAACTTTCGACCCCAAAAACAACCCCTTATAAGTCGAATATGGCAAATTCCCGTCTTAGCGAGCACCTACATCCCATAAATAACCGCAAAATTTGAGATTTCTAGCACATGTAGTTTCTGAGATTTCGTGATGAGTGAGTGGCCTTTCGATTTTATATATATAGACAACGCAATATAAGAATCAAAATAAGATAAAAGAAATAAATCTCACAAGAAAGTAAACATTTAAACTGAGATCAATAAAAAGAAATGAAAAAACATCAAAGAAGCTGTAAATCAAAATTAATTTCCAGAATCAAAATGTCACGTATTCCATAACGCCTTTACACATGAAGTACTATATGACAGCATGTTTTGCTTACTATTTTGTAGGATTATAGATCTTATTTTTATTATGCTAATGGTTATTTTTGTAATTTTAGTTTATTTTTATTTGGGTGTCGAAAGTATTTAAAGATTTAATGTACCATTAACATTCCTCATCTCGGTAATGAGACATGGAGATACTTTCTTATAGGGATTAAGATTTAAACAGTGTAACTAATTTTGAGAGTTATTTAAGAACTAGCGACCCTCTTGCGGCTTCGCCCGCTTTTACTACTGGATTATTCATATAATGTATGTTTGCAAAGCACTTAAGATAATGTGAAAATTAATTAAATCCTAATGCAACCCGCATTTTCGTAGTTTGAATAAGGATTTTCCAATTGTTTTACACAGCAAGGATTTTTTTAGTAGGTACCGTAATTTTAAATCTGTGCTACTAATCTTTTCAAGTACTTATTAAAATATATTTAAATGACTATTTTTAGATAGTTAAATGACTATTTTTAACGGAAGAAATTATAAACAAAAACCTACCTACTAATAACTACTAACAAAAAATATGACACCAAATATATCGCGCTGAAATAATACATTCAACTCCAATTATCCAATACGTGCAAATGCATCTAAATCTTCGTTGCTGTAAAGGCAGGCGGGTTTTTTCTTTCGAGCTTGTGGTTAATGCTGAAGAGGGTATTCTGTCCCTGATGAAAAGCAAGCACTACGTGGCTGCCTGTGAGGAAAATTAAATAGAATGCATCGGCCGGGAATCGAACCCGGGCCGCCCGCGTGGCAGGCGAGCATTCTACCACTGAACCACCGATGCGTGTAAGGCAGGCGGGCGCGGCGGACGCGCTTGTATAAGCAAAACCTCGCGGGACGCATGGCGAGTGGCGAGCCGTTTCGCAGCAAGGATTTTTTGTAACAACTTCTTAAGTACTTATTAAAATGAAAAACAGTAAGACAGTTTTGATCTACATTAAATGGCCAACGTAACTAATATACTTATTTATATACTTAGAGTAATGGATAAGTGAAACTTGAGTAACATACAGCTGATGTGTGAACGGCGGGATGTGTCAACCATTAAATGCGTTTTTCTGTAAAACTATTCGCAATTTCGAAATAGTGTAAATAGCAAATTTTATCTTCGTTTAACGTAGAAAATTAATAAAGTATTTTAAAGGATAAGGATTAATACCATTATGGAAAAATATGACCCACAATAAAAAATATATTGAAATTATTATTTTTGGACAGAGATATGATCACTATACGTTATCCTTAAAAGATAAAAATATGCCGTCGCGGACTTTTTTGTAGATCTTATTAAGAGGAACAATACTCCAGTACATTATTTTCATGTAGTACTTACCATTAAAGCAGCGCATGCGCGAATGTGTCTCAACGGGTAGGACTTTATGCATATTTATCGTATTTATGTTAATTTACATAAGAATATACAAATAATAAACTATATATAAACCTTCTACGAAAAATACTCGACCTAATGGTGAAAACCGCAAAATACGTTGGGTGGTTTAGAAGAAGAAGAGTTAGAAACAACAGACAGACACGAAAAGCGACTTTGTTTTATAAGATTGATGAGAGAGATAGGATGGTAATACATTTGTATGGATATGGACTTTGTCCATGTCAGCTTCCCGCTGTATCCCGCACACAGCAGGGTAGGCTGAGGGAACCTAGTGTTAAGGCACTCCGTTCTCTATTTTCCACCAATTTGTGAAATATAATATATATGAAATATAACCACATATCAGTCCATAGCTACACATGTGGTTATGCAAATTTTTTTTTCATCAAATTGTGTAAATACACCTCATATTTTTTTATTTGTGAAATTGGCAGAATAGCTAATATCTTAAGCTTAAAATATATATAATACACAAATTACTCTACTAGTATACGAGTAATTGTATATTTTTTTAAATTTTGTGTTTTGTTTTTCTTAAAACAGTCTTTCTTCTTTAGTCATACATAACTAAAGATAGGTTGTATACAATCTATTAAAATAAGTATTAAAATGTTGATTTATGTAAACTATTAGTAATTATGGAATAATGAATGGTAGATGAAAATAAAGTACTTAAATCACAGCTTTTAATAGTAGAAACTAGGCATTAAAAGCACTATAAAGACCAGAACCATAAATAAAGATATTAAATGTGATTAAGTGAGGGATAGTTGTAAATTCAATTTTTTTCTCAGGATTAAGGTTTTGAGTAGGGTTTCCCAAATTTTTACGAGCATGCCAAATTACAACTAAGAAAGAATTTCTCCAAATGTGTACTGAAACGTGCTATATTTTAGGAAAAAAAAACTACAGACTTGTCTGATATGTTTATTTCAAAATAATTAAAAATTTCCCAATTTTAAACGAGATAAATATATACTTTTAATTCACAAGATAACCAAACAAGAGGCAAGCGTAAGTAGTCAGTGCCACAGTGGGAGCGGCAGCAGAAAGTAACCGATCATTCGCCAGTGTTTATGAGCTGAGAAAGCTGTCCATTCAATAACTAACTGCATTTTTATTACACACCCGCCTTTAGTAATGATTCGTTATGAACGTTGTCTGTGTATTTGAAATTTGTATAAAGGTATAATTAGGTTTTTTTATACTTCACGCTGTATTCCGCACATGGTAGGGGAGGCAGAGGGAACCTGGGGACCGAATGTTAAGATATTCCGCATGAACGTCCTTTATCCGTTTTCTGCCAAATATTTAGCCTATAAAAAAATATATAACAGAAATAAATATTTTAGCAGCTTTAGCAGTTTTAGTTTCAGTTTACTTTATCTTCTAAAGTAGTGTTTTTAATTGAGAGAGTGTTTTAAAATTCAATGCATGACACATATCCTTACATTTTATAAAATCTAAATCATTAGGTTAATGTTCTATGAAAGTAAGTTAATATTTAAATCTTATCTATTAGATTTAATTTTATCTGGTTTTTATAGGCTTCAATATTGTATCGTTACAGTTTAATTTTATATAATTGTATACCAATATTCTCGTTATAGTAAGGTGCTATTAAAACTTGATTTTTATCCATGTATTGCCGTAGGCAGATTGCTAGTAATAAATACATATATGAAGTGATTGATGTGTTCTGAAACTATAAGAGAAAGGTGATGAAAGTTATTTAATAATAAAATAATACACTATCGATAACGGGTCCCTGCACTTGTTTCACTCGTTTAGAAGGAAAAAACATTATAATGTTATAATATAAAAGTCAATGCCACCTGTGTATGGGGCGGTCAAGATATTTTATTATTTAATTTATTTACGTTATTTACATATTAAGATAAACTTTTTTAATAATGATATATTTCATATAATATAATTAATATATTTTTTTAAGTATTCACAGATTAATAATTAGTGATTAAATGTATATATATTTATAAAATATATCATTACATATCCCCTTATATTATGTTCTGGTAGGTACTTATACAAACTGTCTGGTCAAACATTTACTGTTTCACATATAATTAAGAAATATTTTTCTTACAGAAATGTTTTTTTATATATTTTAGATAGATATTTAGTAACTACATGAGGGTTCCAGTTAGTCTATATTATTATAAACAAATAAATAAGTAGCAGTCAAGTTATTTTCTACAAAAGGAAATAGTTATTTCAATACCTCAATTAAACTTCTGAGAAAATAACATGAACGTAAAGTAATAAATAGATGGTTTCTAACCGTTCGTGCTTATATGACGCTCCGGGCGATTCTTCTATTTAATTTTTGTTAAGTGAAACTATATTTAACTAGGTAGTGTCTTCATTTTCTACACTTATCTTATACACCTTTATATTCACGACGATAGTTAAGTAAATTGCTGTAAATTATTATTATTTTACTGTTGTCACAATTGAAGATAAACATGTTTTTATTAAGTCATGAAAGAGAGAGAGAGAGAAAAAGAGATTTAAATATATTTTTAAAGTAAATTAAAATTGTAAAAATACTTACGTTGTAATATTTTTTTGATAGCTTTAAATTATTCTTCTATTATATTCCTGAATAAAATTCCGTTTACACAGTAAATATATACTTCTCACTAAAATATGATGAAAAAAACTGGTCAAGTGCGAGTCGGACTCGCCTACCAAGCCAAGGTTCCAAGCCAATCTCATGGATGTAATTCAGTGGGAAGTATTACTTATAAAAGTTGTTAGACTTAAGTTTGAGGACGTATACACCAATTATATATTTATTACATTGGATACATTCGAAACCATAAAAAAGAAAAAAAGCACTATCCATGAAAAGCAGCAAATAATATTACTTAGAATTAGGAAAAAGAGTTAAAACTCAATCAAATCAATCATCATACGTAATATATTATTACGTAAGTAAATGTGGTTGTAAGCTCCAATTTTTTCCTTTTATTTATATGAAATAATATTCCTTTTCAAAATACATTTTTTTTAATTTTCTATATCTAAATCTCGTGAGTAATGAACTTATATTTTATGATAGCAATTAATACTTCATACCTATACAAAAGAGACATATACAACAAAAAGGATGTGCCCGGTCGTCGCGTCGCACTAAAACGTCAAAGGAACGTGTAGAACACGTGTGTTTCGCACATGCGCACGCGCATTGTTTGTTTTTTCTTTACCAACACCATCTTGCCGCTTGCAACGCTCCATCGACCGTCGGACGTCGTTACCAAGACTGGCGTACGCTTTGTTGCATTATTGCATAATATGTTTATGATAAGACTCTAGGAAGAGTTTATTAATAGCAACGTTTAATAATTATGATGGTGGTTGAGTGACCTATTTTTGAGGCCAGTGGTACAAAGTGTGACTCTAAATGCGACTAGTAGTGGGTTCGATCTCCACTCGCGGAAATAAAATAGTTATTTATATTTCCATTCCTTCGCTCTGCTGTCGAGGCAATTCACGCCAAAGGTGGGAGGAGTGTCTTAACACTAAGTTCCCTCTGCCTACACTGTTGTGTATGGGATACATCGGTGAAAGTGACCTATTTTTGTCTATAAGTTGTTTATATTATTTTAACTTTATGGTTTTAGATCATGATTTTTCACCATAGGTTAACTATACAAATGGTTAAATACATTACTTAGGAATTTATTTTAGTTATTAGTTATTTATTGCTCTATTAAGAACTAGATTTTGATTGTAAGTCATGAAGGACTGATTGTGGTTAAAAATTATTGCAAATTAAATTATATAAACTGTTCAACCTTCCTTTCACATCATTATTAAAAAGGTAACTTCCATGTTACCTTCAAAATAATATTAAAGTAGTATTTAAAAAGATGATTTACAATAGTTTAATTTTTATTATAAAAAAAGTATACATATTTTTATATTTATAAAGGAAATGGACTGGATTAAGGTGACGATACAATAAAGGATTTTATTATATCCGTATAAATATATTTGTTACAATATTTTTTAAAAATATTTAAGAGGCTAGTCGTGGCGCGGTGGTACAAGTGTGTAATTGTAAACGTAATTGGTTGTGGGTTCCATCCCCACTGGAGGAAATCAAATATTTATTTAAAATTATATTTTCATTGCTTCGTTCTGTTATTGAGGCAGCGCGGCGTTGAGTTCCACCATTCAACACGCAATGCCACCCGAATACAACGGAAAATGGGCAATGGAATGTCTAAATATAAGGATTCAGAAAGGCAGAGGGCCTTTCCTGCTGTGTGTGGGTGACAGCGTGAAACTGATTTTATCTAAGTAATATTTAATAATTTGTAAACTTAAGCTTAATAAGCTTATCTAATATCTCTCAACCCGTGCTTACAAATTCCACTTCATCATCCAGACTTACTGTTAACTTAAGTGTTGTCACCAGCACCAGCAACAGACGCGGAGTCCGACCGTAACGACACTCGACACGCCCGCCTTGCCTCCAGTTACCAATACTTATATTATTTTACATTCAAATATCGTAAAATTAAACTAAATTCATCTCTACAAGTAATTCTATAAGATTTAGAATTTCTAAGCATTGTTTACAAGCTGTTTAAACTAGAGTCGATGTAGCGTTAATTTCTCGCTATTATCTAATCGGGCAAAGCGAGAACGATTTCGTGATGGACGTTAAAATGTTATATTTAATATAATTTTGGTAATTAATTACTTGGTGTCTGCTGTTAATGGCTGTAGAAGAACCAGTGATGCAAATCTTTTTGATGCTTTACTGGAATCTTCTTCTGCTTATTGTTTGTTGTAGAACAGTTAAATATATTGCATTACTTGCCGTAGTCCAATTTTAAGAAAATTTAAAATGACAGATTTTCTTGTTATTTTTTAAATGGTAAAGCTTGTAAGTTGGCAATGAGTCTCTAGGTGGTAAGTAAAGAAAATATTCACTTATCATTAGGTTGCACATCACGCATATCCTGCATTTTACTCTACAAGATGCATATTTTATGTTCGAAGATAAAATAAATTTATTCCTCTTACATAAATATAGTCATATTTTCTTATTACAAATTATAAGGTCAATTTTGTTTATATTTATATAAATATTAAGGTTATTTATTATACAAAAAAATAAAACCAATGTCAATCGTGAGTACTTAAGTACAAATGGATAGCTATCTAAAGGTCAATTTTAGCATATTTACAATGCTTGTTGCTTTTGCACGATCTTCTATTTATTGCTCTATTACTAGATGCTCTGTTGTAACGTTTCAGCTTAGATTTAAGATATTGTCGGTTTTAAAGTTGTACGTAATGCATACTATAAAATATATACATATAATGTTAAAATTTCTGTATATTCGTTAAATAATTTCTAAATAAATTTATTAATTAAAAATTTTCACTTTTTTGATTCGATATTCGAGGTAATTAATATAAAGAACAAAACGAAATATTTTATTATTGTTGATGATGCAAAGTCTAATGATCATTTTGATGGTAAATAATTCATTTTTAAATTAGTAAATATCAAACAGTAATCTAGTTAGTTGGGATTTTTAAAACACACGCAATGTTAATATTTATGATCGAGCGAAAAAGATGGTGAATGTCGAAATTTAATTATCTTTATTATTTATGAAAATAGTCCTTCTCTATATAAAATATACGAATTCTTTAAGAAGCCTTCGTGGCGGTCACGCGGTGGTTATGGGCTCGATTCCCACTCAGAGGACTGAATTATTATTTATGAAAATTATCATTTCGTCGCTCTAGTAACAAGGCAAAAAGCGCGGCGTTGAGTTCCACCAATCAACACGCAGTTATGGGGAAAATGGAGAACGGACTTAACAGTAGGTTCCCTCTGCCTACCCTGTAGCTATGACACACTGTACAGTTTAAATTATTCATTTGTAATAAATGTGACTAGAAATAGGAACACCATGTTTAAAATCTATTGCAGTTCGTTGGCTCGTTCTCGGAAGTGATGGTGTTAAACACGTGTAATGGGAAACGCGTGTTTCACTGTGTTTGGCGTACAAATTAAAATACAACGGGATTTCATTTGGAATACAAGTACCTGGTTAAATTATATTTGTTTTTTTTTTTTTATATTGTTTATAAAATAAATGCAAAAAGATTAAAGAAAAAGTGAAGTGAAGAGTGGGATCACTATTTTTTGTCTTCCTACCAAGGTAACAAAAAAAATGTAGTAATATCTTTTCTATCTGTACTTTTTCTTATTGTATTTATTTTTTTTATTCCTATATTCTACTTAAATTTGTCCTTGTAATAAACCGACTAAGCAACATATGTAATTTGACTGATGTGAACTTAAGGCTTGTATATAAAGTTAAGGCGTGTAGAGTTAGAAACTTGGCTCTACATGAGGTTTGATAACTTTTTGGCAGAGTGAGTCATCGTCTTGGCAACTTTTTAAAAAACTTCTAGTATAATATAAAATACAAAAGATTTTTTTTAAAAAAGAACAAGAATTTAACCTATGAATAAACCAACAAAGACAAAAACTTTGCGATAATAGATAAGACTGTTCATAACATCGATATAAATAAATGTCGTGACAAGTTCCATTAAGGAACCAAAAATAAAACCTGCAATTGTATTCTGAATTACATTTTAAGAGAGACGTTCCCCAAAACATTAAGAGAAAGGTTAACACATATAGACCTTGTGTAAAATATATAATGCAAAACGACTCGGTCACGATTTAGAAAGACGTTCTCGTACTGTACATCTGTTCGCCGTAATCGCTAGGCAATAACACGTGTTGAAAAACCTTAAAACATTATGATCTTTATATATAAAGTATTAAATACTATAGTCGTTTATATTTCGATACATGTTTTAGCATGCAAGATACATTGTCTATAGGATAGAGTGAAATCTCAATAAATAATAGTATATCAATGTTAATAAGACCACCCGCTACGCCCGAACAAAGGCCAATTTGTCACTTACTAACTGCCATATATAATTATTTAGATGTAACAGGAAACTGACGATTGTATATAAAAAACTAATTTGTATATGTACTGTAATATTATATTTAGCGTAATATTAGTATTATATTTTTAAAGTGAATTTTGTATATAAGAAATCCTGTTCTCGTGAAATGAGGCCCATTTGGAAAAAATATAATGGTTTAAGGAGTATTGGGAGTATTATCAAAGTGCAGCATTGATTTATAAAATAATAAATTTAAAAAATCAGCTTCACACTGTATTCCGCACACACCATGGTAGGTAAAGGGAACCTAGTGTTAAGTCGCCCCGTTCCCCATTTTCTGCCGAATTCCAGAGGTATTGCGTGTTGAGTGGTTGAACTCACCGCGCTTTGCCTCGTCACCAGAGCGAAGAAATGAAAATATAAATGTAAATAAATATTTCACTTCCTCGAATGGGCATCGAACCCACAACCTAATAAAAATAAAATAACATATAAAAATATATATATTACAGGTCTGTTGATGAAAAGATAGAACTAGAACATGAAACGGAAACAAAGTGATCTGAATAACGTAATCTGAAACGATCAAATTTTAACCGCGAAAGAGGTTACATGACCAATTATTTCTTAGTTTCCTAACGATGTGTGCCTAACTGCCTACTGCCTAGAATACATTTAGAACTAGATTATATACTCATATATTTACTAGTGGCCACCCGCAACTTTTGCTTTTTGTGGACGTTCCATTTCATACTCCCAGGCTTTTACAGCGACACCGGTTGGGTAAGGAAAAGAGGACACTCTGTCCCTGATGAAAAGCAAGCACTACGTAGCTGCCTGTGAGGAAGTCGACGACTGTAACGGCGCCCCCTGTGGGACTAGAACATCGGCTTGCGGCCTTCAAGCGAACTGGGATTTCACCAACTCATACTCTTTGTTACAATAAAGTATTAAAATGGAATAAAATTCCATATATCTAATGTGTATGAAACCCATGACCGTCGTTTGTGCCCCGTCACGAAGATAATTTCAAATTCATTAAATATATAAACAAACTAGCTTAAGCTTATCAAAGTAGCCTACCAAGTTCATTATATATTTTTGCTCTATTTCATTTCACATATGGGCACGAGTGCGATACGAGTAAATACAGTACGCACGAGCTGCTATCGAAGGCGGGGTTGTGTAACAGTTGTGCTCGTTAAATAGCCTAATGTTATGATTCATTCTTATTTTTATGGCTTTTTACAAATATTTATGGATGGCATGGGATAAGAAAGAGAGAATTCTTCATTTTTCAGTTTTCGTCAAAACAATTTTTTTAGATCATGGGTCGTAGATTTTTATTTCAATTCAACATAACAGCAGCGAAAACTTAGTATCAAAGTTTTCAATTCTCCACTTTCCGCCGGATATATTGTGATAATTGAGCGGTAACACCATAATGAGAATAATTTAATGCCCTGGATGGGGGTCGAACCCTCAACTGTCTCATTTATGGTCAGACGCTGTCAGTCGCGCCACGAAGGCCTTATAATTAAATCAATATACACTCGTAAATATTTATGTAGCCTTTCAACAAGTTTCAATTACAGACATTTCATTCGCTATCAATCATTTTTGTGGGTTAAACAATTTTTGCGTTATTTACTTATAATTTTACATAATTAGAGGCCGTCGTAGCTCAGAGGCACAAGCGTGCTTCTGTAAACGCGGAAGGTTATGGGTTCGATTCCCACTCGTAGATCTATTATTATTTTCAATTCTTCATTCTGGTAACAAGTAAAGCGCGACATTGTGTTTGGTGGAATGTGGCGAAAGTTTCTTAACACTAGGTTCCCTCTGCCTACCTAGATTATTACAAACCTGATGAGATATTGCATCCGTATCACCACCGAAGTTAGTATTGACAAAGCAAAATAATATTCGTATATTTTTGGATGAATCACTATATTTTATTTAATTCATTATTTAAAATGTTATTTATCTTAAAAATACACAGTTATATTTTTTCAACATTCTAACAATTATATTTAAAGGAAAACTGACTAAATGACAAAGAAAAGAAAGAAATTCTTAAAGAATCTCGTATTAGTAACATATAAATAAAAAATGTAGGACTCTTACATCGTTTTACCGAGAAATTGTGTAGTGATTTGACCTCATTTAAAAACGTAATTACCATAAGTAATTATAAGAACTTATTTCCTCATCTTTCCTTATCTTGAGTAACTTAATTATTGCTTCTTTGGTTTTTAAGTCACAACAGTTCAAGGATGATTGCCAAGTTCCATGTTCATTGCCAATAGCTTGTTAAACGCCATTTCATAATAAAAATATAAACTGGTGATATTACTAAAGTGGTTTAGGACACTTTGGGGTCCTTTGGGAAAATGGTCCAATGGGAAAAGTTCACAGACCTCACCACGCCCTCGAATGGTCGTCGATCCTGGGCATGGGCCGCAAGTGTCACTAATCCCTATGGTAAAAATGCATACTTTTCCTCGCTGAATTCCACGTGTAGTAGAGTAGGCAGAGGGCGCCTAGTGTTTCTCCAGTCTCCGCTGAATTCTGAAGGCGTTCTGCATGTCGAGTGGCAAAGAAACGAAATAATATTAAATATTTCAAAATATAATAAAGTACCTATTTACGAAGATTAATACCCTCATCAATTTAGTTCTTCAACTAATTATGATTAAATTATTTAAAACAACATTTCATGTCACAATAGAGCAACATTATTATACAGATTACTAATACAAAAAAGTTAAATCAAAAGTCTTTTTGTGCGAATCAAACTTGTCTATCGGAACATATAACGGTAAAAGTAAAAGAAGCAAATAATATGTAACGAATCCATTGCTGGTTATATATGGAAGTTATTTTTTTTCTTATTATAAATTACGCTTTGTAAGGTGGGTAGTTGGTTTGGTTCAGCCGATGACTTTTTAAGATTGCAGGAACGTGCTGTCTGGCCGCGGTCTAGTCGGAGTCATTGGCAGTGCCACTTTCACGAGTCTCGTGTAATTTTTTTCGGCCGTTACAATAACTGAACAGCTATTGTGATTGCGGGGAATGGACAACGGAGTTCGATTATTTGCGCTGCAGTCATTTATCTTAGACGAGTTCTTCTGTTCTTGGAAGTTAAGAGAATAGATAGTTTTTTCGTTTGTGTTTTTAAAAACCTATTTATAATAAAAAAATGTCTTGTCGTTTGATGATTGTAATGTTATTTGTCGTATACGAAATGGTTATTTCTGTTTTGAAGTTCTTTTGGAGCTAAATGTAAATAAAATTAGGATAAAGTTATGCAAAAAATATAATTTTAAAATAGATTTAACGGATCAATAGTAATGCTATAAAAGAAATAACGATACTCACGCAGCCTTATTCTAAAACTAGTCTAGTCTTTTCACCTCAACCTACATAATCAGTCAATTTGTACAGATGAAACTATGTCTTGACCTCTTAAGACTTTTTATTTGATTATCCTGTTTTTAGTGTTGTAGCTAGAGTGACAATTCACTCCGTTTTTCATATTGGATCATCTACTTCTATATTGTCTCTTATCATACATTTGAACACACTAACCTCAGGAACTTTTGATTTGAATTAAAAAAGTCTTTTTGTGTTAGATAGTCTATTTATCGAAGGAGGCTATAGGCTATACTGTCACAGGTTAAGAGATTTTATGTAACCCGATGCAATAGCAGCTGGAGTTACCTCGGGTGTCTTATCTCTATTTTATTTATATTTATATGCCCAAAATTGTTTTATACTAAGATCTTGTAGGGCATACAATGATTGCTTTAGTGATATAGACATTTTTCATAACAATTTGAAACAATTTTCGTGTAAAATTATCGACAAAATTCAACTGTAAATCTTAACCTAATGTAAATCTTAACCTTTTCCTTCGTAAAAATCTTATTTTTTTTATTTCTTTTTGGACCGTAAATTTAATTTTTAATTGTTAATTAGCAACATATTCACTCCATGTTTCATGTATAAGTGGAAACTTTGTTGGCAGGTGGAATATGGATATGTATTATACTAAAAAGTATTGTAAATGCTGTTTGTTTCCCAATTTAAAATAAATAAATAATAAAAAAATTATAAGTAAAAATAAATAAAATTAGTCACTAATTATATAACATTATTTACGTTTGTAATTGTAGTAAACGTGTTTTCTATTAAGCAAACATAACTAATAATCTAGAATAGCCAATTACTAAACGGAGTTAATTGAAAATAATAATTTACTAAGCTAATAACATGGAGTTTCACATAATTCTATAAAATGAGTGCTTTTCGACTTCCGGTTACTTTTCTAATTAACATAAATGAATCGGTGTTGATTTTGCAGATCTTAATTAGGTGATAATTAAGGAAAATGGGTACTTTTAATGTAAACTAAATTATTATATATGTATTAAATCGTTTTACTGTTAAATTTATGTTCGCTTATAATATGTTTAAACAGTTTAATAGTTATTGTTATTAATAATAACTATTAATTAGATGTTGCAAGATTAAATTAATAGATTTTAAATGAGTCAACTTTTCCATTTAGGTACTTAAATGTTACGTGGATTTTTGTAATAATATTATTATTATTATATCCACTTTCTTTTTTACCATTTATCTAAATTATTATAATTAAGCTTATTATAATACTTTTAATGCTCTTAGTTAGGTAATTCTGATCGAATTTGATACAAATTAAAATATAATAAAGTTTTAAATAAATTATTGTAATAGTAATCGACATCTGTTATTACTGTATTGAAATGGAAAACTTGGAGCTCAGAAAAAAAATTACTTCTAAGTCAAAGCAATCAACAGAGATGGGTTTATATTTTGTATTTGCCGTTGAGCAAGGTAGGTAGAAAAAACTCAGTGTTAAGACACTTCTCACTCTCACTCTCGAGTAGAAAGTGGAGAGAGTAGGTATATATAACTGACTAACACAGTTCCAGAGATAAAAATCTCGCTTTTCCCAGTTTGCCTTTTCAATATCGATTATTATTAGAAAATACCTATAAACGACCTTCTTTTACATAATAATATTAGCAAAACAAAAAGTTATGTCGTTAATTTTGCACTGGTTTCTTATAGACGAAAATTAACATTGTGGCTTCAATATATTACACTAAAAACTTAATCCTCCGAACTAATGAGACTAGTGCTGTCATAATCGGCCTATTCTGATGTAATGGAAACCTCGTGGGCGCTTACCGTGTCGATAGGGTCGTTTAGCAAAATACTATTATAGAAGACAGAAAATTGTAATTTAATTTTGATTATTATTTAATATATACATGAGGCCAGTCGTGGCGGGTACATAGTGTGTCTGTAAACTCGACTGGTGCTGGGTTCGATCCAAATTAGAGGAAATAAAATATTTATTTAAATTTATTATTATTATTGTTATTGATTATTTAAATTTATATTTTCATATCTTCGCTCTGGTGTCGAGGCGGGCGTGATGGTCGTGGACGAGGTGCGGCGTTTAGATCCGCCACGTTCCCACTGCCTACCCTGTTGTGTGCAGGATACAGCGTGAACTATTATTAAAAATATATTCAACATTCTCTGTTACAAGAAGTAATTAAGTTTAGTATATAGAGTTAGAGAGCTAAAGTTTAATAACTGAACTGCAGCTAAAAAGCAAACAAACACAAAGTTACATTTCTAGACTACATCATTATAATAATTAACAAAATTCACACCAAACATTAATTGCCTTTTCTATATAAAAGATTTAATAAAATACGAATTTAACAAGTATGTGAAAGAAGAGAGAGTACTACAGCAGTGTGCAAAAAATTGAAACTATCCCATCAAATTGAAGCATGGTTATTTAAACTGATAATTTTTTAGTTTCACACCAATCAGTAATAATTACCATGATAATATGAACTCGTGACCCATAGAAAGGTTAATTTTTAACCAACAGGTCATCTAGTACCAATTTGAAGTTTAAACACGCAGGATACACTTTAGAAATCAGGTTTGACTTGGTTACTTGATAACAGTAATTATAGTTTAAGATTGTGAAGCAATTTCCTTTTCGCCCGCAGTCGTTGGTAGGCGGTGCTTGAGTACGAAGATCAGGTAAGGCCAGATCAGTCATTATGTAAATTTCTTTGGTCGTAAATGAGATGGTAATGGTACTACAATCACTTGGCGGAATCATCCTTTAGATTTTTTTAATTATTCAAATTTCTATTAATGGTCATTTACATAATTTTTTTATTGACATCTTTAATTTAGGCCTAATTTTATTGGAATATTTTGTTAATCATTTAGCTATATAAAACTGTCAATTTTTAAATTATAGGTTTCGATTTAGAGAGCTCGGTGAATGAGAAAAGCAATGATATTCTTCTCTTCACCAGAATGAGTGTTTAGGTGGCGCAGCGCTGCAGAGTTTGATTATTAACGTGGTTTTGTGGGTTTAGTTCCCACTCAGGGTAAAGAATTATTTTTATTTCCTCAATCTTGAAAGAAAACGAAGCGAAGCATAGGAGTTCTACCACTCGACTCGACATGCAATGTCTCGAAAATTAGACGAAAAGTAAGAAACGGAGTATCTTAACACTAGGTTGCTTCTAACTTCCCTGCTATACGAAAGAAACGTGATTTTTTTTATTTTTAATATATTTTTTAACATAAATTATGAGGCAAACGACCTCTGACGTCATCTAATGTTACAAATTTACTTATAAATATTACCTAATCATAAAATATTATTTCTAGTTATTTTTAGAGTACTTTGGTGTAAAAATGCACTCAAGGATCTGTCTCAGTGAAACATTAATTGTATCCTGACTCCTGCGGCAAGGTCGACGATGATAGCTTTATAATGCGAAGATTGGTGATGCGGGTTCTTAAAGGAGTGTCCGAGAAACAAGAAGGACATTTTTTTATCTTCAAGATTTTGGATGCAAAAATAAACCTTTTTTAAAAACACTAAGATCGATTTTTGTACTGTCAAATTGTTTAAATAATTTAATTTGGCCATCTTAATAACTGTTTTATGCGGGTGTCGATCGACAAGTACTAGCAAGTAATTCTGTAAAAAACACAAAGTAATAGTTAATACAATTATTTTTTTTACTAATTATTGACATTAATAATTTATAGGCAAACTATATTTTTCTTGTTTTTCCCCTTATTTAAAAATAATAATTTTAACATTAACTCACCTTATCACTAAAGGGAAATAGTCACAACTCTTATTTTATTATCCTCTTTTTTCCCTATAGCGTGTTATAAATACTGCAATGATGAGGTAGTTTTCACAGATGCAGACAGGGTTTTCCATTGTTTTGCCTTGACCTCGCGACATCGATTGACGTCTTGACATAACGTGAAGCCATACGCAGAAAAACTTCATCAAAACAGTGTACGGTCTCCTGTATAACTAAATTGTTACATCAATATAATATACTAGCGGACCCGGACGCGGCTACGCCTGCTTGAAATATAAGAATATAATTTCTATAGAAATATAATATCAATCTAGATGAAATGCTAAAAGTGACTATTATATTTATTTTCATAAGGATGAATATCAAAATGACGCGGTAACGAACGCGGTCGCGTACCGACGACGGTTGTTATTAACATGGCAGAATAAATTGCATGTCAAATTAGAAAGTATTTTAATTTATTAGTACATATGTGTAATGTAATATTATATAGCCTATAGCACTTCTGAAGAATGCAGCTTTCATACAAAACAAAAACAAAGTAAATCGGACCAGTAGATCCAGAGAGCTTAACGTTCAAACAAACAAACAAACAAACAAACTCTTCCGCTTTATTATATTAGTATAGAAGTATAGATATCGTAGAATAGAGAAATAATTGTGATGATATAATATAGATATGAAATTATTTTTTTATATACGTTAATGTGCTACATTTTGAAGATTAAGTGCGGAAAATGTAGAGATACATCACTGTTTTCCATTTATTGACCTTTTTGGAGATATTAAAGGAGAAATGCTTATTTGATCATTACTTGGCTCTTTTTTATAAGTCCTCCTATTATAGTATTTTATTATCTACATAATCATATACCTACTTATTCGATTAAAAATATTTAAATTTTAAAATTTATATCATTATCATTATCTTCAGCCTGTCCTCGTCCACTGCTGGACATAGGCCTCTCCAATGGCACTCCACTGAGCTCGATCTTCAGCTCTTTGTATCCAGCTGCTGCCCGCCACTTTGCGAATATCGTCACCCCATCTAGCTGGAGGACGTCCTACCTTACGCTTGCCGAGGCGTGGTCTCCACTCTAGAATGCGCTTATCCCAACGGTCTTCGGTTCTGCGGCAAATGTGACCAGTCCATTGCCACTTCAGCCTGCTAATCCTTTGGTCTATGTCGATAACATTGGTTCTCTGTAGGATAACTTCATTTTGAATTCAAATTTATATATATAAAAAAAATATATTTTTACATAACACATTGCATTTGCATTGCGTACTAGCCTATGTTATTGCATACATACACACGAGTACATACGGATGTAAAATTATTATGTCAACCGTACAACGATATATTTCGGTTTGCGAATGAAGATTGATTGTGTCTGATTATTTTGTCTTCACAACAAACTCCCAACTTCCTTATTCTAACTATTAACAGGTAATTTAGCTTAGATGTAGACTCGCAAAAACTACACTCATTATAGCTAAAATTTATGGAGTTGAAAAAAAAGTGTTTCAAACTGGTTTGTATGGATATTTGAAATTACTAGCACGAGTTTTGCAAATACTTTTTGCTGTTAATTATAGAACTAAATGATTTGTTATAACTAGATATATACTGCCACAAAATTTGGAGGCACTTACGAGTTAGTGTACTATGTAATTGTTTAGTAAAAATAAAAAGAAACTACTTTTTTAAAAACTATTTTCTTAGAAGTTTTTAAACTCACTGAAATTGTGAAATAACATGTATATTTTTTCATATGACTGCCTGAAGCTTTAAAAACTGCTTTATTTTTAAATAATAAGATTGTATCAAATAATCCGTTTTACGCTGTATCCCGCACACAGCAGAGTAGGCAGAGGGAATCTCATGTTACCACACTCCGTTCCCAACTTTCCGCCGAAACTAAAGAGTAGAGCCAACTGATTGGTGATTCGAATCCCGTTTGGGAAAAAATTACATCCATTTATAATTTCTCATTTTAGTTACACACTACTTCCCAAACGAAAAAAAGAGAATAAATTGTTTTCTTTTACCTACTTCAAAAGCAAAAAATGTGTGAATTTAAAAAAAAACCTTGTTAAAAACACCACAATTATATAACAAAACAATAACAATAAAACATTAACTTTATATTCGACGAATCAAAAAGAAATGACAGATAAATTTCGATATGCATAAAAGAGATTCATTTCATCCCGAATTACAGTTCGCCGGCGTTATCGCGCCCGCGGTCAAGGTGCATATTAACTTTGGATAACCTTCAAGGTCAACGAACACTTTGTTTTAGATATTTTTTTCATATATTAAAAAGTTGTAATAAAATAAGCAAGATATGGATTTTACAAAAATACGTTACATATTGAAATCGTTAGTTTTTCTACTTTATTCTGTCATGGCATGGTAGGCAGAGGGAACCTGAGAACCTATTGGTAAGACATCCCTGTTACCATTAAGACACTCCGTTCCCCACTTTCTGCCGAATTCTTGAGGCATTGTCGCAACACTATGATTTACCTCAAGTAATCTATCTATATATATAAAAGGACTTGTCCTCACTGACTGAGGTAAGACGCGCGCACAGCCGTAACCGCTGTGCGTAGAAACGTGGAATTTGGACAGATGTTTACTTTCGTAATCTGGACATCCACTAAGAAGGGATTTTGAAAAATTTTAACCGTAAAGGGGTGAAATAGGGGTTGAAAGTTAGTATGGAAAAAAATTTTAATTGGCACCGATTTTTATAAAATTTGAAATTTAGATTTTTATAAGTATTTAATTGAACACGTGTTTCATCGTTTTCTAGAATTCTCCCTCTAAGGGTGCAAATAAAGGGTTGAAAGTTTGTAAGGAAAAATTCTTAAATCGCCACCGATTTTTATAAAATTTGATATTTAGACTCTTAAAAATATTTAATTGAACATGTGTTTCATGGTTTTCTAGAATTCACCCCATAAGGGTGCAAATAAGGGGTTGAAAGTTTTTTTGGAAAAATCTTTAAAACGCCACCGATTTTTATAAAATTTGAAATTTAGATTCTTAAAAATATTTCATTGAACACATGTTTCATAGTTTATTAGAATTCACCCCTAAATACGTAAGCGAAGCTGCGCGCGTCCGCTAGTATTTAATATTTTCATTAACCCAAATGAAAAACCAATCCGCAACCGACGCCTTTTTCGATCGGATATCAGACGACGGAGAGTCTTGACACTAGTTCGCTTAATTCCACATATTAGGATAGGTGACACGTTAAAAATATTTATTGATAATAATAATTATTATCTCATTTAGGTAATTAAGGAACGATGACATTCGCGTGAAGTGATTTTTCGTCCCATTTGACATTACAATAACATTCTTTATTTTATTAGCTTGTTTACAAATATAGAGTTGAAAAATATATTGTAAAAACAAAAGTAATATTATGAATATACTGCACATCTGTAATAATAAATCTACCAATATAAATAAAATAATTAACAAAATCATTTAATAATTACCAAGAAACTATACTAGACTAATGCGTGAGACAACAAGTAATTTTTTAATCTATATATATAAAATCGAAAGGTCACTCACTCATCATGAAATCTCAGAAACTACAAGTACTAGGAATCTGAAATTTTGCATAGGAGTTACTTATAGGACGTAGGTGCTCGCTAAGACGGGAATTTGCAATATTCGACTTCTAAGGGGTTGTTTTTGGGGTTGAAAGTTTGTATGAAACTTCGTTACTACAAATGCTAGGAGTCTCAAATTTACCATGGACGTCACTTATAGGACGTAGATACTCATGGAGACAGAAATTAATAATAACGTAGTTCACGCAGGTTAAGCCGCGGGCGGGCCGCTAGTTGAAGTATAAACTCTAGCTTAACTCTTGAAAGTAAATCTATGAAAGGCAGATAGTTATATAATTGAACTACATGTTTTTTAAGGTTGGCGCTGTATCCCATATACAGTAGGGTAGGTAGAGGGACCCTGGGAACCTAATGTTAAGACAGTGACGTGTTGTGATAGTGTGTACGTGTTGTATTTTGGCACTTAACAAGCATGTTTTAATGGTAGTGATATTTATATTTTATGGGAGTGATATTTCACTCTGTCTACACCATAAAATGTTAGATGCGCTAATATTAAACGTGTGTTGTTTATACACAATAACAATTGACATTATAAATATTCCCGAGTCATCTTTTTATAACATTCTATAATTACATCGTACGATTAATTATTATTTTTATATAAATAAAAAAAATTCTATGTCAAGATGTGAAAAAACTATATTTTTATGCACGCGAGAAATGTTAATATAAGTGTTTTTTATTATATTTCTTTAGCTTAAGCTTTGTATATCACACGTAGCAATGTAAACCGAGGGAACCTGGAACCTAGTGTTAAGACACTCCGCTCAAGACGCTTGGTTTCCCAATTTTCTGTCGAATTCTGGAGGCATTGCGTTGATTGGCAGAATTCAACGCGCTGCCTTGCCTTGGCACCAAAACTAGGAAACGAAAATATTAAATATTTAATTTCCTCGAATGGGAATCGAACCGACGACCCATTGCGTTTACAGTCATACGCTTGGCCCTACGACTGGCCTCATATTTATAAATATGATATTAATAATTATATCAATAACTCACAAAAGTCCTTTAGCAGTCTTTCTTATTACTTTACTTACTAACTCCATATGTACATACAATACGGCCTTCGCAGGGACTTATCTTGTTTAAACGAGGTCATTGTTTATGTGCCGACAAAGTAAAATTATTATTAATTCACAATCAAAACTATGGGTTATTAAATGAAACACCTGTTGTAATAAATATTAGATATTAATTGGGTCGGGGATACAAATCTAATGGACTTATAATATTTACAATTTATATTTTTTTCTCTAACTTCAGATATTTAATGCTTGTTAAATTATTCTGTTACGCTTGTTTTTCTCGTATACAGTCCTCTTAACCAGTCGTAGCGCAGCGTGCAAATGTGCAACTGTAATTTCGCCAGGTTGTGGGTACGATTCCTACTCGGGAAAATATTATATATATTTTTATAATATATATATATATATATGGGGATATATTTTTTTTTCATTTCTTCGCTCTCGTGCCAAGGCAAAAGCACGGCGTTGACTTCGTCCACCCAATACGCAATGCCTCGAAAATTCGGCGGAGAGTTGGGAACGGATTGTCTTAACGGTAGGTTTCCTCTGCCTACCCTGCTATATGCGAGATACAGTCTAAAGCTAACAAAAGTTAACAAAACTTCATTCTCTTGGTATAGATTTAGAAAGGAATAAAATCAGTAACAATAACACAGCAAAATAGCAAAAAATATTAAAACCATTCAATATTTTCAGTTACCCGTTCAAATAGAAGCACTCAAAACAATCTTCGAACAATAAATTGAAGAAATGCTTCCCACGATTATTTAATCAAACAATTCGGTAAGGACTTCCCGCCAATTATCGAAATGGCTCTCCAAACTCGGTGTTCGAGACTTCAAGCTGCTCTACTAAGTGACCTGGACTTATACCTATTCATTTTTATATTGATAAAATATATATAATTTACTTACTAGTAACCAGCTATATTTGTAATGGGAAATGGTATAAACATCAAATAAACATTTATGAGAACTAAAATATGTAAAATGTAAGTGTAATGTAATTTTGTTAATAAAACTTACATTTATTGCATTATTATTGGGAATAAGTTAGGCTTACTCTAGGTTCCCAGATTCCGTCTGACCTCGCGATGTGAGGAAGACAGCATGAAGCTAAAAAAATGATATAAAACTGACACAACAGTCTATGAGTATATGAGTAGTTCATTGCAATATAAAATTAGATCAAACGGAATCATTTTCGTGTGCAAAATAGTTCATGCAAATACTTTAATAACGTGTTCTTTATTTTTTTGTTTTTTTATTACCGTAGTAAATAGTGTTCAGTTATTATTTTTGAAATAATGTTAGGCCACTTTTATTTTGTTATGAAATACTTATTATACTAAATTTAAATTATATGTTACGGAAATATTATATACATTTCCGTTTAGGGATATAGGCTTTATCAAATATTTAAAATAGTATTTTCTTTTACATACACACTACATTTAGAAAGAAAAGCCTGAAATTATAAACAAGAAATGTGAAGACTGAGTGTGGAATAAGAATCTTAATGCATACATTATAAAGTATAGAAATCTATTATTGTTCTTTAAAATGCTTAGATCCAAATAGTTTAAATACAAATATGAAATAAAAATATCGAAACCTAAAATACATTCTATATCAGTAATCATTTTGAATATATATTAATTTTTCTTTGTAAATAATTACCTAAGAATATAATATGGCTTTCTAATTATTTGCAATATATAATTAAATAATAGAGAAACTGAGCATAACATCCTAATATGGGTGGACAATCGCGCCGCCCTCTTAGACCTCAGGTCAACTTTCAATACAAAGTTTCATAGTGACGATAAATTAATATATAGCTAAATGCTTTATAAAATAACAATTTGCATGTCGTCGTAATATACTTCAAAAGTTTACTTAAATAAAAATTAGACATATTTAGCTCAGCTCATCTTAACGCTGTATCTTGCATGAAGCAGGGTAGGCAAAGAGAGCTTAGTGTCAGGACACTTCGCTCTCCACTTTCCGCCAAATTCTGGAGGCATTGCGTGTTGATTGGCGCAACAACGCCGATGTTAACCTCTACACCAGAGCGAAGAAATATTATTTATTTCATTTCCTCGAGTGGGAATCGAACTCACAAACTGTCGCGCTTACAGATACACGCCCCTACGCCACGACTAGCCTCAAATAAATCAGAGCTTTAACATAAACCTCACGATTCCATATTAAATCTATTCAAACATTATTTTTTATCGTTTTATTCACCCATCACGATGGGAACTTCCATCTTAAGGTCTTCAGGCACCAGCCGATGCAATTAAAAATGCTGTTGATGCCCATAACGGGAACTCGTATAGGATACCGAGTAGTAAATCAACGGATGTCGGCTACAATAAATGCTGTAGTCCTGGCCTGTCCGTTGTAAACGTGGGCGTTCGTTGATAGGGTTGCTAGCGAAATTGTCTCATCCTCTCGATCTTTGATTGGACAAGTGGTTTCACGAATATTTTATTTATTCTTTACTTTTTTATAAGTTGGTTTAAAAATGTAAAAAAATATTGTTTGCATTAAAAATGTAAAAAAGTGTTGTTTTTTTTATTTTTATATTTTTTAATATTTCCATTCCGTAAATAAATATGTTTAAATATAAAACAACATTAAAATTTTTACATAAATTAATGTCATGACATAATGAGCGTCTAAAACATCGTACGATCAAAAATTTGCATAATTCTAAGTGTGTCATTTGCATACGTTTTCAAATGGCGATGCATCGTTTTAATATTTTCTTATGTTTATTTAGTCGTAGGTGTGCAATTTTCGTGTTAATAATACTAAATTAAATAAATTTGTGTTATTTATAAAAATATAAGGTCGTATATAATGTTTTACTATTTTATTTAAATTTTTTATAAAAACATTTTTAAAACAGTCTTTTTATATATTTGAGTTGTCTGTATATTTGTTAACATTTAAGGAAATTTGGAAAATATAGGTACATGATGGAAATTCTTTTCCAGTTTAGTTCAGTTCTTTTATTATTATTTTTTACATAAATTAATTAAAATGATGTCAAATTGATGACGTGACTTCCCTACCCACCTTGACGGTAGAACTGATCCTTTAACAATCTACACTATATAAGTAACTGCTTAGGCCGTAAATTATTCATCTGTGGGCGAACTAGCACTAGACCCACAGCCTATCTCAGATGCCAGTTACTTACTGGTGTACTTGAAATTCTAGCCTAATAATAGTGACCTACGCGTTTAATTCAATAATAGACTAAATTAAACGTTAAACAGAAATATATATTTCTCAATTGAAATTAAATGAAGGTCTTGTTTATTGGTGTACAAACAATCAAGTTCTGCCAGTCACCTCGAAATATATTGGTACGAGCGGAAAGCGGAGAATGGAGTGCCTAGACACTAGGTAAAGCGTCTAAATAAAAAAAAATGTTTAGATAGTGTTTCTTGATACGATGCTTGTAGGTTCATATCTCTTAAATAGAGTATGTGAGTACAAAATATACGAGTAATTGTTAAAGAATTGTCTGTATAAAATGTATTCTTAACATGAACACTTCTCTTATGTGAAAAAAGAAGGAATATGTTATTTTGTTTTTTACTTTCTCATGAAATCCACGACCGTCACGTTTACAGTCGCACGCTTGTGCCCTTGCGCATATATTTCACACACTTTCTTCAATTATCCACATGGACATGAAACAAACATTATTTATTGATTATAGCTTCTGAATAACTATTTGCCATAAATATTGAAAATTATATGTATTAATTAACGTTAAAAGTAAATGCCCTTTTCGACTTTCACTTATTCTAGTGAAACTTGTTTGTGTTGCTTTTGTCAATCTATTGCTTTATGAATGTACTAGAAGTGAAAACGGTTTTAGAAATTTTTAAGGTTCCCTATCTAAGAAGTAAAATGGAACCTTTATAGAATTTTTTTGGCGGTCTGTCCGTCTGTCAAGACTATTTACCTCGAGGTCGCGTGGAGGTATTAACTTGAAATTGCTGTCGGTTACCATTTCTTGGAGCATAGAAAAAGTCATGCTTCTAAGTGAAGACAATCAAAAGATTCAAATAAGCATCATTTTTGCTGCATTTCATGTGAAATTCGGTGCTTATTCAAAACCTACACGTGGTCCCCTTGAATCTACAGATATGAAATTTGGTACGAAGCCAGAACTTACAATACAAATTAGGTCTTGTAAAATTAGCTATATATGGTGGAATACAGAATCTGTTTTTTTAGTTCCTTATATAAAAAGTTATTTTTCCAAAGATAGTTGTTTATATATCTTGCCTATGAAAAATTGGGCAATTTTATATTTATACCATTAATTCTATTTACTATTAAACAATAAGCGTAAATAATAAGACCTAAGCTGTAGTGTAAATAAAGGTAAAATAGTTTTAGTTGGTCTCGCCGATCGTTCCGCCTGATACAGGAGATTTTGAAAGGCTTAAAACAAGACTGGTAATAATTGAAACCAGGCTTACTGCATACAACTGTGCAGCTTGTTTAGCCCATAGCTTGCTATGGAGTTTAGTAGAAATTTGTGAAAAGTTATTCATAATTTTTGTTGTCAAAAAATTAAAATTATTAAATTTATAATTCTTAGATCGATTGTGACTTAGTTTTCTTCATTTAAAAGTATATATTTTAATAAAGAGTATCCTATTTCCTTTCTGATACCTAGAGCCGAGGCACGTATTTAAAAATTGCTCTCAAGTCGCAAAATCGATCTCGAGATGCCGTTTGTATATCAAAGTGCTGAAATATAGTGTGAAATAAAAGTGATACTTTCTATGGGAGACATTGGGTAACCTTGAATTGTTTGATGGGTTAAGTGCTCCTCGATATCTGTGTTAAGAGCAATTGAATTCGCTACGTTAATAAAAGACGAAGGTAGAATGACTTTCAAGCGTTGTGTAGAGGAACGTTTGACTTTTTCTGAAGTAAAAATTATTGTTGAGATTAAAAATTGTGGGAATGAATGAATACTAGTGTTATATTAGTGTTTTTCTGACAGAAAAACTTATTTTTTATTTTTTCAGCTTCAGAGGGAGCCTTGTACCAAGAGCTGCCAGATTCTGGAGGCATTGAGTGTTGGAGGCATCGAGTTCTCATTTCGTACCAAATTTCATATAAGTAAGTCCGCAGAAGGGTCCAATAGTTTTTGACTAAAGAGGAATTTCAACTTGTCTTGCTGTGCTTCAAAGGACTATAGAACTAAATATATGATAATAATTTCAGATTGACACTTCTACGTGATCTTGAGATAAATAAATGACCTTGACAAACGGACAAGGCGGCCAACAAAGTGATCCTATAGGGGTTCCGTATTTACTTTTTGAGGTACGCAATCCTAAAATGACTAACAAATTAACTTAAGACAGCATTCTGAGTCATAGTTCTTGTGTTATTGTGTAACAGAATACACATGTAACATCATATCGGCGTTTAAAAATTTACAAACTTAATACGTATAGAGAACATCACAACATCCTTCCGGATGTTGGCGTAATTTTAAACACGTATGAAGGTAGAATTTGAGAGACATCCTCGCTCTCATGACATGGACGCCGAAATCGTTCATTTCCCTTTCTTGTGTTCTTCAAATGGAGACAAATAGATGCGAATTGCGGGGTTTACATTTTACATTTTAGTAATATGTGCTGTACCCAAAACAGCAAATTATTACGTTTTAACGTTGCTTGTCAAAAATCAAAATCGAACTCAAGAGCTTCATGTTTTGAACGTCAATTAGTTTAATATGAGAACGAGCAAAAAACGCAGTGGAACTTTATTTTCAATTAATTAGCAAAAAAACATTAATTCAATATTGATAAGGTTAAATAGGATTTTAAAAGATCTTTATGACGCTGCTCATTTACAATATTTACGCCAGAATTATGGTTTAAAAGTTACGTTGTTATCTTTTTATATATAGTTATTTATTAAATATTTTTCTTAGTTATCCAACATTCGAAAGAAAGAATTAAAGAAGTGTAACATGGATGTGGGGGCAGTAGAGCATATTTGCGTTTATATGGATGGCCTATGTAGAATTATTGTACGCCGGAATGAACGAAATTATCGAAATTTTGAGTAGTACTATTTTTTTTCTCTGTATTTTAAATATTATTAACTTAGTGTACCGAAGTTCAGGTTTGGGCAAAATCAACTATTTTCTTAATTAGTGTCATGTAATAGTGTATTTGTTTATGAAGAACTTTTTGTCAAAATTAAATGCATACATAGTCTCTGTTATTTTTACATTACGCGTAAAGTAGGTAAGCTAAGATCAATCGATCACATTCCCATTTACTAATCAAAAGACAAAGGATGAGTTAAGAAAATTGAGAACAAAATTTAATTCCTATACTGTCGATGTAATGTCTCAATTAGTGAAACTAGGCCACCATTTTCTACGGTAACAGAGGCATCTAATAGATTACCCGTTTCCATCTACTTCTATTATCTTGCAAATGCGGTAATTGTCTTCGTTATCGTACGACGACTCGTTGGACTTAGCCACTCATTGTGCCGTTCACGATTACCCAGCTTATGCTAACTTTCCTCCAGTGACATCCATTTAAGTAATTACTTCAGATAGTATACCCATATTACGTGGTGGCATGGTCTATGAGACATATACAGGGTGGAATTGTCAGTACCACTTTAAATGAAACCACAGTTTTAATTACTCTATAAACGCCTTATATAATTCAGAAAAAAATAATTCCCAAAAATGAAAAGTTATTTTTTCAAACAAAATAAATAATAAAATTATCGTTTTAAAATAAAACGCCATTTGTAAAGTATAACATAAACACGCACACAATTACCTGTCAAAGCGGCAACGTCGCATACGTATGTGTGCGTCACACGAAGTACAGGTATGGATAAAAATCGTGAAATGAAAAAAAATCCTACGTCAAAACTGTTAAGGTACCTTGATTATTTTTTTTAGCTCTGGGTTTGAAATACTTTACCCTATATGCTGTTTCAGTAAAAGGAGCGCTGCCTCTTCCACCCTGTATAACCAAGTTTCATGTTGTCTTATATCATGTTTCTTTTATGTGTAGAATAATTTTGCAGAATATGCTTATAATTTGTAATAGATACGTTATTTGAATATTTAAATAAAAAGGATGTTTTTCGAAATATTCATGTTAATTTACATTTTAAATATCGCTATGTAAATTCGAAGAATAAGTGTATATTATGTAGGTATAACGTGTATTTGCAAATTGCAGAAAATTTGTTTTAGCGGAAAAAGAAATAAGAAAAACAATAAAAAACTCCAAGGTAAAAGCGTTTTTCATTACATGTCACAGTTGGTCAAGGTCAATGATTTACCAGTTAAATTTGTACCGATCTTCATGTACCGTTATTGTATTTATAAAAAGTTTATCTTTGTATATAACGTTAGGCTATCAGTAGTTTTATATAAAACTAAAAGTCAGAATAAAAAAAGGGCTTTGCCCCGACTTCATTTCCTCGAGTGGGAATCGAACTCACAACCTATCACGCTTGCATTCATACGCTTGGGCCAACGCGCAACAGTTGGCCTTATTTATAATATTTATTATTTGAATTTTCAGCGAATTTATACGTATAACATAATAATAGCAAATTATTCGGCATTTAAGTTACATCATAATGTAATTGGACAAAATTGTAAAATATTTACTTCCCGTATATTATCAGAAATATTTAAGCAAGGTCTCTTTTATAGAGAAGATAAGCTGATAAGATAATTTTCTGAAAAGGATTAAAACATGACTAGGCCTCAAAATATTTGCACTTATCTAACACACTGATTATTGGCCTTGTATAGAAATCTCAAATAGTGACCAATGCTCAGGGAGTAACGCACAGACAGTAAGAAAAATATTTGCAAAATATATTACATACTCACAATATTTTAATACGTATAAAAAAGTTTTGAGAACCCACGCCTGTTAAAATCCGTCCATAAGCTCTAGTCAATTAGGCCATAATTATGTTCGTTTACAAATATTTTTTAAAATTGACAAAATCCATCATCATCAAACATTTACATAATAAAATATAAAATTAAAATTTAATTTCGTATTTTTTCTTTGTAGTCTTTATATTATTGTTGACAAATAACAAAAGAACAGTATTTAACATCGTGATAACTATACTTATTTATACATATATCTACATAAATAAATCTTACTAAATTATAATAAATCATAAAAAATAAAATATATAAACGAATTTACGTGCCATTGGCAATAGTTCCAACAAAGATAAGGCACAACAGTTAAAGCTTACGTTCTCGACGGGGTCCATTTTTGTAAACATCGCGAGATAACTGTCGTCTGTCCCGTTGTTATTGCGTGCAAATATGAATACTATCAGTTCTTTCCTGCTAATAGAATGACTTTTCTAAAAATAATTAAAAATAAATAGAAATTATGTTAATTTAAATGCAGTTTTTATAATTTAAGGTCGTTGTATTGCTAAATATATTTTATCTACAGATTTTATCTTAAAATACTGTTAAAATAATTATTCGATAAGTAACCATTATGCTCCTAAGTAATAAAAGACCGTTCACCGTTTTCCCGCATACTAAGGTAGTCAGGAATATAGTGTTAAAACACTCCATTCCTTTCCGCCTAATTTTCGAAAATAAGCGGAGGGACCGAAGTGTCGGATCTCACACTATGTCCAGAACGGAGAAATGAAAATATAATAATTTACAGCCTCGTTGCCCCTCTACTCGATGACGACTAACTACTACTAGGTACTAATTAATGTTAATAGCATAATTAATAAAAATATTAGTACCATAATTAACATTTAAATATGAAGCTTTAACTGTTTTAATATTTGTATATGAAGTATTTATGATTGTTTCCACTTTGAAGTCGCCGGCGCAAGCGTATTTCATATAAATATAATTTTATTTAATAAATATAAAAATTATAACGGAGTTTATTTTCTTATTAGTGCTTTAATTTCGAAGGATCGATATTAATTATTGTAATATACGATCGGTATATATTATGAATGGGTGGTACTACTTACCAACTGACTAAAGAATAGGTTAATTTGTACGAAGTTAAATGTAGACGTAGAAGCGAGTGGTATAACAGCAAAATATCTGTATAGATTGCTAAAAGAAAAAACTCGGCCTGTAATACCAGCCTCGGCCTATATAATTGTTATTAATTACAAGCCTTCAATCATTTATAGAACGTAATTGGAAGGCAGCAATAGTAGAATCATCAAGGATAATGGAGATAAGCGTTAATAGGCTTTTAAGAACTCCTTAAACCAGACTACATTTTCGTCCGAAGTCCCAGAAACTGTTCTGAACTTTTACCTTGCAATGCGATGAACCCGGTACCCTCACGGTGTGTTCATGGAATGCAAAATAGTTTCTTATCATGTTTGTAAGTAGTCTACATACTCGAATAGTACGTAAAATGACTTAGAAAGTATAATGTCAAGAAAGTTCAAGTTCAATCCATTGTCCATTGCAGGCCTAATATAACAGAATAAAAAAAATCTATTATAAATTATAATATGGCGTATTGTTTAAACATATTTAAACAAAATTGTTGCTTCAAATCATTACTCACTTTTCACTTTAAATGTCGACTGAGTGAAATTTGAGTGTACGTACAATGCCAACGAAACACGAGCGACTTTCTGCTTACGACGTTTTACTTGATTCTTATAATTGAAATTATTTCAAGTAAGTTTTTATTTGCATATTACCGTTATTTATTCGTTCTTCCAATTAACAGTATTCGAGTAAATTATGGAAATTGAAGTTCGAAATTAATATAATATATGACATTTTATTTATGTTCGTATGTTTCACGATATTAAATGTTTATTTCAAAATTGGTGACTTTTATGTAATAATAAAGTCTCTTTAAAATATTTTTATTTTGCTAATTTAAAAAAATCTTATCCTTATTCTTCAAAATTTCACTTAATTTTAATATTATAAAACAACGCATTATCTTACATTATATTTGTCACCTAAATCAATATTTATATTACAATTTCATTATTATTAATTTAGGATATGAAAACTAAAAATAAAATGATAAGTTGCTCTCATATGAAAAGAGGGCAAAAAGCAAATATAATTGGAATTTCAATCGTACGAGTGAGTTCTGGGAAACCTTGAAAATATTACATAGCTATTAAATCGAGTATTATCAGGCCTATAAAATAAATATGTGGATGTGTGAATAAGAGATATCTACTGAGAAAAAATTGTTGCTAAGGTCATTTGAGGAGATAAAAAATAATTAAGAATTTCGACGTTACAATTGTAGAAATAACGCGTTATAATTCCGTTATTTATGTGAAAAATATGAAACGCGAATATTGCTCTTAGAACAAGTAAGAATTTACAGTATAAATTATATTTGTGTTAGGTGGTGCGATTGTCGTACGATGCCGGGTCGGGACCGGTATTTTAGACGGCTCGCTTAGGCGTGTATCGGTACTGCTTTTGGGGTCAAAACACACTGTTCAGGGGCGGAGGCTGGTTTTCGTAGATATCGTTTAAACCAGATCAGTTACTTTCATATTTCCCACACAATTTGCTGTTTAACAACTATTTTAATACTTAACTAAAATAGTTTTTTTTTTTTATTTATCACATACAGATTTTCAATGATTTCTAGTTAAGTTCCAAATCTATTCAAGTGATTATTATTAACGAGTTTTTAAAACCATTAGCATTGTATTCATTTATTCAAAATAGATAAATGCAAAACATATTTAGAGGTCCACGGAGTTTGTCTCCTCTGTGGGCACACAGAGGAGACAAGTGAAGTCGACAGACGTTGCAGTCATACGGCGATAGCGTGTACGACCCGTACGCTGTAACCGCCAGTCCGTACCGAACCGCCGTCCAGCTAACACGCCACGCGTGCAGCCGCAGACGCGACGTGGCGTGATGACCACAGAATAAAAAAGCCGGTACTACCATTGAAAAGTGACAGTGCGTCAGTGAGAAGAATTTGTGCTCGGGATTTTTATTTTATATCTAAAATAAAAGACACATTCAATCTTATCTCAATATCAGCTTCGACGACTTCTTTTTCATTATTTTTTTAGTTTGCACTAAGCTATTTAGGTAAGTTTTTTTTTTGCATTTTTTTTTAATGGTAAGGCGGCGTGGTTTGAGTAATTATCTATTTTTGTATATCATAAATTTTAATTCAAATAATAGTTACCGCTTGACAACATCACACAGTTCAAACAAGTTTTCAAGGTTCACGATTTAATGTGAAGTTAAGCATAAATCATACTAAAGTTAACTTGTAAAAAATATTCAAATACCCTACCGAATACATGTTTTTTTACACTATTGACGTACATATTTCAGACGCGCAAACATTTTATCATAATTTATTTGCTTAGAATTTTACTTATTGTCTGCTAATTATTTTTTTATTTGCATTTTAAACGTAACCGCTCGCACCGATAGAGTGCCCACAGAAATGAATTATTTAGTAGTATTTGTCGATGTCGTATATAAATTGTATTTCTAAGTCATTTTCAATATATATTTCCCTTTTAAAAATGTTTTTTTAGTAGATTAAAGAATATTTGTACGGGAGGGTAGTTGAGAAAAGTTTTTAATTAGTTCTTTACCTTGCGTGAGTATTATCTTTAAGTTTGCTAAAATCAAAATGACTACCGGATGTTTAATGTAACTCATATGAATAATATAAGAAAATATTTCCTTAATTAATCTTACCAAAACGGAAAATTCATAAATTGTAATTATAAAAAGTGTTAATACTTACCTACCTATAAAAAATTCTTCAACGTTTAATATAATAAAAAAAATTGTTAAACGTTTAAAAATAGTTAGCAATTATAAAACACCCTCCTCATCCTTGCAAACTGCGGTCTATAATAACTCAATTAAAACAAACTTACAGTTCAACAATTATAAATAACAATCAATAAAAAAAACATAGCATAATTGCTTTTGCATACACATATGTTGAAGCTGAGCGGGATTGCAAAAACCACATAATCGAGAGGTCTATGTCCTGGGATATTATTTTTACTTATTTCCCCATTTCAAGGCTAGACCAAGCCATTAACCGGTGGTAGACGGCTTGGAGTCTGGGAATTGCAATATTATTACGGTAATAACGCGGTTTGCAAACGACTTTGCTTGTGGTTTCTGTTAAATTATTTGGAAGTATTGATTTTTAGTTCCTAATTTGGCTTTCAATAGTAGTATCCAAATACATCAGCCAGTCGTGGCCCAGGGGCACCAGATTATGACTGTAAACGCAACAGGTTGTGGATTCCGATGTTCACTCGTGGAATTTAAATATTTAATATTTTCATTTCCTCGCTCTGGCATCGAGGAAAGCGTGGCTTTGAGTGCGATCACTTAACATGCAGTGATTGAAGAATTCGGTAGAAAGTGGAGAACAAAAGTGTCCTAATTTTAGCGGAATGTCTTAAAACTAGGTTCCCAGGTTCCCTGTGCCTACCCTAGCTAGCTAGCTTAAAAAAGGAGTTTTTATAATTATACTTTTCTTTCCTATAAAAAAAATATAGTAGGTATAAATTTTATACAGTTATTTAGGAAAAGATTAATTAACTTGATGATATCGACAACAATTAGCGCCATGAGAAATTTCAAGTTTTATATTTTTGGGTTAATAGTGATATTAATTAATCTGTTCTTAATGAATGCGAATATATTGCTGGAATTTTCTCTATCTATTTGTAATTAAGTACCTATGCAAATATGTTTTAACGGTAAAAATAATCACATTGCTTTAGAAGTTATGTTTTTTATGAGTTTTATAAGTGTATAACTTATAAAACTCATGTAAAAACATATCTTAGCCTCCGGGGAGCAATTTAAATAATACGACTTGTGTATGACACTTTCTTAGTGCCCTAGGTAGCCTTTAGGTACAGTTGATTAGTCTTTACACAAAAAACATTTTCAATTCAAACCAGTAGTTGAGAATAATTGCATTACAGTCACTAATATAGAAATCTTTTTCATATTTAAATTATAATAATGAGAATACACGTTTTACGTACGTAATTATATAATATTGTTAAACTAAGATTTATCTGCTTTAAAAGGATTTGTCACGATTCGAATCATCGTGATATGAAGTCTCTTAGACATGTGATGTATAAACCACATTTATGTTAATTTAGTTTTAACTTGAAATAGTCGTGATTCATATCTCACCTACATATATGCATATGCAGATGCAAATATATGAAAATTTCTATTATATACTAAGACTTGTTGAGTTCTACGAAGATTATATAACAATTTAAATACTGGTTTTTTTAGATAGCTAAAAAAAGCTTGACTTCATAGTCAAGGTGATTTATTTGAATAATATTATAACGCAGGTAGTTTTAGCTATTAATTATTGTATAAACATTACATATTAAGACGATAATGAAATCGTGAGGGTACGTATAATATATTTTTCGAGTGATATTTTGTTTTGCTCTGATGTAGTTATATTGCATAGATAAAGTGTTATTGCCGCGGTAGAGATGATTGTTGGTATGTACCTATTGCCTTTTTATCACTTAAAAATACGGGTTAATGCAGTAAATTATATATAATTAATTTATTTGTATATTATTTTAATATTTTTTTGTATCTATCTTTGGAAACCTTAATGTCTGTTATTACTGCTGAAATAAATATGTTTAAAGAATAATAATAAACGTACTTCCTTAAATGTCTCCTTGAGCATTTCCGTGCTTTTAACTAAAACCTTGGTCTTGTGGAGATGAAATTTAAAAAATATTGAAAAAAGAGATTTTATTATGTAAAAATTTGTTAAAATGAACAGAACATTCAAGAAACGTGAGAAGCTAATAGCTATGTCATTATTAATACAAATAATTCACAAACACGAGTAAGTGTAAACATTATGCTGAGCGTTCGATGTGTATAATTTCACTAAACTAATTACGTAATACTTACTAATTTTGTATCAAAACATTATTGGGTAGATACGTATTATTTACATATGGGTATATTATAACATATATGATGAAACATACCGATTGTATTTGAAGATATTGCGAGCTAGCCCAGTCAAATGTTTGTTGAACTAAGCTGTAAAAACTTATATATTATAAGTTAAGTATTATTACATACGACAAATTGCAGGGAAATATATAATAAAAATTATATTTTATTATTACTTTATGTTATAATATACGAGTATGTACATAATATATTTCAAGGGAAACCTTTTCTTCTGTTTTTTTTATGAATAACTATGAACAAACAGACTTAACTACATTTTTTTTCAGTAATTAAAGCTCATTATTGTGACAATAAAATAAAACTTTAATTATATTATAATTACGTATAACAAGTCGGCTTAACTGTCATGATTATGCGCTATAAAAATTGAACAGTAGAGTAATAAGCGAATAATAAATATTAATTTATGAAACTATTAGTTGCAGTAAAAAACAAGTTTTGCAAGTGACTCACATTTTGGTACAAGCTATTGCAGCTTGTAGTATTAAAATTTAATATTGATAATGACATATTTATCTTATTTTTAAAATATTGTAATTGTGGTCATTTTACACGTTTGAATATAAATTAAGTAATAAATAATTACTATTAAAAATTAATTATTACTTAATAAAAATTAATTAAATTCAAGCATTACTTCAATTTTTTTTCGACTAATTAGTAATTCCAATTACAATTGAAACCGCAATTAAAAAAAATATTTCAATTACTTACATAGATTAAAAGAAAACACGCTTTTGCCAGCTCTGTGCTCTAGAAAAGTCTAAAAGATATAAAGAATAGGCTTGACATTTAACGTCAAAGAATTCAATGGCAGTTTTTTTAGTTACTCTCGCGGAAGTACCTGTGACCGGCCCTCAGGTCATCACATATGAATGGACCTTATGAAGCTGTCTCTGCATCTGAGGAGTTATCTTAAGTTTTTGTGAAGTTATGGTCTTTTACTGTAAAGAGAAAGTCGCCTGCAAATAATTAGCGCGTTGAACTGTATCAAGTTTGAGCGAGCAAAAAAGTATGCCATTTTTTTCTTCGGAATATCTGTATGCAACTTATAAGAGCATTAATACTGACATTTTGAAATACACTTTATCTTAATACGCATGAAGAAATACTATTAATGTTGTATCTCTTTAAAATATATATTGTGAGTGCATTAACTGTTGTTTTGCAACTTTTAATGTATAACTATTGTACGTGATTATACTTTTTTGGTGTACTATGTTATAATAATAATTTATAAAAATAATAATTTTGACGTATAATTTTTTATCTAAAATTATAATTATTAATAATTTACTCGATAAATTATTAACAAGGTAAAATTTTATTATCCTATATCTTATAAAACAAAGTCGCTTTTCGTGTCTGTCTGAACTTTCTAACTCTTCTTCTTCTAAACCACCCAACGGATTTTTATGCGGTTTTCACCATTAGGTCGAGTATTTCTCAGGGAAGGTTTATATATAGTTTATTATTTGTACATTCTTATGTAAATTAACATAAATACGATAAATGTGTCTAAAGTCCTACCCGTTGAGACACTTTCGCGCATGCGCTGCTTTAATGGTAAGTACTACATGAAAAAAATATACTGGAGTATTGTTCCACTTAATAAGATCTACAAAAAAGTCCGCGAGAGCATATTTTTATCTTTTAAGGATAACGTGTAGTGATCATATTTCTGTCTAAAAATAGTAATTTCAATATATTTTTTATTGTGAGGGATATTTTTCCATAATGGCATTAATCCTTATCCTTTAAAATACTTTATTAATTTTCTACGTTAAACGAAGATAAAATTTGCTGTTTACACTATTTCGAAATTGCGAAAAGTTTTAGAGAAAAACGCATTTAATTGTTGACACATCACGCCGTTGACTCATCAGCTGTGCCGACTCAAGTTTTACTTATCCCTTACTCTCAGCATATAAATAAGTATATTAGTTACGTTGGCCATTTAATGTAGATCAAAACTGTCTTTTACTGTTTTTTATTTTAATAAGTACTTTAGAAGTTGTTACAATATCAAAATATCCTTGCTGCGAAACGCGCCCCGCGACGTTTTGCTTATACAAGCGCGTCATGAGCAGTCATCGGTGGTTCAGTGGTAGAACGCTCGCCTGCCACGCGGGCGGCCCGGGTTCGATTCCCGGCCGATGCATTCTATTTAATTTTCTTCACAGGCACACACGTAGTGCTTGCTTTTCGTGAGGGACAGAATACCCTCTTCAGCATTAACCACAAGCTCGAAAAAAAAAACCCGCCTGCCTCTATAGCAACGAAGATTTAGATGCGTTTGCACGTATGGATAATTGGAGTTGAATGTATTATTTCAGCGCGATATATTTGGTTTCATATTTTTTGTAGTAGTTATTAGTAGGTAGGTTTTTGTTTATAATTTCTTCCGTTTAAAAATAGTCATTTAACTATATAAAAATAGTCATTTAAATATATTTTAATAAGTACTTGAAAAGATTAGTAGCACAGATTTAAAATTACGGTACCTACTAAAAAATCCTTGCTGTGTAAAACAATTGGAAAATCCTTATTGAAACTACGAAAATGCGGGTTGCATTAGGGTTTAATTAATTTTCACATTATCTTAAGTGCTTTGCAAACATACATTATATGAATAATCCAGTAGTAAAAGCGGGCGAAGCCGCAAGGGGGTCGCTAGTATTTCTATAAAGGCATACACCAACTCTGTGAACATGACCTAATTTAATAGTAATAGAAAAAAAATAATAATTTATTATAATTAAAATAATTATGCTGATAAGTAGACATAAAAATACCTGCCCAGTAATTGCTAAAGAATTACTTACTTATGTAAATGAAATTGTGTAATTGCAATTATATATATTTTTCCACAAGTGCCTATAGGTTTAAATACGTTAAGCAGAGAATATAAAAAATAGAACACACAGTACAGGAATCGACTAGAATTGTTACGTAGAAATAGAAACAAGGAAGTTTCAGGTTACATTCACAACCTCGGGTCATTGCGGTGCTTTCAGTTGCTTTCTCCCAGTCTTATCCGATGCGCGCATTCATCGACACTAATTAGACAAACATTTGCACCAATGCCTCAGGTCCTCAGGTTCTTAAACCGAGAGGTTCCCACGATAATAGCAAATTAAAAGACGATTAATTATATCTCGTTTACAACGAGTTTCATACCATTTTAGAGAAATAACGATTATTGTTCCTTAAGTCAAGTTCGGAATTTAAATATACCAGTTTTTACGTTACAGTTCAATAAACGTATAATATTTGCAAATTTGCATACATTTTTAAAAAATTGTAATTACATTTTCTGTTATATTTTTATTTCATTTTAAATATAACTGTTTATGTTGATTTTTCTATCGATTATTTTAATCTTTCGATTTATATAGACATCTTTAAAGATCCTAGGTATAGCTAGTTGAATCGAGGATCTAAAATCGGGTCATTTGACAGAGGTGCGTAGCAAATGGGTCAGAGGTCATCACGCGAGCTGAAGCCATTGTGATCGTATCCATTGTGTCACAACAATAAATAATTATTACCATATACAAATACAAATAGAATCTGAATGCAGCGCGGCGTATCCTAGAACAAATAGGGCCCATTGTTTGTAAATAGTTTTAGAGCGTATAAGCTTTGGCTTTTTTTTGGTAATATTTTTAAAAGCTTTGCCTTGTTCTCTGTCTGTATTAAATGTGAAAAAAAAATAAGAATATTTAAATTGAAAATCGATTTTCTTTCTCATAAGTTTAATGTTCATTAATCATTAATTACTAATCGTTAATTACAATAGATCAGAAATCTCGAAATGTTTTATTAAATTTAAAATGAGTTTAATAATATATTACAAGGACGCCAACTAATCGTGGCATTGATTAAATACCTATACTTATATAAATATCTGTGGAAAAACGTCGGCGCCACAAACTCTTCAATGATAACGTTTATCAACTCATTAGTTGTTAGAATCGAACAACGTTGGTACTAATGATTAAATATTTAATATTAGATTATTTGACACGGTGACAGAGTGAACATAATTTCTATTCTAATTATTATCAAGCACACGGTTATCGTGGAAATTTAATTTAATTCTCAAAGAGTTATATTTTAAGGTAAGTTTTTCAATTTTTTATATTGATTTTCTTTGTTTATTAGCTTCCCAATGCGTTAGTTGAGCACAGTATTAGAAATATGTAACAAAGTAATAAAAAGATGAGAATTGATCCCATTAGTATCATCACCTATGTAATTCTATCACCCACTAAGCCATTAGAGGCAATGTTTAAGAAAATAGGCATACATATCTTAGTGTTTAAGCTGTAAGACTTTCTAATAATGTAAACATTTGAGCTTTGACTAACGACTCTCTTACAAAAGTCGTTGAGTGCATGGCACTTCTACTGTCTCTTACTTTTTTGTTATTATTAATTTTTCGTCATGTGTGAATATAATCCTTCAAGTTAAAAAACTTAAGATTCTTGAGAACTATTGTTATTAAAAAAGTAACTTATAAATATCTTTAACAAAAAGTAACATTGCAAATGATAGATTAATATCAAAATCTTTATTTATTTTATTAGCGTTCTCATGTCAGACAGCTTCGCTTACAATTCGCTGTATAAATAAAACGATGTTTTTTGTATTGTGTCATACCATAAGTCACAATGTCAAACAAGTATATAATAATAATAAATAACCTCAGTTTGGTCTAGGAAACAGTTATCGAACAGCTTTCCAAGTGTCAGCTATGGCAGAACCGGCAGTTCTTTATATAGCCAGCTCCTGCTTACCCTTTGAAGTGCACTCGTTAAAATGCAGCAGAAATTCCTTACTTACTATAGTATACTACGATTACGTATTTGATTAAATTATTTAAACAAAATAGTAAACTTTAAAATAGTAATAATGTTATTTATTTATTCTTTATTAGGATTAAACACTTTAATAAATTGAGAGCATTTTTAATATCTGTTATATTTAAGACATGCCTAAGTTTATTCCTATATGTACTTGCAAATTTTTCATATTTATTAAAATGCGGGTAGAACACATTTGACATTTCAATAAGGAAGTTGCATTTCAAATTGACAATTTAATAATCCTACTGTTTAATGGTCCCTTTATGGTTGTAGCGATGCGTTAGAGGGTTAAATGTTATAATGTGGGGGATCATCGTAAAAAGAGTTATTTATGATGTTTATAAATGTATATTCGAGTTCGTATGTAATTCATTATAAAATAAAATAAAAAAGAATGTTATTCTGCTGCAAATTTAATGGCATATTGTCTAGCTTGATGCTGTTTTAAGATTTAGTTATAGTTTTATTCTAATTAAAATAGATGATGTATACATATATGTATATATCAGTAGGTACTAAAATTATTGCTTGCAATTTTGAATTTTCAAAAGAAATGACAAAGAATTTTTTCATTGATGTATTTGGTCCATCCACTAATGTGTAGTATATATTATGTTTAATAACTATTATATAATAATTATGTTAGGTCCAATACTATTCTGCGTGCGCCGTCAACATTTTGCTACAAAAAATTAAAACATATTATGGCCATTTCGATAGCACTATATTTAAATTTTAACTATTTAATAATAGGTTATAATAAAAAGTATTTTTGTATATACAGTTAAATTACGGTTCTGTTTTTGCGTTACCAAAAAAAGTAATTTCATATAATGATATATGTAATTGTGATAATCATTTTAAATTATTTAAATGTATATAAATATTATTAAGATAGACATTAAAAAAACTATTACAATATTTTTTGCATTTTAGTATTGCAATTAAAATGTTGCCGTTCTGGTTGAAACAGCACCTGACTACGGAAAAGATTTTTTCTAAATAATCAAAAATATACGATTTTTATAACTGTTAAGTTCATTCTGTTAATATGTTACCTCTAAGTGTTAATAGTCTAGAGAGAGAGAGAGAGAGAGAACTCTATATATTTCTTCTGTCATGGTAAATAGATTACTAAATTCAAAATTCAAATTCAAATACATATTTAAAAAATTAAATATTTTAAAATAAAAATTTACAAGGTTTATTTTTTGAACCTCAAATAATTTACGACCAATTCACAAAAGTTAGTGCCTCAGACCTGAGAAGAACCGGCGTAAGAAACTCAGCGGGACTTTTTAACTTTTTAATTTTAAACAATTTTTCTTAATATTGAACAATATTAAATATTATATTTTATCTCTGATCATGTATAGTTTGAATGAGACGTTAATCGGCATTCACAACATTCATTTTATACATTTCTAAAGACAAGTCGATTTGAATGAATTGCACTTTCATGAGCGACACGAGTTGCTGTGGACTTTATTATTATTTCTTGGTTTCAAATATATCTATGGCTTTCTTTTACCTTAAAGATCGTCATCTACATTCATCTCTTGCATTTTGTGTACCCAGGTGGTCGAAAAGCTAGCTAATCATTCACTTTTCTCCTATAAAATTAGAACCTAGAACCATGAGCAAGGCACGTTCCAACGACTCTGGTAGATCAGTTGGAGAATCTATTAAAAATATCTATTGCCAATAGCCAGAGGCCCATGTTTTATTGACGATTTTTCATTGCGCCGTATTTCTATATTCTAGGCAAGGAGCAATAAACCGTTCATCTTATAAAATATCCTTTATGATGGCTATCCATGTTTAATGTGGACGTTTATTGAGCTGCTTCCTCTGAGAGTTCAAGTGGTACTATTAGTATGTACATTAGTGTTACCAATGAAAATAACGATATGCAAATGTGACTTTAAATTTCTTATTTAAATACCTTTTTAGATGAATTCGTCTTTGTCAGTTTAGATAGCTTCTAAAGCATTACTTTCCACCACCCTATATTCCAGTATAATATAATGCCATATTTATTTTTGCTAAATATTATAACTATATGATATAAACAAAAATAATTAATATTAGTAGCAACTAAAAACGAAGAAAAAAAACAAAATAAATAAAGTAGCTAAACTTTTACAAACAAAGAATCCAGAGCAATTTGAGAAATCAGATAAATAACTGTTCAACTTGAGAAAAAAAGGTGGCACAGAATTATCGTTAATTCCAAAATAAGAAAATAATTTCTCCAAACGAGCAAAAACGCACTTAAAATGTTTGCCTTCAGCTAATTAGGCAGTCAAACGTGCCGCAGTGGAAACTTATTGCCTCCATTACACACTACGTCTTTAGAAACATCAGCCAAATTGCTATCTCATAGAGATACCGTGTTTTTTCAGCTTTAAGGTGTGTGTAGTAGGGGTAGGCAGAGGGGGCATAGTGTTAAGACACTCTGCTCCCCTCTTTCCGTCGAACTCTGAAAGCATTTCATGTTGAGTGGCGAAACTCAACGCCGCACTTTGCATGGACGTCAGAGGGAAAAAACTGAAATGATTAAATATAGGAAATGGATTCCTCGAGTGAGAATCGAACCGACAACCCGTTGCTGCTTGTGCTCCTACGCAATGACTGGCCATACCATGTTCTTAGATCATAAAATTCTTAGTTAACCAGTCTAAATTATTTGTCTCCATAAATGGTGGTAAGGATATGTTATATGGTCTTATGGCCTGGACAAGGCATGTTGATACGCTCTAGGCCGTGATAATGATGGACAAGTACAGTCGGAAACTATATACTAGTGTAATTACAGTAATAGTACGCAAGCATGCATTTTCTGAAGCAGTTCCTCTGCTCGTTTAAGCGCTAGTTAAACTAGAATAACGAGTATTTGCGATGGCTTATGATTAAAGAAATTAACAGTTTCATTGAGGCAAAGCGCGGCGTTAAGTTCCGCAACTCAACATGCAATGCCTCCAGAATTCGGCGGAAGATGAGATGATCTTAATGGGAATGGAGGTGATCAAGGTTCTCAAGTTTTGACTATTCTGTTATGTAGATACGGAATACGTCGCTAAGCTAAAAAAAAACAAAACCTCTCCATTCCACTAAAGAAACTGAAGTTAGTATTTAAATCGATTAAGAAAAATAAGCAATAATAATTTCACATTTAATTACTGTTTTATGGTTTTTAGTAGTCATGCAATTACGAGTTATATCTTAATGTATTTATATCGATGGCTATCGGAGCGTCGACCATTTACGTAGACTTGTTTGTTCGCTATTCAATTACAATGTAACTCCTCACCAGCTACGGATGCAATGAGCTAAGACATTATACTATTTCGTATTACGTCGGTTAATTCGTGATTGGCATGATTGCCCCTTGTTCTGATACAAGTTGCTGCTTTGTATGAATTGAAACCTATTTTGAAGCGAATCTATAGATGGTGTCGATTATTTTTTAGGAATGTATTGATGTGATGAGCATATGTGACGAGCATATGTCAACTCATCCTCATCATCAGAATTTAGGATAATATAAGTATTTTTATGAATAAAGACTTATGACAGCACTTCTTAATAAAAAAAAATTAAATCCGCTTCACGCTGTATCCCGCACACAGTAGGGCAGGCAGAGGGAAGCCTAGTGTTAAGACACTCAGTTCTCTAATTCGCCTCGACACCAGAGCGAAGAAATCAAAATATAAATTCAAATGTATTAAATTAATATTTTCTTTCTATATATATTTAAAAAAAAAATCCTAAACAATTCTATACATGTAGACGTGTGTTTGTAAATTGGTTAGTGATGGGAAAAGATCACGCACCGCTGTTCAGTTTGCTCGAAGGAAACATTTGAATAGAAATAAACGGAACTTGAAAAAATTGATTATTCGTTGAACGTGATAAATATTTAGAAGGTGAATTCAAATAGTGTTGACCCTGTCTGGTCTGGAGCCGAACTCCGCTAAGGGTACATAATTTAATGTTATTTGATTTAAGAGGCTTATTCTGATCCTTTTTAATATAATACAATGGGATTTTTAAATTTTTATTTTTGTTACACGTTGGTTTTTGAAATCTTGTCATAGGAAGTTTATACCTATTATGAAATATTTTCTAATCGGGACAGTTATTTTATTAATATTAAAAAATATTATCTATATAAGATAATACATTTAAATTGTTGAAATTATAAGAACTAAAAGTTACATTTCCATATATAATGAGCCTCACATATTTCCTAATATAAACAGTAATGTAATTTACAAAGCCATGTAAAGGCAACGTATTATACACATAACGGAGTCACGTATGCCGGCGGTAGAGTCGTCCTTATTTGCGCAAACAGTCTCTGAGATAGCAAAGTTTGCTCAAATGTAACCACGATTACTGAGATAATATCGACTACGGCCAATGTGAACTCACCGCTAGGAATTCCTACCTGATCTCGCCCCACTGACGCCCGAGTCTAAATGGCTTACAAAAAAGTCATTTCCTATACATTCTGTTTACAAGACCTCCGACACTGAGGTCCCTTTGTACTCTCTTCCGTCCAATGCGGCCTGGCGACCTTTTTTTGTTTGGGTTACCTCAAAATTTCTTCGGTTCGCGCGTCTAAAGCTAATTATACATAATCTCCGTTAGGGATTTAAGGGAATGTTAATGGTTCTTAACTTTTTGCCTTGCGATCAGGAATTTGTCACAAAAACAAATACAAACTTGCTTTAATAAGTTTCATATTTTGTTTTTCTAACGTAATTCAGAATGTGGATGCCAAAAGTATAATATAATATGTAATTTTAGTTATGTATGCTTAGATAATGATATCACTTTTCGTGTAATTTGTACGATGAATGTTTCGTTTAATATTATATCTAGTCACCGTGTTCTGAACGCAGAGGGCGACATGTCCGTTGCGAGCAAATAATGTGAATCAATCACACCCACCAGCATTTGAAAGGTGTCTCTTACATGCTAATCTGTTTTAACAATATTCACAGTCTATTTTTACTACAAGTTTGTTTTGCAAGGGCGTTTTTAGTATTAGAAGTCTACTCAGTTACAATTTATATACGAGTAATTTCTGTTTTTATTCTCCATTTTATCAATTTAGTTCTCAAGAGATAGCAGAAAGGCGAGTAAATATGTGTGTTCAGTCTAATATGTCAACATGGTTGCCGACGTCCCTCGTGACCTTGATGCGAACACGTTTATCAGTTTAGAGGACTTTCATAACCATTCCAATATGCCATTCAATAATAATTTAATATTCATTTTAATATGCTAATTGTTTATAATTAATTATTATAATCAATTGGAAACTGGTTCGACTTGTGATTATGTCATTTAATTAATATTATTGTATTTAATTTCATCTTAGTTTTACTCGTACGTCCAGATGACATCGCGCTACAGAAATAGCTTTGTTACCTTAATATTGTTATTGGATTACTATTAGAAGGTAAATAGCAGAACTATTTTAAAAACTCCATATCGTATTAGTGTAATTGTGTGTGCTATTCTCGTATTTAACTCGCTTAGGTTCGTACGTCTGCCAGCTTTGTCATTTTGTTATATTAGCTTCAATGCATTCTGTGTGAACTTTAGGAATTAATTAAATAAATGAGGCGAGAGTGTAATGAAAGGGGAGTATAATGAAAATTTAAAGTCAAATTAGCTATGTATTGATAATTGGAAAAAAAAATCCGCTACAATTAATTACAAACCAATATTGATTTAATAATATAATCGATTTCCGAATGATATCAACATTTATGCTAATATTATCAAGATTTTGACGTTAAAGTGCAGAAATTTCCAATGTAAAGTTCATCAAAGACTCCCCAAGCAGATTTCGAGATAGATGACAAAATATGCATAAAATCAATGTTTTACGCTACCAAGGAGGTTCCCACGGCAACCAGTACTCGCATGTTGGCTAATAAACGCTACCCAGATGAGATTACTCCAACTCGCATACAATTTACGCACTAATGCGTAACTACAGACAACCGCAAACGTTTCTTATTTGCACGATTCAAATGTTACCACGAGTGTTGTAATATTTCATTACGCGTGTTATCATACGGCATATTAACGCAATTCTGTTTTCTTTGAGGCCAGTCGTGGCGCAACTGAACTAGTTGCGGGTTCGATTTCCACTCGAGGAAATAAAATATTTATTTAAATTTATATTTTCGTTCTGGTGTGGAGGCAAAGCGCGGCGTCCACTTCACCAGACTTCGGTGGAAAGTGGAGAACGGAGTGTCTAAACTCTAGGTTTCCCCTACCTACCTTGCTGTGTGCGGGAAACAGCTTGAAGCTGATTTTTTTTTCTGTTTACCTTTTTGCGCAGTTTTCACTGCAATTATGACATGCTGTGAGTGTGACAGTGTATCTTCCATCTTGTGACTGTAGATGCTGTATATTTTAAACATCGTAAATGTCATCTTGCAACGGCTATAAATTTTTCTAATCTCGTATATTTTTATGTCAACCGTGTCCTTATAGAGGAGTTAAACTTATACTCCTATTTAAAATGTCTCGGCAGTGTCGGTAACATCTATTATGAATTTAATTTTATTTTTATCTACAATTTTCGTATTTAAATAAAGTCGTTTTCTATAATACTTATAAAATAAATTGTCCAAACTTTGTAAAAATTTTTCATTTCGTTCCATTTCGTTTTCATTCGTGATATATCTGTTCTAGATGTTATATTTACTAAAAACTGATAAATATTTGATACTACCATGTCAGTTCATATTTAATTAGCAAGGACTATAATACGATATTTAAAAATCAAAAATTGTCATAAAATTTAATAAAGCTGCAAAAACTGTCAACAAATGAATCTAATTATGCTATAACTTTCACGCTATCGATTGTATTTAAATGACTGAGAGAAATCAAGGTGGTATTGTTTCTGATCTGTAATTCACTCGGTAGCTTATAATTGACAGCACTGTGATCCGTTTTGCAAAACAATTTATGGTTGCCGCCCACTCCTCCACTATTGTACTTTCACTTCTTCCTACAGAGACTTGACCACGAATTCAGACCTGATTGTTAGACAACTATGTCAGGCGTGAGTGTGTTGTACTCTTTTATATCACTTTCTTCTCTCAGTGCATAATCTATATTTCTATACTAATTTTAAATACTGAATTTTAACTCGCTAATTTTATGAACTACTGCTTTAAGTATTAAAAAATATATATTGGATCGTCTATTTATCGGGGAAGGCTATATAGATAACTAGCGGACGCGCGCAGCTTCGCTTGCGTATTTAAGGGTGAATTCTAATAACCCATGAAACATGTGTTCAATGAAATATTTTTAAGAGTCTATATTTCAAATTTTATAAAAATCGGTGGCGATTTAAAGATTTTTCCATACAAACTTTCAACCCCTTATTTGCACCCTTAGGGGGTGAATTCTAGAAAACCATGAAACATGTGTTTAATTATATACGTTTAAGAGTCTGAATTTCAAATTTTATAAAAATCGGTGTCGATTCAAAGATTTTTCCACACAAACTTTCAACCCCTTATTTGCTCCCTTAGGGGGAGAATTCTAGAAAACGATAAAACACATGTTCAATTAAATACTTTTAAGAATCTAAATTTCAAATTTTATAAAAATCGGTGCCGATTTAATTTTTTTTCCATACAAACTTTGAACCCCTATTTCACCCCTTTAGGGTTAAAATTTTTCAAAATCCCTTCTTAGTGGATGTCCAGATTACGAAAGTAAACATCTGTCCAAATTTCAAGTTTCTACCATCAGCAGTAACGGCTGTGCGTGCGTCTTACCTCAGTCAGTGAGGACAAGTCCTTTTATATATATAGATTACATTGCTATTATATTTGAAAGAAAATAGAGGTCGCTATTTTAAAACTGGAGAACAAAATGTGAACACTTAGTTATATATATATCGACCTCCTCAACAAGAAAGAGGCAAATGTGTAGATATTTAAAAAATATAAAAAAAGTTAAAATTAAATTTTTTATATTGACAATATTGTATAAAAGTTAAAATTAAAACTAATTAGACCAGTAAATCAATGTAAGATGTTATCTTCTCCAAAGTTGATAATAAAAATCCAGTACGGTATTCGCAGCGGTTTACGTTTACTGTTACCTTAACTATGTTACACTTATTTAAATGACCGCGTTGAATTACGTTGCATATGGTGCAGGGAATTATTATATGAAATAAATATTTTATATTTATAAAGTAAAAGAAAATAATAGTAATAGTCAAAGATATATAATTGTTTTAAAACGTTCCTAAGTTTTAATTAGTTATAATGTAAATAACTATAAAATTAAATATTGAAAACTGTCCATCTCGAAATTCTCTAAAATATTTATTTATCAGGTTTTTCCATTTATCGCAATTTATTATTACCCGTGACAAATAACACGCATGTGTCAACACACTTACGTTTACGTCATACAAATTCTAAATTAAAAAAGCCGGATTCTCCAGTAAAAGTGCAAGATATTAAGATCAAACAAGATACACAGACATTTCTTAATCTACACAACCTTAGCCTCATTATTGTGACAATGATTCATATAAATTAAGTTGGAGAGATGATTATTATGTATGAATTGTAAATGGCTTGTTACAAAAACTCTTTATTTTTTTTATTTAATTAAATAAAAAAAATATTATTACCTATTTTTATGTAAAAAAGTTATTTAAATATTTTTACAAAGTTCATAATAAGTATATCTTGTTAATCTGTTATTCGCAAAGCAAGCAACCTCACTGCAATATGGTCATATAGGCAATAAAACTTTGCAATCTTTCTGATAACCTACGATTCGATATTGAGGCCGAAATGTCAACCGCAACAGTAATTTATATTAAAGTACTCTTTGATATAGCGATTGCTTGTTTCAACTGAACAGATTTAAAATGTAAAGATATTTAATTAATTATATAATTCTGCGGAAAGTGGGGAGCAGAGTATCTTAACACTAGGCTCCCTCTGCCTACGCTGCGACATGGATATACAGCAAGAAATTTAAAAATATATATAATTCTGCAGTCGACTTTAGCATTTATAATAAACAAACTGCAAAAATACCTCTTTATAACGTATTTTCAAAGGACAAACGCAGCCAATTCAGTATAGTCAATTTGGCCGTTGGCAAGATAGTCCAGCTGTTCATATTTTACCTGCTAAATAATAGTGTTCCCGAAACAGCTGTTTGGATTCCGATCATTGAATATAATAATACGGGATTTCGTTTCTCATGTCCTATAAGATCATTGAAACTGTTTTTTTGATTGTATTCTTTATTGAACATTTGTAAGTGCAGCTGCAATTTTGTTGAACGATCAAAGTGCACGGCCGAATGATTTAAAGCGTGCTCCTTTCTTTCTTCAATTGATGCCAGTTTTTCTGATATATTCATTCATTTTTTCTTTGTATTGTTCCAGAAGTGCAAGAAGGTGGTGGGATGTCTTAGCAGTTGAAGCTTATTTTTGTTTGGTGAGTAGCAGTTTTGACTTTCTGAGTACAACTATAATCAATAAGACCCGTTACTTGAGAAAGCCATTGATTTATTGACGTCATTACGCGTTTCAGATTGCAATCTTAATGAACTGATTTCTTTTACGAGTTCACGTCACTTTGTTTGACGCTATTTGATATGAGATAACAGTAGCGGTTGTAAACCAACTCCTTATTTCGAAACGCGTTCTAGTACATATGTATAAGGTTTTATAATTAATTTAATAGGAAAAAATATTTGATGGTATCATTATTATTGATTCAAAAATACAATAAAACATATAGAAATACAAAATATGAGTAAAATCATTATTATTTATGTACAGTACAAAGGTTTACTCACTTGTATTATTATTTTGTTCTAAATCCATATTAAACGAAGATGTTTTAAAACGTTCGTCACAATATTTGTATTCATAGTACTATATTTACTGTTCTATTGTCACGCATGACATCAACTTGACTGACTAGAAATCTGAGTCATTAGTTACTTGAGAATAAATTAAAATATTTAACGGAACGTGGAGTTTCTTAATTATTTTTCTATGGCAGAGAAAATGCAAGACCTTAATATTACCTTTGATTTACATATTATATTTCGATATTGCATGATGGTAGGCGATTCCCAATGACCCGCTTTCTCCTAACTGTTATTGTTAATTTTCAGTATGAAATAAAATAAAATATTAAATAAAAACACCTTTTTAAAAATAAGCTTTCTAGACCTCTTTTCGTGATGTATATTTTACATTTGATATCCATATTAGGTGGATTGTGCAAAAATTGTAATCCGCCATTTTATTGCGGCGTCCATTTTGGATTAAAGACAATATTCATTAAATATAATTTTATTGTCATCAAAACTGAAGTCGTAATCCAAATTTCAGTTTAATCGGACACTCGAAAGTGGGTCACAGAACTCACAGACACTAACACAACAAGTCAAATAAAAGTTTGTGGAAATAAATATTGCTTTTACAAAATTGCAATTTTTTTATTGTATGTATAAATCTAGATTCATTACATATGACACAATAACATGTGTTGCCATACTATTATGATAACTTTTTTTTGCATTGTCATTTTGTTTTCATTGTGTTGAGATCAGTTGTAGCGCAGAAGCACAAGCGTGTAACTGTTAATGAGACAGATTGTGGGTTCGATGTCCACTCGAGGAGTTGGAATTTAAAATTTTCATTTCATCGCTCTGGTGGTGTTATATTCCTCAACTTCATAATTCAGCTGGAAGTGGGGAGCGAAGCGTCTTAACACTAGACTCCTTCTGCTAACTCCCTGCGTGAAGCTCAAAAAAAAGTTTTTAATATGTAAGAGTACATCAAAATTCGCCAATTTATGAATCAATAAATAAACAACACTAAAAGAATGAATCCATTTATATAATTTAAGATTAACTTGGCATGTTTATCATTTCAATTATCATAAATCGTTTACGCGTCAAATCTGTGGCTTACGGGTTAGATATTATAAATATATTTACAGCCAATAGCACGATGTGTTTTCCAATGATATCTCATTTTCAAGTGACATAATAGGTCCATAGTTTAGTTTTAAAGTCCAATTTTGTTGCTATATTAAAAAATGTTTTGATTTTTTTTTAATTAAATATTTTTTCTAAAACTGACAAAATATAAGTTTTATGTATATATTATATAATACGATTTTTATTACATTTATAGCATTAATTGATAAACAGTAATTATTATTTTGATTATAAATTGATTTACGTAAATTGTTTTTACTGAATCAATTATTTAATTAATTAATTATAAATTATTTTTGCACTAATCTTTATAATCATATTTATTAATAAAATACAGTATAAATTATTATAGAATATTTTTAAGAAATTTCTAGAAAATACAATAAGGTAGATCGGTACATATCAAATGTATCTCCCCGTTTTCTCCGTTTCTCTCTCTCTCCTGTTTCTTACACTGATTGATAAATAGATTTAGTGAACTGTTCAGTATTGGTATCCAATTAAGTATTTTGTTATTTTTATTCCAGCTAAAAACCATTCTAATAATATTTTTTATACTACAATATACATAGTAATTTTTAAAAACTATATAAACTAAAATTTATCGAATAACATGTGAACAACAGTTGGTAGAGGGATAAACAATTGGTTTTAATTAAACTGCATTACATCAATCGACTACCAATTATTTGTCGTTGGACTGGTGCAGCACGAACATGCAGTTAACACACATACATATATTACTTCACGAAATGCCACGCACTTAAGTGCGATTGCAAGAAAATAACAAATTTTAATTAATACTTGAACCCCATTACCATTTTTTTGCATGGAAAATGTTAAGATTATAGTAATATGAAGAGCTGGTCTATTTAGATCTAGACGCGGCGTTGAGTTCAGCCATACATGATGCACTTAAAATGAACGGAATTTCTAGATTTCTTCCTTTAGCTAACTGCTTAGCTAGGTTATTTAATTAAGTTGTTAAACTAAATTCTATATATACCTATTCTAATTTATGTACGTATGTACGTTCCACTGCGCTATGACTGCACGTATTCCCCTTCAGTTGTCATTATAGTAATATTTATTATATATATATAAAATAGTCATATATATAGGGCACCTCGTGGTTCCCCACCTGAAACAGGATATATACAATGTGGAACAAATGTCATGTTGATTAGCAAATTTTATCTATAGATAACATTGCCCTACTAAATTAAATTCTCTAGACGTTTCTACGAATTTTGGAATATTTTTCTCAGGGTTTCTGATATGTTTTGAAACACAAATGTGCCATTAAGTGGGGTCGAACCTTTTTTTGCTCGTTTCACAGTAGTGTCAATTTCGAAGAGTATGTAAGTTACTTCTAATATTTTTTGTTAGTTTAACAATTTTCAATAAAAATAAACAAAAACATATGTTAAATGTGACTGTAAACGCGACGGGTTGTGGGTTCGATTCCCACATCGGAAATTAAACATTCGTATTATTAGTCAGAAGCAAAGCGCGGCGTAGAGTTCCGTCACTCAACACTAAATGCTTCCAGAATTCCGCGGAAATTGGGAACCAGGTTCCCTCTGCCTACCCTACAGCGTAAAGTTGCTTAAAAATAATATCAAAATTAATTATATCCTTTCTTTGTCCTTACATTAAATGAAGTTTAATCAACGCTCTTTTACATCTAATAGATAAAGGATATTAATATGTTATCAGTGAGGTCGTTCGTGTAAGTAAATAATCGATAACGCTGTATATGTACTGTTGCGTAAAATATTGATTGAAATAACAAAATGCATTGATGTATGACGCTATCGACTTATTTAGCTAGTTACCAGCTCAAATAAAATGTAGGAATATTATAATTTTGTGGCAATTTCAATACTGAATTAGATATCTATATATATTTGTATGAGTATTTGTATCAAAATAGATAAAATTATTTTCCTTTAGATTTTGATGAAGATAAGCTACTAGTTCTAGTACAAAAGTAAACGTTTCAAACTTCAACCTAAGTTAACCTCTTTTGAAAATATTGAGAATTAAACTACCTACTTAAATACCATTTTCTATAAACATACGATACGAGTTACAAGTTAATTAAAATATTTTTATAATCATGTTAAAATAACACTATCTAAAGAATATTATTGAATGAATAGAAACTATATTAAGTATTTATTAATAAACTGACGTTTATTTTAAGTCTATACACGTTTTATTTGAATTAATTATAACATTATAATTTATTATAATTACAATATTTGTACGTCTTATCAGTTATCAGTTTCACCTTCTTCTTATCTATAACAAGAGTAAAGTGCATAATATAATTAAATTCTTAACCGAGTACACAATCATTTAAATTACATACATCGAGGTATAAGTAAATAATTTAATATTGATTAAGAAATATAAACATAATATTTTAACTTATCGTAGACTTTCAAAGAAATATGCTATCTTTTATTTTAGTAAGATTTTGAGTAATTTTAATTGAAATTTTGCATGACTTTGGGGAAGCCACGTTGTAAGTGCTATAAATCTTTAATATAAAAAAGTTCATAATCTTTCAAGTGTTTTTTTAATATTACCTACCTACATAGAAAAAGTTTTTATGTCATATTTAAACTAATTGAGGCTGGTGTGGCTCAAGAGTTGACTGAGTGACTTTTTTCATTTCCTCGCTCTGGTAACAAAACACGGCGTTAAGTTCCACCGATCAACTCAATAATAATAATTTTATATTAGGCATAAAATATATAATAGATAAGAGAAGACAGACCCAACCTTTCTGCTCACGTGTTTCTAATCCAACTCTGTTAATCCAATATGTATATTGATTTTTACGTTAATTTACTCTACTTATGGAACGCTTCTTATATGTTATGTTAATAACAACATTCTTATAATTTATAAAATAAGTTTTAGAAATTGAACTGATATTAATATCAATATTAATTTAATAAAATAATAAATAAAAAATCGTCCTGATATAGTGTTAATACACATATTAGAGCGCAAATCGTATTTGGCGATTCAAATTTGGTTGATAAAACGGTGAAATATTAAATATGAAGTTGATAATACAAGGCAATAGTTCGAAACTCCAAATGAAATGTAATTGTGGGGCTAAAGCGAAACATTGTGAGGAGAGAATTATGTCATTAATGTCTTTCTCTCTGTGAATGTTAACTGCAAGACATATGTGAAGATAGGGAAAATATCTTAATTTTTACTTAAAATAACGTCACTTCCCTTCATTCAAATAACGCAAAGAATTTTAATGCAATTTTCACAAAGTTCTTCAAGAGGCTACGACCTATGTATCTAAATCATAATATATGATGTTAACGCGAGGAAAACCGCGTGCGCAATACTTGTATAATTGTATATAATACGAGTGGTTTTAAAGTGGTCTTCAATTGTATCGGGCGACACAGCGTCTCAAGCACCTGCCTAGGCATTGGCAATTGTCCAAGCGAAACGGATTTTTTTTCATCAATTGAGTGAAACTATGTCTTTATGTCAGTTGTAACTGAAATTATTATTAGCTGGTACAGTTCCTCTAGTTGACGTAATATCTGAACTGGTTAGCTTTTATAATAGTTAGGTAAATGTTTCGTGATATAATAGAACAGAGTTTTGGGTAACTTCACGAAATAAGAAATTTATTTGGGCTATTTGATTTATTAATATATAATTTTTTATTTGAAAATAACTATGCGTGATTTAGCTGTGGGGAGCGGAGTGTTTTAACACTAGGCTCCCTCTATCTATTCTGTTACATGCGGGATATTGCTGGTGTCATCTATAACGTATTTAAAGCAAAAATATTGAAGAATATTCGAAAATAGTGCTTTTTTTTTTAATTAAGCGCGATTCTCTCTCTCATAACAAAAAGAAATAGAAAGAACGGAACATATCGCTCTACAAGCCCACCCTGATACAGGAAATACTTAAACAAAAAAAAGATACGCCAACTGAATACAATAACAATTCACTATTAAATATCTTATACGATACAAATCTAACAGTCACCATGACGACGCTGTCTGTAGATACGTCATAATTTCATATAATACATATCAATTACGAAGTGCCGAAACACGAAAATTATATATCTATGTCTTATTTCTGTACGGCAATAACGCGTAACTGCTGTAATTATAGTGGAGAGTAATAAAATTAAATATTCTGTTGTCGACTTGTTTACAGCGATTTAGATTACAAAAACCTATGACGTAGGTATAATATTAGCTGCTGCGTGTGTCAGTAATGTCAGTCTAGAAGGTGTATGAGCAAAAACTGAACAAAAATACCCTACAATTTTATGCTTTATGTTTATAGATGTATGGTAAATACGGCTATGGACGTCATATATTACGTGTGACCTCGTTTTTTTGAATTCGTAACCAGAAGATTCTAACAGGATCTTGCGTTTCTTGAAGCTTTGTTGCAGTCACTTGGTAAATTAGAAAAAACAAAAAAACACGAAAATTTTAAATAAGAAAATAAAAAGATGATAGATGGAAAGATAACTATATAGATAGACATTTCAGGTTTATATTTTGTAGATACGTTGCTTATAAAATAAAACATTTTGTTTTGATACATCGTTCCACACAAAACATACGTAACGTTAGCATTTCTTTAATTAGTACACGTTTCACGTCAAATGGTGTCAAATGAAAATCACACCATATAATAAATATAATATATTTTAGAATTATTTCCTTTAATTTTATAGCTTATTAGTCCTACCAAATTTAAAGTCAAAACAAAAGTCCAAAAATATATTTTATTATTAATTTTAACGTAAGACAGAGCAGTGTAATGTCGGCCGTACTCGAATGTCTGAATAAATGCCGTCAAATTTTCAAAAACATAGTTGGAATGAGTCCAGCGAGACAATAATGTACTCACCTTGAGAGGGACCGTGAACGATGCCCGTGTCCCGCATGCAGCCCGTTTACATTGCGATTTGCGATGTATCGATAACAGCTTTTTAATTTCAAATTACAATTATATATATGTTTGTATGTGCTTAAGTTTTTATTTTATCTTGCAGTAAAGCGTGAACTTAGCCTACATCTTTTTGATATTTTTTTCTCTGCATTCCATTTATTTATAATATTCGTAAAAATTAAATGAAATTATAATTTCTACAATAACAAAAAATAAAACGACATAATTTACCTATATATATATATATATTTATTTATTAGTATTAATAATATTTGATTTACGAGTATATAAAATATTCAATAAAAGATGTTACAACGATTTGAAAACCGATGTTTGTCTCTCCAATTGCACTGCATTCTGCGAAAAAAACTTTTCCACCGAAACCCGACACATTGTTAGTAATTGCTGCGTTTGTTTAAAAATTTTGTTTGTAATTGTGTGGAAACTGAACTGACTGAACTAAGTCTTCATTATACGATGTATGTATGTATGTATATATACAGGATTTTACTCTTTAACTAAAATGTAGGCATCGCATTTAAGGTGTGTTTATATATAAAAACTACACGAAATAAAAATTCAGTAATAAAATATTGGTTGTTTCCATTCTTCTTCTTCCTGGCATTAATCCCGGCTATTGCCAGGGTCTGCCTTCCTACTCAACTTACTCCACTTTGCACGATCTTTTGCGTCCTGGTTAGACCAATCAATGGCTCTTATGTCCTGCTTCACGACATCCAACCAACGTTTCCTTGGGCGTCTGGGAGGTCTCACTTCCATTGTGGTAAGATAAAGTGTAGTAAGATAAGAGTTCCATTAAATAACGTACGATGCGTCTAAATTGAATGAAAAATAAAAAACGGAGAGTTTTAACAAATAAACTATATTCTAGATGTCCCGCAAACTATTACTTTCTAAAGTATAAAATATAATATAAACTTTAATAATTTGCAATGTCAACCTTTTATTTATTAGAATTAATAATTTATTTCACCCTTTGCCTGGCAGACGGCTATTATTATGCATAACCTTGAGGTACGAGGATAGAACACGTGCTTACTTTGAGTTTTTATGTGTATTTGTTTTCATATAATTCTTTAAAGTTACGTCAACATATTATGACGTAGTAAAGTATATAATTTAGCGGAACACGGTCAGGTCATAGAGGTTCAGGGTGCCGTTTATACGACGGTAACAATTACACGCCTTTTGCGAGCTATAAGTAAATGTACTAAATACATATATTCGTATATGTACATCTAAGGCTGAGGCCAACAGCTTTGTTTGCGTGAATGTCAAACCGCCATGGGTAAGTATAAGGATGGCCAGGTGAGCCGTGTCCACTCCAGAAAAGTTTTATGCCCATCAAAGAAATTTTATCCAGAATATTAAAAATAAACGTTTATACGAATACTTGCTGTTCAAACCTAAAGTCCAGGCCTCTGTAATAATTTTCTATAAACGTTCTATGTCCAGCAATTGGCTAGTTACAATTATATTATCTATAATAATTAATATGTAAATATATTCAATGGACTTTATAACATGAAATCATGTCTGACGAAGAGGTAAAATGAGTTCGATAAGAATGATTCACACTGATATTACATATACTAATGTTCCAATTGAAATAATTAATAATAAGAAATTGCCTTACTTTTAATTATTAATTATATCTATCTATACTAATATAATAAAGCGGAAGAGTTTGTTTGTTTGTTTGTTTGTTTGAACGCTAAGATCTCTGGATCTACTGGATCGATTTACTTTGTTTTTGTTTTGTATGAAAGCTGCATTCTTCAGAAGTGCTATAGGCTATATAACATTACATTACACATATATACTAATAAATTAAAATACTTTCTAATTTGACATGCAATTTATTCTGCCATGTTAATAACAACCGTCGTCGCTACGCGACCGCGTTCGTTACCGCGTCATTTTGATATTCATCCTTATGAAAATAAATATAATATAATAGTCACTTTTAGCATTTCATCTAGATTGAAATTATATTTCTATAGAAATTATATTCTCATATTTCAAGCAGGCGTAGCCGCGTCCGGGTCCGCTAGTAAAGTATATATTAGTCTAGTACACTTCTAAATCTAAATGATATAACAAAATAACGAGACATATAGAGAAAGGGGTATTTATGCGCATCACACGTCTGGCACGTCACAGAGCACGCGGTCGGTAAACCATCTGTTGAGCATTCATTCTATATAGACAGCGTGTTATGCAATTGCAAATGTATTGTTAAGATTAAATTTAAAAAATAATAATTCACTTTCACATGCATTTCATTGGTAAGAAGTAGAAAAAACTGAATTGAACTGATAAAACTCTTTATATCAAATTGGATACAGTTTTTATAATATTTATATAACAATCTATATAGTACGTAAATATTTAATTTTCTAATTCCAAAACCAGGAAGAAGATAGTAACTAGAATTTAAAAAAACAAGTCTAAAGTTTTTACGAGGATATAAACGATGTCCTAGGAACACGATCCGAAAAGAAATTGTTCTAATCTCTAAAGTTTATAAACTTTACGACGAGATGTGGGCGCGCATAAAATGTCCATTATTATTTAACTTGAAAGTACAAGTTAGGTTTTATGTTTTATAGCTTCGGAGAAATAATCTTAAGATTTGAATTACCAGAACCGATGAAAGCTCTTAAGGCAGCTTAAAATTAAAAAGATACAGGGAAAACTAAAATATTTAATTTCTTATTTCCTTAAGCATTTTAATACAGTGAACATAGATCATAATCTTTTTATTAGCTTTCTTTTATTTCAATTCCAAAGCAATATTATTAGACGGCCAAAATTGCTACTTATTATAAGTAGCAATTTTGGCCGTCATTTTGATGGAAATATCTATTTTATAGTCAAGGAAGTAGAAATGGAACGTGCTGGATACTTTGAAAGAGCATTTATCATGCCCACGCATTTCATATTGGAGTGAAGAACTACATATCATCACTATTCAAGTGCAAATAATAAAATGTATCAAATTTGTTCAATTGTGTAACACTTATATCGTTGTCCTTGAAATTTTATTTATAAATTGCAATACTAAAAGGTAAATTTTATCGGCTTTTTAAGTACCGAAGCAAGGGGAAGTTTTAAACCAGTTTTATACTTAATTTAAGTAGTCCTTTTCAACAGCTGGCTCGATTTTATCTGGATAATTCTACGGGACAAAAGATTCTAGCATACCGAATACATGTTGGCCTTGAGTGTTGCGATTCCCCTAAATATATAACACTTGTTTAGATTAATTTAGTCATTTAAATATTTCAAACAAATATTAGGGAGAAACTTGTGTGTAATCTATAGAGAAGATAATATTTTGAAACAGTTCATTGTAATGAGATCATTAAAAGAATTTTGTGACTAACCACATATTAAACTGTAAAAATAACAGTTCTTGAAATGACCGTCTTTCTGTCAGTGTCAAGGGCTTTTGTTACAAATACAGAAATATCTCATAAAGATTGACGTTATGTTGTCAGTAGAAATTAATTTATGTTCATGAACCAGGATTAATGTTACACGATACATTGCCAATTTAGGAGTAGGTTAAGGTTTCTTTGTTAACATATTAATAAGATGAGGAAGTTTTTTTTTTAAATATTACCTTGTTTTACCTTTAACATGAACGAAATTGCCTTGAAAGGTCTATGTTTATTATCCTGTTAATTGGCAACAGTGACTTAATCGTATGAGTTATTTTAAATAACTTTCATATGGAAATTGCTGTATTTATCGAAATTTTATTTAAGGAATGCGCCCAAGAGCACCAACCAAAGTGTAAAAGTATAATTGGTTTCATTGTTACTGCCAAATGACTCGAGAATTATACCTGCGATTAAAATCTCGTTTTATAGCTTAAGCCGGGTCGAAGATATTTCAGTATTGAACTAAATAGGGTTACTCTTTTACCTAACAGCAAATATAAATGAACTCGATATCAAGTTCTCAAGTTTGCACTTGAGTGAAGTTAGACGTTCTAAGATCTAGTTACATTGCATATGAAAACTCAAATAGAGCGTCGCGTTTTAATGTATTTTCACTTAGCAGTATTATTTAATAAACTTTATTTATTCTCTCTCTTAGCTTAATGCTGTATCTCCCATATAGCAGGGTAGGCAGAGGGAGCCTAGCTTAAGTTAAAGTAGTCCGCTCCCCATTTTCGGTCAAGAACATTCAACCCTTTGCCTCCATACCAGAGCGAAGAAATGAAAATATTGAAGATTTTATTTTCATCACAAGTGTAGATTTTATTGTAAAACTCATATGTGTACAAATAAGATTCGCTTTAAATATAATTCAGAACACAAATTACATAAGTAGATGGTATATCAGGATATTTAAAATTATGACTCTCACAAATATTTCGAAAAAGCACCATGACATCACATAGCCTTCATTTCGACATTACCCAGTATAAAAGTATAATGACGCACATAGTAAATCCAATGGTAACAATATAAATCACTATTCTCGCACATAGTAGGGTAGGCAGAGGGAACCTTTTTGACACTCCGTTTCTCACTTTTCTCCGAATTCTGCCTTTTGCGCTTTGCCTGGACACCAGATCGAATAAATGGAAATATAAATTTAAATAAGTATTACATTTCCTCGAGTCGGGATCGAACCCACTACCAGTCGCTTTTATAGTCACACCGTTGCGCCCCTGGGCTACGACGGCCTCTACCAACTATGTAATAGTTTAAACATTAACATAACGTGTTTTTTTACCACGCGATATTTGGGCGTCAGACTTTCTGGATTCATGACCTTTAATTACGGAACTGGTTCCATCTGTTCGCCCAAAGATTGCGAATGTGTGTAATAAATGTCATTATTTATTAACATGCTATAACATAACTTTAACAATTTTAATTATTTCATAATGTTTATATTGTAATTTTGATATTAATATGTTAAGTTACGTTAGAAAAGGGAAAATTGTTAAAATAATATTGAATTTCTTTTTATAATATATTTTAAACATATTCATTTTTATTCTTGTTTATATAGGTAAATGTAAAAATATGAATAAACATAAGGATGTACTGGTCATACTGAAAATTTCAAATCCAACCCTTTAAGACTGACTCCTTTCACAAATAAAAATGACTAATACTAAAAAAGAACAATAGTTTTATTATGCAACTCTATGATAAATATAAGTTTACTCACATATATATATCTTAGTTTCTGAATATTTTATCAATTTCTACCATAAGGAATACCATACCATACCATACCATACCATAACCATAATACCATACCATACCATAAGGAAATTCCATCTTCAGGATCAACAAACTAGGTGATAGCGCCCACGTACAATGCACATATTTATTAAACGATATTTATGTGGAATTTGTGAATATTCTAAATATTGTAATGTGGCTTATATTATACTGTAAATAAAGATAAAATAAGATATTTTTTATTTAACTTATTAAATATACGCAAAATGCAAATTACATTGGATTCTTTTTAATAATAACGAGCTATATTGTCTCATCTTTTATTTCCTTGTTTAAAACATAGTGATGCAACTCGCGCAGAAATAGTCTGTTGTTACATATGTAGGTATAATGTCGTAAAATTTGTCCGGAACAAGTATCTTACATTTTATAGGTTTAAAATCTGATTTCCTATTTTACTGTATCACCTTGGTGCAGTAGGACGCTGTCCGAGAACAACAAACGCGATGGTCGTGAATTCGATTTTAAATCAGGGGAATGTGTTATTCTAAACATCATTGATAGTCCCTGATGTGGTTACCAAAGTACCTATAGTGTTGATATTCGTTACTTAACACACGAGTGTCTAGCGTTCATATGGAGAGCCGAAAACGGAATGTATTGACACTATGATTTCTTTACCTACCCTGCGTTTATATCTAAAAAACTAAAATGAAACGATAATCTTTTAAATATATTTCTATAATAATATTACACAACGTTGTCTTTATTATATGCGAACATAATATTCGCAAACAAGTTTTAAGTAAATTATTATTTTTTTCATGCCAACCGATTGAGGGCCCACGGCCATTCAATATTTATTGCACCGCTATATCCTTTGCATCGACCTCAGTGAGTCACTATATTTCATCATTATCTGTCCAGCCTTTACCAGACCAATGATATTATCTCAACTTTCAGAAAAGGTCATTTCTGTAGTTATATTATTATTACTTATAATTCAGTGCAAAAAATTAAGTTAACTTTCGTTAAATTCAAAAAAGAATTTACGTTATAAAACGTGTTATTTCATTTATGTTAAGACGGTATTATAATAAGTAGGTAGTTATATTATGCAACAAACATAAAATATTCTAAAATATGTAGGAACATATGTTTCAAAATATAAGATTCTCACATATATTATGATAAATGCAAAAAAACAAGACAAACGCTTGTGACTTTAGTAGGATTAGACATATAATTATATGTTTTCTAAATCTAAATCCAAGGCCAAAGATATCACCGACAGACGGAAGAGTCTAATAGAAGCCACTCGATGAGTTTGCTTGTATGACTAAATTGCTCCAGGAACATGCATTATGATAATAATCTTTGTTGTATAGAATATTTTTTTAATTCAAAATTAAATACTATGTATTTTTTAACGGTAACCAATGCACTTTCATTTTTTTTAATAGGACTGACTTGCGCTGTACGTCTAGTTTCTTTTAGTAACCTTAAAATAAAAATTAACACTGTCTTGATATTTTAATCACATATTTTTATTATTAAAAAAGTTGATTTAAAAGAAGCGACAGATATTTTAACTACCAACACGCAGGTCGTCATAAATGCGTTTAATCGATTTAACACGAATTCTTTTAAAACAACTTAATTCACAACTTGATGTTGATGTTAACGAGGTTGCGTAAATAATTTATAAGAAGTATAATTTTTATATTTTTCATGTTCTTGCAGTTACTTTGCGTAATAATAATTGAAATTGTGTTGAATTTGTTATTATATTATTTAAATATATTGTTGCCCTCCGAGAAGGGAACCCGGTACCCACGCAGTCACAAGCTACCTTACTGCGCCCAACGTCGAGCTTAAAAATGAATCAAAAATAGTTTTGGCAATGTAGAAACATTATGTTTAATAATGTATTGTGAAAAAAAAATACACAGAATTTCATTTTTGCCCTTATGATTTGCTATGATTAAATATAAATTCCAAAAAAATGTGTAGGTAATATTTTGTTTTTAATTTATCAAAAATTTTTTTAGCGTCAGACTGTATCTTGCACAAAGTAGGGTAAGCAGAAGGAACCTGGGTACCTAGTGTTCCCCACTTTCCACCGAATTCTTGATTCATTGTGTGTTTAGTGTTGGAATTCAACGCCCCGAATTGCCTCCTTACAGAGCCAGGAATGAAAAAATATGAAAAATTTATTCCCTCCCTTGAAATCGAACTCACACAACCATCACGTTTACAGTCCCTAAAAATGTTATTACAGTTTGAATGTAATAAGTCCACATCACCTAGGACATGTCTCCCGCGAAGATCTGACGGCATTTGCACAAACGGTTAACAATTCTCTTCCTGTCTCTAACATTGAACTACTTCTGGTCGAGCGCCGGCCAAGTGCACCGAGGATGTTATTACGTGCCTACAAATAGAAACTGATTCTCAAATTATACTCCTACTTGTGTTGGGATTTAATGCTAGCTCTCGCTTGTCATTGATAATTTTCTTGTTATTTTTTGTTTTTAATATGTTTTCTTGTTCCTTTAATTGTTGTTTTCATTGTACTGTTTCTTCGACTACTATGATTAGTTAACCTACTTTTTTTACGTCACAGCGCAGTTTAGACGAACTCATTGCGCACAAGATAGTGGCCAGTTCAAAGAATAATTCGGTTAACATTTATATTTAAAATGTTTTTTTTTGCCTGGAAAAATTGAGTATATATTATATGATATTCTCAGATTTACATTACTTATTTCATGTTACTATTTATCATATAATTTTTCTTATCGTAATGATATTAGTGTGACAAATTGTTCACGATTTGCGGCTGTAACGTGATACAAGATTGTCATTGTTAATAAAATTAATTTCCTGAGAGGTTTCAGTACACTTGGCATTTAATCTGTCTGTTCATAAATAACTGGAAAAGAAGTTTGTGTAATGTTAGAAAAACTAAGCTGATTGTTAAATCATATATTAATATCCTTGTCGCAAATTAACGCCCTGCAATTAGCATTATCAAAACTTTATTTTGATGTATCCCATATACCTTAAAAAATGAGTTGCCCAGAGGGGAGTAATAAATTAAGAGATAAAATATTTATTTGCAATTTTATCGTTTCAGGTGACGTCTAAACGACAAGATGGCGTGGCTTCCTATATGTCTTCTTGCGGCATCACTTCTTCTATCACCGGCATCGGCCGCCGTCTACCCTAATAGCTGCGTGCCCAGCACCACGCGGGATGGTCTTCACCGCGTCACCTGCAGTAGTATCGATGACATCTACAAATATACTATCCGACAGAAGCATCATAATATTAACATTCTAGATCTTTCCCACAACAATATCACCAAAATCACTCACGAGCTAGATAAATTAACAGAAGTCGTCACACTTGATCTATCCACCAATGGACTCACAGAACTAAATAAATTTTTACTTAATGCAAAAAAATTAGTTCACTTGAACTTAGCGCATAATAGAATACAAAAACTCTCATTGACGCACTTGCCCTCTAGCATAAGTTCATTGGACCTAACGGGTAATCTACTAAAAGATGTGCCTTCAGATATAACACATCTGCCAAATTTAGAACATTTAGAACTAGACGGAAACCCCCTAGATTGTTCATGTGATAATATAATGGCTCGTAACCGACTTTTACAGGCAAATGTATACATAGATAGTGCCAAATGTCATACTCCAAATTATTTGAAGAAACATTCATGGTTGGAAATAAAAACAAAAGATATTTGTAAAGGCCATAAAGCAGATTTTATGGATGTAATGATGGGTGATCAACCAATTGATGCTGTGCAAGTTGGTGAAGAAACTACTGCACTAAAATCTATGCCTTTAGTAGCTAGTAGTGATTTAGATGACGGTAAAGTAATACATGATGTGAACTTCGAGGTTGATGATGACAGTTCACAATTTATAAATGCCAACTTTGCTAAGCCTTCACCTATTCAAGAAATAGAAGGGTCTGGTGAAGCAGAAAGTACAACTATCAGTGATATAATGGAACCTATCCAAGAAAGGAAGATGTATAGTAATTTACTAGCAAATGACGAAATTTTACCTGCAGATAACTATGAAACTACTGAAGATCCTGGTGAAGGTTCTGGAGAGGGATCTGGATTTGGCTTCTTGGGTGGATTTCCCTTAGAAAATGAACCTACAGAAAAGGTACTAGAAACAACCACACCGATAATCGAAGATTTAAATCCTGATCCAGTTGAAAGAATATTTAAAGATGATGAAAATACTACAGATTTAGAATTTCCCATACCTGAGCCACCGAGCATATATCAGGGTGGTCCCGATTGGCATAGTAAGAAGAACGAAGAAGTCGTTACTAGCATTTCTGCGGCACCAGAAGTTACAAGAGACACAACTGTCTCGGAACCAATTCGTGTAACACATCTTTCAGAAGTTTTAGGCCAAGCGCCACCTGCTGAAGAAAAAACACCACATAAAACTGGTACCTATGTTTGCATAGCACTTATTGTTATTTTATTAGTTGGCCTTATTGGGTTTGCGATTGCTAAAGGACAAATGAGGAAGCGTAGAGATCGAAGACTTTTGCGGCAACAGAAAAGAGACATTGAAAGAGCATCAAAAGAGATGGTTGATATGAATAAATCTTTATTAGGTAAACCTGCAGCAATGGAAAGTGCCGCTGAGAAAAAAATAAATGGCAAATATGAATTAGTACCCACGCACGAGACACATTCTAAGAAAGCCGAAAATGGTGAAATGGGAAATGGAATTAAACGCTCCGAAAATGAAAATCAGAGGACTGATAGCCCACGAGACACTAATCAAAATAAAAGCAGTTCAATTGATAACAATTTAGCAAATGACAATCACCTACCTGCGCAGGAGACGTCATTTGAATCTGATCTAGGAAATAATTCCAGAAAGGACACAAATTCTTTATCGAGCGAAGATATTTTTGTTCCTATAAATGATGATGATGGTCCCAGGATAAACGGAAACAGAGATTCAGATGTATCTCAACCACTGATAAATGAAGATCCAAATATTGATTCCGACTACTTGTCACCATCCCGTGAATATGCGCCAGTATATTCGCCCGATATGGGGCGCGTTCGGATCAAAATGTCAGAAACTCCGAAACCTAAAACACCCGTTTTAGTTACCAGAAGTAGGTCGAACGCCGGCGACATAATCATAACGCCACTAGACGGAAACGCGCCAAAGTCGACTACTTGAGATTTAGTCTCATCGAACAGGATAAAAACAATTTGTGTATATCAGTGTCAATTTGCAAACGTTTCACTATTGGCAAACATCTGTGATTCAGTGTGCGCATGCGAAGGAACAATTACCTATAAAAGTATGAAGTTTTTGACTGTATTAAGTACTGCCAAAGTGTGTTAGTCGACAGTGCCTTTATCATACCTTGTTAGTGGTTTAAATATATTTATGAAAGTATACTGTGCGATAAGTAAAATATTTTTATACGTATAAAAATGTTGCCATTTTCATTATAGATGTTAATGTTTAAAGTTATTTAAATCACTGTTGAAACTTTATAATATGGTAACACAAATTATATTACAATATAATTTTACATTGTAGTGTATGTTCGGTTTTTGGGTACAATTGTTGAGATGTCAGTGGTTGTGTACTTACTTACCTTCTCGTTTTGCATATCATTTGCAAATGGCTATTTCGAACAACGAATAATTCAACTGGTTGTTGTCTTTCATCTTTTAACTATCATCTACTTTGCGAGAAAAATATTTTTCTCGTTCTATGCATAAGTTCCTTATGAGTAGTTTTATTAAATTATTAGTTGTATAAGATTGTGATACCATTTATTTTAAGTGATTCATGCTATTGAAGGATTATGTATGTATGCAGAAAAATAATTATTTCATTGTATATTTGTTTAGCTAGTTTTATTTGAAATTATTTTAAATTGTAACTAAGAAATATAATGTAGCTCTTGCTTTCGCTATTATTTCTGTAACTTTTAATTTCACATTTTATTGACATTTAAAACAATAATGAACTGCTGTCAACAATATGAATCAAAATAGAGAACAATGGAGAATTTCAATGTAAAGAGATTTATAATTCTTGTAATTTTATTTCTAAACATATAAAGCGTTAATTGAATGTGGTTGTTTTATTTTCATTTTAATTTTAACTAATTTTAATCGTATATGTACATATACGATTATGCCTATAATATTTCTTTTGTAACTCTACGCTGTATTCCTCATGTATGGGAGATATGGGCATATGGGAGAGGAAACATAGTGCTAAGACATTTCATTAACCACTTTCCACCGAATTTTCGAGGCATTGAGTATTGAGTAACGGAAATCAATGATGTGCTTTACCTTGTTACCAGAGCAAAGATAAAATATTAATAATCAAACCCATTACCAATGCATTTACAGTCACACGCTTGTTCTACTACGCCACGACGGCTTCATATTAATTATTTTGGATTAATAAGCATTTTTTGGGAAAAGTAAATGAGAGATCCTGATGATATCGATCACTATACCATAAAGATATTGGTAGTGCCTCCATAATTTGGCAGAAACTACTAGGTCGCCAGGTTCCCGCTGCCTACCCTAGCAGGGTACACTGTGCAGGATACAGCGTGGAGCTAAAAAAAATGTAGAAAACTATGAATTTAAAAATAATGTATGAAAAAGCGATAGATAAAGTCTTTGTAAAAGATACCTATAGCTTATCTTTTTCCTCCTGGCCTATATCTTACCTATAGCTTATATATTAACTTAAATATTAAGTCTCAGGTAAAAATATGTAGGGTAAAAATTTTATAATTTCAATTTCAAACTTCATTTAAATATTTACTAATGTAAAATATAATATATAAAGTCTATTATCTATATATGGACCGTTTATTTTGAAAGTGGTGTAAGTCCATTTTTGAGAAAAATGAGCTATCACGTAATTCATGCTTAATTTAATGTAATTTTTTTATATATAACTAGTCCGTGTTAAATTTTTTCAAAAAAAACCCATGTTTTGAACAACTTAAAATCGGTCGGTAAATGAAATTGCATAATCATCGACATACTAACCTTTAATTTTCTCGAAACAAAAGAATGGACTTACACCACTTTCAAAATAAACGGTCCATATATAAAAGGACTTGTCCTCACTGACTGAGGTAAGACGCACGCACAGCCGTAACCGCTGTGCGTAGAAACGTTAAATTTGGACAAAAGTTTACTTTCGTAATCTGGACATCCACTAAGAAGGGATTTTGAAAAATTTTAACTCTAAAGGGGTGAAATATGGGTTGAAAGTTTGTATGGAAAAATTTTTAAAACGGCACCGATTTTTATAAAATTTGAAATTTAGATTTTTAAAAGTATTTAATTGAACACGTATTTCAACGTTTTTTAGAATTCTCTCCCTAAGAGTGCAAATAAGGGGTTGAAAGTTTGTATAGGTTTTTTTTAAATAGTCACCAATTTTTATAAAATTTGAAAATCAGACTCTTAAACGTATATAATTAAACACATGATTCATGGTTTTCTAGAATTCACCCCCAAGGGTGCAAATAAGGGGTTGAAAGTTTGTATGGGAAAATTCTTAAATCGCCACCGATTTTTATAAAATTTTATATTTAGACTCTTAAAAATATTTAATTGAACATGTGTTTCATGGTTTTCTAGAATTCACCCCCTAAGGGTGCAAATAAGGGGTTGAAAGTTTGTATGGAAAAATCTTTAAATCACCACCGATTTTTATAAAATTTGAAATTTAGACTCTTAAAAATATTTCATTGACCACATGTTTCATGGGTTATTAGAATTCACACTTAAATACGCAAGTGAAGCTGCGCGCGTCCGCTAGTAATATAAAGTCTATAGGGGGAAATATAATTTTATGGCGGGTATAAAAATGATGTGTGAAACTATTTAAAAATATATTTTTAATTTAATATTATATATTAAATTGTTTATTATAATAAATTATTAATTCAGAACATCAACTTAAATATTAAATTTAACAAATTTAAACTATTATCTATTAAAAATCACTTTCTCTTGCTTGACTGTCATTAGAAAAACGTCGATTTCTAGGACGTAACGGTCTCGACAATTCTGCTTCAACTTCTATGGTAACACTATCGTCTGTTACATATTCTGACATTCTCCTACGTCTGGCTCCAGGACTTTGATCTAATTCCGCAATTTCGTGACTACCATATCTACGATTTCGGCGACGACGCTGTCTCTTGTTATCATTAGAAACTTCTGAGAGTTCAATATCGTCTATAACAGGTAAATTACCATTTCTCTCAGTTTCTTCAAGCAAATCTCCACTTGATTTAGTTTTCCTTCTACCTCTTCTACGTTTGGTTTTACCACTTCCTGTTTCATTTAGAGAATGACAAGAAACATTTAGTTTCGGCATTGAGAGAGCTTCATCGTATGTCGGTGGGGCGATCAGATCCCTTGGATCTGGCGTATTACATAAAGCCTCTTGCTCTGCACGTATTCTCATTTGTCTAAGTCTATCTCTCGCCTCTTCTACTTGCCGTTCTCTCTCCGTTTGCAAAGCTGCGAGACGTCTGTTCATTGATCTTCTCACAGTGTTAACCAGAAGTAGGCAAAGAGATAAACCGACTATCATGATGATTATGAACCATATCAAACTATCAGGGCTCCCAGACTTTTCGCTCGGATTCCACGTAAAATAACATGCTTCTAGCCACGTTTGTCCTATTAAGTTTATTGGGCTGTTACAGATTAAGTTAAAAGATTCTTCTTTTTTATTTGGTTCTAGTGTCAAAAATTCATAAAAATCATACATATTGTCATCGGCACAATCGCATCTCCACATATTGTCGGCTAAATCTAACCTTTCTAAGTAAGGAGTCGATTCAAAATAAGATTTACTCCAAATATTAGTAAATCGATTTCCTATTACACTTAAACTAGTTAATCTAGGTAACATGAACAAAGTGTAATTATTTAGAGAACTTAATCTATTATAGTTTAAATTCAAATATTTGAGTGTATTCGATGAGATGCTGTCAGGAATATGGGATAAAAGATTATGAGACAAATTTATATCAAGGAGTGACGGTAGTCCTTCTAATGAATCTTTGCCAATTACGCTTATTTCACATGAGCTCATATCAAGTATAGTGATCGAATTGGATTTTATATGACCGACTTTGTTAAGATAATTTCTAGCTAATTTTACTTGAGTTAAAGATGGTGTTTCTAAAAAACTTTGTTCTGGAATATCACCTATCTCATTCCAGGACAAATCTATATATCGCAGCAAGCTTAATCCCCGGAAAGTATCAGTTTTGATTGATCCTACATTATTATACGATAAATCTAAATATTCTAATTTTGTGTTATTTACAAATTCGTTGCTTCTTAAGGATCTAATTAAATTGTTTTTCATAATTGCTTTTCTTAAATTTGGAAATCCATGTAGATTAGGCTTTAAAATATTACAGTACGAGAGATCAAGAAATCTTAAAGAATTTGAAAAAATTACATTCGACACTGAGGACAGTTCAAGGCGATAATTATATGACATTTTTAAATACAATAAAGATGGTAAATATGAAAATTCATTATGACTAATGTAACTTAGTTGGCAGTTGCTTATGTATAGGCTCTTTAAAGTAGGTGAGATGAGATTTTGAATTCTTAATAAGGGATTATTATTTATTTTTAGGACCCTTATGTTTATAAGCCCGCTTAGTGGTGATCGACCATGTATTGACTCTATTTGACAATTGTCTAATATCAATGTTTCTAAGGAAGGACTTATAAGAAGTTCTTGATTAGCTAAGTTTGCTAATGTCCTAAACTTATTATGCGATAAATCTAATATTTTTAGATTACTCGCCGGTTTTAATATTTCATTTGGATTTAAATTAGCCCAAGACTCAAAATAATTACGTGAAAAATTTAGCACTTCCAGTACTGTAAGATTTTGTAATGCATTTTCAGGCAATTCACTCAACCGGTTTCCGCTGATATCCAAAGATATTAAATTGTGAAGGTTGCTCAAATTTTGAGGAAACGTTGAAAACTCGTTGTTTGAAATATTAAGCTTGGTCACCTAAAAATAAAAGTAATGTATTAGAGCAAAATTCTTAAATACAAAGAATTGAATAATGACGTTATACATTACAAACCTTATTACTGATACCATCAGGAAGGCCGGTTAATCCTCTATGAGAGCAATCTACGCTGGTTCTCTCCGTATTACAAGAACATAAATAGCAAATCTCGCTGGTGTGTTCATCAAAATCCAATATTTCCGCTCTTACAACAAGAAAGAGCAGAGAGAGCTCCCAAATTTTCAATAAAAACATCACGTCTGCGTTTCATCACTGCCTGTAACCGACATATTTTGTCATATTAAATATGGCTGTCATCATCTTTACTAACCAATCGTCATGATTCACCATGACACCTGCATTGCTTGATCAGTTAAACTAAATTAGTTTCCCCATCACGTGTACCCCAGAATTTTAAAAGGAGTTCAATTCTATTCAAAGTAAATTTAATGTCAGAATAAAATATCAAAATGTACTTGTACATACAACAATTTTATCTACGTTATCAGCATTTGATAAAGGAGGTTGTGGAACACTTAAATTTAGGTCGCTCTTATATGTATCTAAGTGAAACTGTAGGTTTTATTACTCTTTTATTTGTTTCTTATGTTTATTCAACCTTTAAAAGTAATATTATTAGTGAGGAAAATAAGTCCTACCTGTTATATGATTTCCTGTCTTTGATTTCCATATAGATAGGAAAAACTCGATTCATGTCAAAATAAAAAAATATATGAATTTAGTAAATATTGTCACTAAGACGTCCAACTTTCTACAATTAATATTAAAACAAAAACGAATGAATACCACTTCTTTCTTTCATAATATGTACACACAATTTTAGATGAACTTCAAAAATTTTATCACTCCGTCCTTAACTATACTTTAGTTGAACAATTCTTTATAGAAAATGTACTTAAAATTGAAACAAATAAAAACAATAACTTTAAACGTGTGCCTTCGCTGAATAGATAACTTTGTATGAGCCGAATTAAATACATGACGTGTTATCAATGATAATGATAAGCTCCATAAGACATAAGGTGTGGTAATTGTTAAGTACTACTGACCATTATATTGCTATTAATATAATATTAGGAGAATTTAAAGTCATATTATAATATTTTTTATCGATTGTTTATTTTATTGAATGTAAGCTACAAATATATTATTAAATATAGGTAGAATATGAGGAAGTTGAATTAATAAAATAAATACCTAGTGGTCCAGTATCCTAAAACATTTAAAATTTTAGGAAGACTGGTTTTTTTTGAGGTAGGTAGAGAGAACTTAGTGTTTAAATATCTCGTTCTCCGTGTCCGCCGCTTATCCATTGCCGCGCTTTGTTACACGCTCGAAGAAATCACAAAAACAAATAAAATATATTGAAAGACGAAGGCACCAAAAAAAAAAACGTTTTCTAAATTATAAGTAAATAAGTATAACTTAATTAAATTAAAAAATTAAACTGTTTATAAGTATAACTTAATTAAATGTCCATATTTATTATATATAAATAATAAATATTCAAAATCTAACAGAAAATTTATTCTATTGAATTTAAACCTTAAATTAATTGATTCATTTATTATTATTTAGTAGTTTCATAAATTTATTTACCAACGACATCTATTGATCCATGAACTCACTACCTAACTCGTGGACTCTTCAGCTTTTTATAGCGGAAAATATTTATTAAAGTGACTGATAGAGGGCAGCAGTAGTTTAGAAAATACTTGGAAATTGATGTTTTAATACTGAATACGGCTTTGTAGTTTTACATTTAAATATTTTAAAACATAGAAAAACACACAATAAATTAAAATGAAAATCAGTTTAAGTTTAGTTTTTTTATAATAAGAATTTATTTAGAACGAAAGAAGTCTTTAAAAATTTCACACGTATTTTATGAACATAATATGACGTATGTAAATAAGCTATAATATTAATAAATAAAAATAAATATAAAATTACTTAGAATGTCTTACATAGAATGTCTTAGAATGTGGGGAACTAAGTGTTTTAACACTAGGTTCCCTCTGCCTACCCTGCCATGTGCGGGATACAGCGTGAAGCTGATTTTTAGAATGTCTTAAAAATAAGTTTAATACAAACTTGTTCCTAACATTTACAAATTAAAAAATACTTCTTAATTAGATATTTATAAAGTTAATTAATACGTATATCTACTGTTCGTCGTATGGACCGTCTATCACCTAATCTAGGCCTTGGTTCAATTAAATCTCCTATAGATCTAGACCTTCGCGGATTCCTGTTACGGCCAACTTCTTGTTCTTCGACAAAATCAGGCAGTGAATGAAAAGAGTCATTCAGTCTGGGCATTAGAAGAGCTTCGTCATATGTCGGTGGTAAGTCTTCTCTCAAAGGAACACGTAATACAACTGAGTCATCTCTTGCTTGTGTTGTATTTAACACAGCAGTTTCCGTAGTCCGTGGTGGTGCTTCAGATTTGTTCATTGCTATTAGAATTCTACATATAAAGGAAGTTAGTATCACACCTATAATGATACCAATCATAACCGCCATCAAGGTGTATGGCGGCATGGACGAAGCTTCAATATTCCACGTCCGAATATAAGCCTGCTGCCAACTCATTTGCGTCACATTTGCTGGAGAGTAGCAAATCAACGAGTTATCCGTAACCTTCGGAGGTTCCTTCGTTAAAAACTCATATGTAAGAAGTAAATTTACACTAAACTCTTCGCAGCTCCAACGATTTCCTTTCACTTTGACTTCTCTCAAAAATGGATTTGAGGCGAAGTGTGAAGTAGGCCATACTTCCTTGAAGTCATTCCCTCTCAAATCCAGTACCGCCAAGTGCGGTAGCGACGAGAAAGTAGAATCAGTAAGAATTTCGATATTATTGTAACTTAAATCTAATTCTTGTAAAGAATTTGAAGCCAATTTGTCAGGAAGAACTTCAATTCCATTCATCGATAAATCCAAATCAAGCAAGGAACGCATACCAGTTAGGGAATTTGCGTCAATGTTGTTTATTTGGCAAAAACTTAGCTGTAAATTTCTTAATGAGGCAGATTGAAAATCAGGTACTACGGACAAGTAATTTCGAGATAGAATTAGGACTTCTAAGCTAGTTGCATGTGATATTACTTCCGATGATATGTTATGCAAACGGTTTTCTGATAAATCAAGTATGGCCAGAAGAGGCAGTTTAGTGAAGGCGTCTTGGTCGATGTTATTTATTTTATTCTTAGATAAATCTAATTTTATAATGTTTGATGTATTTTTAAAACTATACCAAGAATCATAGTTATTACTCGATAAGTTCAGGATTTTTAAATGCTGCCATGCTTGTACGTATTGTGGCAGATCTCCACTGAGCCGGTTGCCAGAGATATCTAATTTTTCAATTTGTTGAAAATTTTCAAGTGCAGTAGGAAATTCTACAAAATTGTTATTCGCCAACAGAACCACTTGTGCCTGGAAAGAAGGAAAATTATTTGATAAATCCTTTAAAATTTAATAATAAATATGAGACATGTCTAAATATTCTTACGTTGTTATCAAGTTCTTCAGGCAGCTCGACGAGTTCTCCATCAGAACAATCAAGATACAGTAGCTCATCACGGATATATGTAGTGCAAGATTCTTCTTGGTCGTCTTCTAATTGTCGCAGAACACCAGCACTTACTGCCACCAACAGTAAACTTGACCATGTTAACTTGTATATAACACCTAGAAATATAAATGTTTTACTACAGTATTTAATTATTTATTTAACAAAATGGTTAAGTATACCATTAGAAATTTTACATACAATGGATAATATTGACTCACATAAAGGGTTAGGCTGAAGATAATAGTTCCTAATCTAACGAAATGCTAATGTTTGCTTCGCCAATAAGGTGCATAAGGTATTTCGTCATCTACACTAATACTATGAAGTAATAAATTAGAATGAAAATATATCTTCTTTTGCAAAAGCTAGGAGGTAACTTCTAAATCACAATACAGTTTAATGTTACTAGCTTACCAGCATAAAGGTCTATTTTGATGAAGAAAACTAAGTAAATATAACAAAAAAAACCTAATTATTTGGTTCATAGCAAACAATCTTGATGTTACACAAAATAATATACACGTTTATGTGACCATTTACGGGAAAACGACTATAAATATCAACAAGACCACACTATTATATATACAAATAGTAAAAACCAATTTCTCTTAAGAATTCAAATATATTCAAAAATATAATTCACTCTTTTTGTGTTAAAATTTAATTTCACTTCATTTTCATTTGCGGTTTGAGCTTCAAATTGATACTCTCTAGCAACCAGTATAACAAGATCGATTTTTCATTATAGTTAAATTCAAGGTGAATTGATTAAACGCAAAATTTGCCAAATGTAGTAGCGATGACAAATATTATAAAATAACTAATTTAAGGTATTTTAGTAGGGTGCCTATTATTTTCAAAACTTTTACTATATATATTTCAGAACTATAATATATCGAAGAATAAACATACACATGTAAATGATAAGATAAATATATACGATTCACTGCAGGAAATAATGATTCATCACCAGTGTAGAAGCAAATAATATTTTTTTAGAATTTTTGAGTCTAGTAATTACTCTTTTAAAACGAATTTTATTTAAATAGTTAAAAAAATATTTTTTTGATATTTCAACAAGTTTTTTAATCTCATAGTAGGTAAAAATACACGCTTTATCTTTACATTATATTTATTTGTATTTTAGTTATTTCACTTTTTCATTAATGGTGAGACTTCTGAATAGAGATCATCTTAATTTTGATATCGTCTTGTATTACAAGTAATTTTACATATCAGTCACTTGCTATAAGTATTTAATACGCTATTATAGAAAACCGTATAAAAGTAAATGTTTACTTGATGCAAAAAAGTTCACCTACATTTTTTTATTTTGTTAAAATGATTCTTATAACATAATAAATTATATTTATAGATGTAATCCAGTATTATTTATTACTATATTTCCATTCGATAAGATTGTAGACTATAGAAAAATAAATTTTGATCGTTTAGTTATACATACATACATATGCATAATAAAAAGCACGTGATACCTTATAATTATTATTACTAAATCAAAGTATGTAATTATTATTAAACAATACATATAAACTTTATAATAGATATATCTATTTGGTATTATATTTTCTTTAATAATTACACACCCTCCACATTTTCCGCCAAATTCTGGAGGCATTGCATGTTGAATGGCCGACCTTAACTCCCTTCCATCGACACAAGAGCTAAAGCGAGATCTCGAGTAAGAATCGAACCCACATACAGTCGTTTATAATAATTAAAAAAATCACAAACATCCTTAGTAGAAACTAAATAGCGTCAATAATATTGACAAACTTACGACTTACCCATTAGCGCTACTTGTGTCACGTCATATTATGTACTTGTCACGCACTCAAACTCGAAAATCCTTGATAAGGACTGCACTGATAGATATATATATGATTAATAGTTATTTTATATGTTTACTTTTTTTTATTAAATAGTGTGTCATTTTGTTTAGGCTGGCGTGTCGACGTCAACGGATTGGTACCACTGGCCATGAATGATACGTACAGGTTGCTTGGTTCGAAATGATAACGTAGATAATATACTAAAACATATTATTATTATCATTTGCTAGAGAATCTTCAAAAATAATAAAAAAATAATGTCATTAGCTATGGTATATTTAAATGGAAATATATTTCAACGCACTTGGTAGCATGATAATTTTTGATAACACGGTCGATACAATTTTGATTAATTATTTGTATTTATTTAATCTTTTCTAAGTACAAGTTACTGTTTAATAAATCTTTAGTTTTCTATTAACGCTATCTAATTGCTTTTGAAACATTTGTAATCAAAGAAAATTATAGATATCTTCTTGAGTCCGTTGTAGCGCAGTGTCACAAGCTTACGCGATGGTTGTGGATTCCATTCCTACTCGCAGAAATGAAATATTTAATATTTTGATTTCCTCGTTGGTGTCGAAAGTGATCACCGCCACCTATGATCTCATACATCACCAGAGGAGCTGCAGGCACTATTCATTACACCATGCTTTGAGGATTCGACGGAAAGTTGGGGACGCGAGTGCCGTAATCAGGACGGAGTTTCTTAACACTAGGTGCCCAAGTTCCCACTGAGTACGCTGTTAAGATACAGCGTGAACTTAAAAAAGTATCTTCTTTAAATAAAACACACTGTATATATGAGATAATGTTATCTAAACTTTACTATCTCTGATTAGGTACATATTGAGTTATCGCTTCACCCAAAGAAATAACAAATTTCCATTCCGGTTAAAACATCTATATATATATATATATATATATATATATATATATATATATATATATATATATATATATATAGGTAACTTCAAATGTTTTTTCAATATCCCGTATTTATTTAACTTGTAATGATAAAAGTTCGCTACAACTTCTATCTCGGCTATCTCTATTTTAGGGTTTCGTACCCAAAGGCCCTATCACTAAGACTGTCAGTCCGTCTGTCACCAAACTGTCGGTATCTCATGAACCATTATAGTCAGACAATTGAAATTTCTACAAAGATGATGTATATCTGCTGCCATAACAATAAATACTAAAAAGCAGAATAAAACAAATATTGAGGAGCTCCCATAAAAATAAATGTATTTTTTTTCTGTTTGTATAGATAGATCCGACTCGCACTTGATCGGTTTTTCTATGCAAGCTTCAAATATATTGTTTTAAATAAATATTCATATGTTGATGTAGGTATATATTACAATTAATTATTAAAGTACCTAATTATCACAGAGTTTATTTTTTATATACACAGGTAAAAGTTTCTATACATATGAAAAGTGATATTTTAAAAAATACTTTTTAGATTTTCAATCCTCTTTAAACGTCGTTTGTAATTGTTTTACCAACAAAACGTACAATGTATCTTTCAATCGATCTAAAAGGGCTTACTCAAAGATTATTAACTGAAACAATATTTTGGATAATAAGGCAACATAGTGCTAACACACTCCGTCCCCATTAAGATACTTCTGTTTTCCATTTTCGGCTAAATTCTCAAGGCATTGCGTGTTGAGTGGCGGGACTCTACGCTGCACTTTCCCTAGTTAGCAGAAGCGAAGAAAGAAGCGAAGCGAAGAAATGAAAAAATATTAAATTTTTCAGTACCCCGAGTGGGAATCAACCAATCTTCGCGTTTCCAGTCTACGACGATCCTAATAAATTATTATAATTTTATATAAATAAAAAGACAAACCCAAATTTAATAAATACATATAGTTCAAAGTTATTAATCGATCTGTCGTCACTTTCTTCATCTCACCTCAAATCCTAAGTGCTTCAGGATTAAAATCAGTGTTCGAGCGCAAAAACGCGACACGTCCCCGTCACGTCCCCGTCACGCCTGTCTGAACTTGTTTGTAACCTGTTTCCATCCCCCTGGAAAGGTAAGCTTTTACTGAATTTTCTAATAACTTGACTGCTAATTTTTTATCTGTTTTCAATCAATAATGAAATGATTGTAAATAGGTTTTTATTGTTATGCTTTTATGGGAATTTTTTTATTTGGCTATAAAAAAATGTTATATCGACATCAATATAACGTCTAGAAAAAGGCCGTCGTAGCTTAGTAGCACAAACGTGTGATTGTAACGCGACGGTTGTGGGTTCGACTCCCACTCGGAGGAATGAATTATTATTTTTTAATATTTTCACTGTCGCTTTGGTAACAAGGCAGAACCGCGGCATTGAGTTCCCCCGCTCAACTCACAATGCTTCGAAAACTCGGCGGAAAGTGGGGAACAGAGTATTTTAACACTAAGTTCCTTTACCTTGCTATATACTATAACGACATAAAATTTTGAAACCTATGAAATTAGTAAATTTATGTAATACGTACTTCACAGCAGGTATATTGCTAAACCTAATATAAATAAACTAAAATCTTTCATAAATTGTTGTTTAACGTGAAAATTTTTCAAATTTTCCTCCTGGTACGGTTGCAGTGAGCTCAATAAATAAGGATACAGCCCATTAGAGACGGTCCAGCAAATCTTTGGACGCCGAACGCCACTTACTTAGACTTAAACTGTTCCCGGGAGCTATTTACCACAGATTTGGGATTGCCAACATTTTGAGATACAGAACTTGGAAAGAAAATCACTTTACAGTTTAAAAAGTTATAAATATATATTAGATTCGACGGTTGAAATATATAGGTTAGGTACTAGCACTTATTTCAAGATATTGTTTAATATAATTGTAAGTAAAATACTTTGGTAAAAATATTTTATTGTTTTGCTATATTTAATTAATTATTATTGTCCGTAAGAGGCCAATCGTGGCCCATGGGGTACAAAATGTGCCTGTAAACGCGACTGGTTGTGGATCGATCCACAATCGAGAAAATGAAATATTTATGTCAATTTTTATTTTAATTTCTTCGCTCTGGTGGCGCCACTCAACGCGCAATGTCTTCAGAGTTCGGCAGAGAGTGGAGAACGGAGAGTCTTACCAGGTTCTTCGAGTGAGAGTCCACAACCTATTGTGTTTACAGTCACATGCTTGTGCCCCTGCGCCACCACGAGGTATGAACTATTAGGGAGTTACAACGAAGTTTTACATGACATGATGGCCTTCCTCAACAAAAGAACTGTCCTACACAAAAAGTATATTTCAATTCAAATCATTAGTTCCTGAGATTAGCGTAAACAAACGCTTCAGTGTAATATTACTATATGTAAACTAGTAATAGATAATATCACACAACCAAAAAGACATGTAAAACATTTAACCATAATAAAAAAAACAATAAAACATTCGACTTACCTCAACAGGCCCGGGTATTATGTCCAGGGGATCAATTGCTGACCACATCACATCTTAATACTCAGATCAGAGAAATATAATACGGTCCGTATTTATTTGTGCGTATTGAGGATTTGCCCTTCATATGTTAAGATGTTTGACCCTTGGAAACGAGATGATGGTAATTTGCTGTGTTGACTCCTAGACTATTTGGTATTATATTTAAATTTTAATATATTATGATATATGTAAATAGAAAAAAATTACGAAATTATGTTTTTTTTGCTTCACGCAGTATTCTACATATAGCAGTCAGAGGTTTAATAAGGAGAAGATTCCTGGTTCGATTACCAAAAATAGTTCCAGAAACAGCATAAAATGTAAATAGTCACTAATAGATATAAGCAAAAAGAAAAGTCATAATATAAAAATAGAATCTTGTTTGTGAGAAACCCACATATTAAATTATTTAACAAATAGTAAATAGTCAGTAGAGAAAGGAAGAGAATTTTTTACATTAAAAGTACCTAATTAATCATTTTAAATGTTAAGGTACTATCAAAAAATATTTTTGGGAATGAATTATTATTTAATATTATTTTCATTTCTTGTCTTTGGTACCAAGACAAAAGCGCGGCGTTGAGTTCCACCATACACCACGATAATACGTTACGGAAATAGGTACCTATGAATAATAACTTCATTAAATATACAAAGAGTCGTATTTATTAGAATCACTATTTCTAAAAATGTCTGCCTTTCAAAAGAAGCTTATTTTATATTAATATTAATACTAACTTAAGAAACATATATTTACAATATTGTATATGTTCAGTATTAGTAACTCGGTACCATTTCGAATCTACTTTGTCTCGATCTCAACCCGCTCCTTCGATCGAAGCTTCAAATGTCAATCCTTTTACGTTAGGGAAGTTTGTTGAAGTACTATTAAGAATATCGATAATATTGAAATATTTTAACTAGTATTATTTTTAATTTTTTATTATTAGTATTGATTATTATTTTATTCATTTAATAATGTAGGAGATAAAGGAATGAAATAATTAAATGTGGTAAAATATAATTTAGAAATATATTTATAATGTAACTATCTCGTTAAAAGTATCTAAAACTATAAGAAATATTAGTTCTTTTCTTTTAAATAAATAAATATCTTTTGGGGAAAAGCCTGGACTTGAGTTCTGTCTCAACACGTAATGCCTCGAAAAACTAGGTTCCCTCTGCCCACCCTGCTAGAATACAGCGTGAAATAGATTTTTAAATAATCATTTATATAAAAAAAATCTATAATTTTTTATAACTTCCCATCACTACATAATATTAAGTATTGATGGCAGCGGAATAAAGCATTCAGTCGATGTTGCATCCCTAAACCACGTCGTCGGGAAACAGGCTTATTCTTTCGATGAGTGCTATCGCTCTGCCCTCTTGCCTCTTACCTCTTACCTCTTACCTCTTATCTCTTACCAGCCCCCGGGGCTCAGCCTTTTACAGTGTGTACGTGGCTTTATGAGATCGACATTCAATATGAATTTCAGATAGGTTTGATCGTAAGCCGGTGTCCCCGGTTTGACAAATAGGCTTGTGATCGCTTGTAAAATATTGTATAACCTAGTCTTTTTTTTGTATTTTATAGTGTTTTATTTTTAGGGGTTATTTTTGTTACTGATTTTTTTTGGTTATTTGTTTAGATAAATATTAGTGTATCTAGACTTTTTTTTTAGTTTCAAACTGTATTGCACGTACGAATTTTTAGCGGTGTATAGATTCATATATAAATAAAGACATAACTAAAATTAAATACGCTTTAATAAATTTTTGTCAGAAGCCACATCTTACTTCGGAGTTGCGGTAAGTTTCCATAAAGTAATAGTTTCTCAAAGCCCGTCGCGAAACTGCGGAACATTCCAGAAAATGGAGAAGCAAAGCATCCGAGTGAAATGAAGGCGGCGGCTGAGGCGGAATAAAGTTGACATTTTTGCAAAGCTACGTTAGAATTTCAACGAAATTAAATGTGGCACTACACGAAATGAAAATAGTGTGAGGCGTCCTCTCTGCGGTGTTGACTCCCGCACTCCCCCTCCTCTATTTTTGTTAAGAATTTTCAAAGTTTCGTTTCCACTTTCGAAGTGGATGGGTAATGAGAATGGTGTAACTTCACCTAGTCACTGTAAATATGTATTTAAAATATATTAAGATTGTTTGGTGCTAAAGTTGGGAATTTATTTAAAGTTATTAAAAAGTAAATGAAGTTTGGTACACATGATATTTGTGAGGTCAGCTCCCACACTCAGGAATATAGCTATATTTATTTATACTAAAGCATATTTCCCTAATAGGTATAATATAAGTGCAAAATGTAATGGGGTAGAGTTATGTCACTCGATAATAGAATACGGGACATAAGAAAAATAAGGAAAGAAAAAATGATGAATGATGAAAGATGAATAAATGCTTTGAACAAATCTTTATCAACTACCGTAGATGCATGCATGTCCCATTTAAACAAATATATAATATAAACATTATATATGTCAAAAATATTCTTAGTGTATAATAAATAAACAGTTTTAACTTGTAACCAGCAAGGCGTTGCCAAATGCAAACTAGATGCAAGCACACATTAACACAACGAATAACCTCTGCCGGGCGACTATCGCGCGCGACATAAACTAACCACAACATTACCAGCGCGATACACACAGACATACAGACATATACGAAAATATTTAATATTATATAATGTATATATATATATATAACTTCTGTTACTCTACTACTCTTAGAGCCCTCTTCACCAAAATGACACGCCGCAGGACCACTCAAGCATACAATTATTTAGGCAGTCGTATCCGGCCGGCAGGCCACTGTCGCCTTCAGGGTTCCCCGGAGTTTCTCCTAGACCTGTGGGAGGATCGCTACAACCCTCCCGCAGTAGTTCTTCTAGGGTAGCGGGAGTTGAAGATGCGCATACTGACTTCTCCTACTGCCTTTACTTACATTGTTTACGGTAAAAAAATATATTATATTGGTATTGGTAACAAAGTAGTAACTGTAAATAAACTTTCTATAATATTGCTTCAAGTCAGTATGTAGAGAGACTATTAAGACTCCACTATCGTAAGGCTAATGTTCCATGATCAGAGCTCCTAGCTTATAAAGTTCATTGTTATATAAAATTTTAAATATAAAAATATATAAAGTATTGACAAGACAAAGGCAAGGCCAGTCGTGGTGCAGTGGCAAAAGTGTGTCATTGTAAATATGACTGGTTATGAGTTCGATTCCCACTCGAGTAAATGAAATATTCATTTAAATTTATATTTTCATTTCTTCGCTTTGCTTTTGGGGCAAAGCGTGGCGTTTAGGTCCGCTACTCAACACGCATTGTATGAATTCAGTGGAAAATGTAGATCGAAGTGTCTTCCTTGTCATACTTCCAGAAAAAATCATCTGTATATTATATGAAAGATTTAGTTTTATTTAATTTGAAACACTACATCATCATCATCACCACATCACCGTTTCGGCTTCCACTGTTGGACATAAAACTTCCCCAAGTATGGTGGTAAGTATAGTAGTTATTAATAAATATTAGATATACCTAATTTGTCTCCCTTACCTAAATCAATCGTGAAAAACTGTCTGTAATATACAAAAAAATATATTGAAATGTTTTTATAAATGGTTGTTTTTATATGATAAGAAACAACATACAATTTTCTTGGAAAATCATTTCAAGTATTTATATAGGTCAAATTTCTCTTACGACTTATGAGACTGCGCGAATCGATCGATTCCTTATTGGTGGGATAACTTAGTTGCTGTAAGACGTTCTTGTTTATTTTTAAACATGTTTGTTTTGAAAAATATATTAAATATATTAACAACTGCTTTATTGTTAAAATTGTTAGATTATAGGCATATCTAAATTAAAATTACTTATATATAATCGACAAATATACTCGTACATATATACAAGTGTAGGTAAATTAACGTTTTAAATAATTTCATTCCCCGAGAGGAAATCGTACTCACAACCGTTGCGTTTACAGTTTCACGGTGTTCCATCACTGCGTCATGACGACCTTCCTATACAATTAAGCCACGACCAGAAAGTATTTTAACTGAAATATAATATTACAATGGACGCTTCATTAAAAAAAAAGCAACTATATTAATAACATTGTTATTACCACCTACAAACTATTGATAAAATAATATCAACTAAATCAGTTGATATTATTTAAAAATTATCAATTGTAGATAATATTTTGTGCTATAATTAAGATTTACATAACAATATTTTATAAAAACAATCTAATGGTCGTTGGTCATGATAATACCAATTAAAAACAAAATCAATTATAAAAGGAAAATTGATATGCGCCTTTATAATTATTTAACATAATAATATGATAATGTCATGACCTGTCTTTTCTTGCTTTATCTATTTTATCTCTATTTAAGACAGATAGAGAGCGATAGTGCCATGGCTCTGCATTTTTCGCATTCCATGCTACAGTCCCTGTTCACTACACTGGTTTTATTTCTGAAGATAATATTTATTTTTATAACGCGCATAAACTCGCTATTCACTGCCATTTAAAAAGGAAAGCGGAGAACGGAGTGTCCCTACACTAATTGCCATGCTATGTGAGAAAAACTGCTTACTTTGCTTACTTACAAATACCCACCTACTTTAAAATTATATATTTACTAAAAGTCATTAGTTATCCAAGAGTCGAAAACGATGGGGCGTGTATCAAGTTTTATCGCCAGAGTTAAATGTCATGAAATTGGCGTTGGTCCATCTTCAGGCAATTAGGGGGAGCGACATCCAAAAGATTTCATATTTGCTTCGAAATCTACATTTAGTTGCAAAAGTTATTCGAAGTTATGGTAATAAGCAAATGGATATATGCTCTATGTACCTAATTGAATGAGAAGACCTTTTGCTTAAAGAAGAAAATAAAGTTATGAACAATCTTTTCATTTCTTTTTTCTTTCATTTTCAGCTTGACGCTGTCTGTATCCTGCTTATGGCAGTGTAGGCAGAGGGAGTCTAGTTTTAAAACATTCCGCTCCGAACTCTCCGCCTAATTCTGGATGCATTGCGTGCTGTGTAGCGAAACTTAACGCCGCTACGACAGAGCGAAAAAATGAAAATAAAATATTAAATTTCCTCGAGTGGGAATCGAACCCACAATCTGTCACGTTTACAGTCACACCTGTGCCCATGCGACGCAACTCCTAAAAATCTCTAGCATCATTCTCTTTCTATTGATTTTATTAATCAAAAGAAACGCAATTAACTAAACAACTTTTAGATATCAACAAAATTGAAGCACGCTATTTAATACCTACTAACTGGTCTATTAAAATTGTTTACTGCCATACTCTACTATTATTGAATTAAAGGTCAAATTTGATATGAGACGAGGTCCAATATGGTCTCGAATATGCCTGCCTCTACCTCTGCATCTAGAACGTTATAGGTACAATGCACTAATTATATCAATATCTTAGAAAGCCTCTAACCAGCCCCTTAACAGTTTTCCAGGGTATCGGAGGGGCATTAGAGCATTTCTCAGTAATGCTTCTAAAGACGGTTGGCGCACGATGACCAAGGAGGTTGTAGGGTGACACCGATTGTTAAAACGAGGGTTTAGGGAGCCTGTTAACTAATAGTTTGGTTTAAGTAGAAAATATAGTTTTAGGTACGGGTATAAAGGTATAACGATATGTGTAATTATAATTTATTACTTCTTCTTCTTTTTCTTATAGTACCTCTGCAACTAGTGAAGGTTAGCAGTCAACTACGTTTATTTAGTCCTGTTTAGGCCTATTACTGCAAATGGATGAAGAATTCAAATTAATTTAATTATTTAATTTTCCTCAATCTTTATTAAAAATATATCGCTCTACATATAAAACGCTTCATTTCATACAGACATATATTATTACAGATTATATTTAGATTAAATAAATAAATAAATATTAATAATATATTTGAAAAGACTGTGTGAAACTGGCCATCTTGGCTAATTTAGAACCATCGGCAAGCAAAGTGCTTCTTGTGTCCGGAGCGGACCGCGTGCTCGGAACTTAGACTTAACGGTCACCACTCAGACCAGAACTTACTACCAATATGTGATCCTTTGATGAAGTTACTTGCGGTAATAAACTGACGTTGGTATACATATGTAAATGACAAGGATGTTCACCACTTTTTTTTTATTTTTACCAATTTTTTATGGAAATAGCATGTATTTCTTAGCTAGCCTAGCTTTTTTGTCTGTATTTTTACATGCTTTATTAACCTATAATTAATCATTAATAGATATTGTTGTCTTTAGAAATATTATTAAAACATTTTACTCATCACGACTTCATCTACAGATGAAAAAAAACAATAATTAAATCCAAAATATAATAACATAATAACGTTATCAGAATAAATCAAGGACTCTTATGTTCATACATTTATATTTAGTATTTAATTAACATAAACTATACTAATATTGTAAAGCTAGAAAGTTCATTTGACTGAAAGCACTTATTTCTGGAACCACTGGTTTTAATTACAAAGCTCCTGAATATGTGAAAATCTTTATACAGGTTTTAATTATTACCAGACCACACAGAAGAAGATAAACCCTATTCAGTGCATATATTTAAATTTAACTTATACATATCTAATGTATAATTAATATTTTCAATATCAATTAAGGTCCAGACAAGATAACACAAGGTCCAATCTCTCTCGTACTCGCATCTTAATTGCCGAATATTGTCTCGCAAGGGATCGCTAAACCGTTAAAAGGATCTGTTACTGCTAAGTGCTGGATCGAGGGTTTGATTCGACGTTGTAATTCGATTTCTCAATTAGGAGTTGTGCTGCAAGTTCGTCTTAACTCCTAAGGTAAGTTGGGGTTTGAGATTTTAGAGTCGTTTCGAGTGTGTGAGAAGTGGGTTTTGGGAAAGGATTGGGTGTTATTTCTACTAAGTCTGGCAATTATGAATCAAATTCTTCTATTTCTCCTAAATATTGATTGAAGACTGATATGAGGCTGTCGTATAGGATCCTAAATAGGACAGAACATTGCCCTATTAGTAACAGCATTACACTATAATAACGAATTAGACGAAGTGTCACAAGAGAATCTCTACTATTTATAAATAATTTTTTTATTTAATTATATTAAAATCATTAAAATATTACCTTCAATACACAATTGAAATAAAATTAAAAAAATATACATCAACTTTCAAGCCTAGTTCACAATTTTTCACAACTGAAAGAACCACATAATACTAAATACATAATATACTATTACCTAAACAAGTAGAACATTCTTTCAGCGGTAGGCGTGGTTATCTCGTATAAGCGGGTAACCATATATCCGTAGCTATATCCGAATATCCGCGGGGGCGGATCAGCTGGATATCCAACAGGTGGGGGATGAGCCGCGAGGAGATACGCCCACAGCCACGTGGTTAAAACCAGTGGACTTTGGATTATGGTTAAGTTAAGTTTTTTGTGAAGTTTGGAATTGGTTATTTTGGGATTATTTCGGTTTTAATATGTAAATAATGCTATATATTAAAAGAGGATTTATATAATTCAGTAATATTAAATGTATATATAGCATGGATTTGATTGATAAAGATTGATAAATAAAATTAAAGCGTAACTATTACTAAGACAACCAACTTCAAACTCAAAGTACACTTACCAGCTAAAAGCTTTTAGAGTAAATAATAAACTTTATCACCAAGAAAAACATAATAAATAAAACTAAATTACAAAAGAGCTTTGTGACGTAAAACAAAATGTGATATTACCAAAAGATGGCACAAATTATGAGCCGGTGCGATAACTAATGTGAATTTATTAGGCCATTTTACAATTTGATGGCTGTATCGACGAAAACATTCGGTTTCCAACTCTTCGGGTGTCATTAATAACGAATCAATCTCATTTGAATTGGCGTAGTTCTAATGCCTATGGGAAATAAGGTATTAGTGGATAGTAATATATTTATTTTATGGTAATCACTCAGGAACAGGGTGAAGGCACTTGGTTGGAAATTGGGAGGCTGTTTTGATAATGTCTTTCGGTTTGTTATTGTTGTTGTTTTTATAATAATTATTTTAATTTTTAGTAAATTATTCATTTATATATAAGTAATAAGTCAAATTTAAAATGATGAAATTAATATCAATGAATGTATTTTTTAGGAAAGAAAATATCTGAAAACAATAAATTTCCTATAGGTATTTCATGGAAAAAAATCATTAAACATTTATAATTGTAGTTAATTACATACAAAACTAGTACATAAATCTGCAAAGTTTGTTAATTTTTATAAGTTACTCTCGTTGACATACGTAGGTACCTAGGTAGGAAGGAACCCATGAATCGTATTCCATTCACAATCTTCGCAAATACCAGACGAAGTTAATAAAATACATAAAATATCTCATATAATAAAGTATTCTGGAGATATATAAAGTTAATAACTCTTGCGTATCCCGGTTATTTGTCGGCGTAAGAGGCAAATTAATAGTCCAAACTTCTTGGATTCCACACGCCTTACTCCGAACTTGGTCGCCAATTAATTTATTGTACTAACTTTGAGTTCTTTATTGCTAATATGTTGAAAAGAGGTTATTTCGTTTTAACTTGAGTTATTATTAATTGAAGTCAGTCGTAGCGTATGGGCACAAGCGTGCGCGAGGCGTAAGCGCGACAGGTTGTGGTTCGATTCCCATTCGAGTAAATTAAATATTTAATATTTTCATTTCCCTTGCTCCGGTAACAAAGCAAAACTTGACATTGAATTTTACCTGCAAACACCTTGCAACATGCAACACCTTTAGAATTCGGCGGAAAGTGAACGGGAACGAAATGTCCAAACACTACGGACCCTGGGAAAGGTTCCCTCTGCCTACTCTGTTATATGCAGGATACAGAGCGAAGCTGATGAAAAAAACGAAAGAAATTTCTACTGCGATACAAGTTTTTAAAAATCTGTTTGTTTTTAATTCAGAACTTACATTTTGAAAAAAAAAATTATGTTCTTTAAGAGGCTTTTATTTTAACTAATATTATATTTAAATTTTTCCAAGACATATTCCGGAAACGAAAGACAAAACGCAGCAGCCATCACACCACCAATAAAGTAATTCACGCGCGCACGTCCTCGTATACACCGCGGCAACTCTAATTAGCCCTTCCTTATTTATGATTCATAAGCCGATGAACAATAAATTGTGAGAATCTCTCCGTCCCACATGTGCTACTAAGCCCGGCATTAGCGAATGTTGAATGTTGGCTCTCCTAATAAGAGAGAAGAGGGATGTAAGGAATCGTTCTGATTACTATATTATTTATTACGCTACGTGCGTGCGTGTAAACGCTGCCTAATACCCCAATCTACTGTTGTCTTAGTGTTGCGCCTTTAATACAATGTCTTTACCAGCAATGTGTTAACAATTGTTGTTATTTATTGTTATTATTTGTTGCTCTGGTAGTGAGGTGAAACGCGGTGTTGAGTTCCACCACTCAACAGGGAATGCCTCAAGAGTTTGGCGGAAAGTGGGGAACAGAAATGTCTTAATGGGGAATGGAGTCTATTAAAACATGTGTCCAGGTTCCCTCTGTCTAACCAGTTTATGTGAAAAGTTGTATATTATGTATTAATTTAAATAAGTTCTTTCAGCTTTACAAATTATGGATTTTTTGGGAGATAGAAAACCTAGTAAATTTTATTTTTTCTTTTTCATGCTGTTAGCTCTACGGGCTTTTACAACGATACTAGATTATGAGAAAGGGTATACTGTCCTTAAGAAACCACAAGCACTACGGGGCTGTGATTTGAGAAAGGGGGTCGGCGGCTCCGTCACGGCGTCCTGTGCGTGACTATAACCGAAGCGTACGGCCATCGAAATGAAAGAAATGAAAATATTAATAAATAATAATCCCCCGAGTGGGAATCGAACCCACAACCGTCGCGTTTATAGTCACGGACACGGTTCGGGCACACAAAAATATTCAGAATGATTACAAAAATCCCTATACAATTAATTGCTATTAGTGAAATATTATATTTATCAAAGGATATAAATCTATTCTTGAGACCTCCACGTGATTAATATAACCCAACCAATACAAAATCTTAACAATGTATACAAAGCGCTATTGAATTATGTTCTCATATTTTGTCCTATCTCTCCTTGTGCCGAAGGGGGTGGAATAGAACAGAGAGCTTATAGAAATAGTGTAAAAAATTATTAGGAGTGCGAAGTGACTGATATATTATATGTAAAAAGTTTGCCATATTTATATTTTTTTGTAATACAATTTTTAGGTAAGATTATTTAGAAATTACGTTATAATTTGAAAATGCAACTCTAGTTTGGAGGAAAACAAAGACACAAATATTTAAAATTAAATTACACTTTATTTCTGTTCATATTTTTATAAAAAAATATCAAAAACTAAAAACTAAATAAATCCACACTTTTTACAGTGTTACTATTTTTTTCAATTGCAAGTAAAAACATTTACCATAAATTAATTCCAAAGACAGCTTTACGCCCTTTCTTACTTAACTCTTGTTCTATGGATAAAGTATAGAAAATGCTTCATACGCCACCTTTGAGCTCACGCCCGAGAACGCTTTAGTGTTAATTATAATGAATATTTATATTGTTTGTGCATTTACTTTAACTTGAAAATTGTATAAGAACTCGTGTGTTTAAGCAATGGAAAGTTTAAATTGGATGACGTGACGGAGTTCATATATCCCAGTTTATAATAAAGATATTTCGTCGTTTCGTACAAACTTCTCAAAGTTTTGTCGAATTTAAGAAAGTTTTATTCTTATTGTGTTATTTTTAGGGTTTATTATAAGTTTTGTATAGCGTGTTTATTACTAAATATAATTTTTAAACACCATTCATATATGATGTTTACATGAAACTCTCAAAGAAATTCTTAATAATAAAAATTTAAACGACTTTTTAAGTGAAATCATCGACAATCTTTTAGCAGTGTTTAAAAAATTATCACTTATATATTTTAATGATGAAGTAGGTACAAGTAATATTATAATAAATAAACAACACTAAAATTAGCCATCGTTTAATAATATGACTATCAATTTAGCAGACGTTAATTAATTTTTAAAGTAAAAAGTTTAATTTCATATATGTGTACATTAATACACACACATTTTTTTCTCTGAAATAAAACTGGAAAATTCGTCATTCAACAGACATTTTCATCAAAAACAGAAATGAAATTAACGAGGTTCATTCTAAAAATTTATTAATACTCTATTTTTCTTAAAATACTTAATTATAAAAGATACATATTATAAAATCCAACATACTATTAAACAATTTAAAGTGCAAACACACGTATCTGCGCAGGCTTAACCATCGACCGTCTTGGAGGCGCCATGTTTCATCCACTAACCGTAATCTACGGCGCACTGAATTATTATTTATAAGGTAATTACAAAAACACTCGCACGCACGCTATCTCTAATATAATTTATGGGGGGATAAACGCCGATGGGTAATTTTTGCATATCCCCCCCTCCCCCCTACATCCCCCGTACACCTAAATTGAATGATGATGTCTTGGAGTCACATTATGCAGAATACGGTGGAATGATGATAGATTTCCTTGATATTAGCTGGTTTTGATATATTAATATAATCCTTGGATGTGTTGGGTTACGTGTGAAATGTATTATGTTATTATGTAAATTAATATAAGTATGTATGTCATGTTTGTTTTTTGTTTAGTGAAAGCGGAGAAAAGAGAGCTATTAGGTATAGTGATAAATTATTTTTTCATTATCCAATATAAGATAGCCCAAAATTACAACCGCATAAAAAATGCTAAAGTCAATTTTTTTTTGATGCAACTATATCTACTAAATTAAAACCACTATTGCAGGTATAGATTACACCTTCTACATAGCATTTTAATAGTATTTTTAATTACATGCTATTAATTAACATTAACAAAATCTGTTAAAATACGTATTTCAAAAAATCATCAATCAATTAGGACAACACAAAAATACATCTTAAATTAGGTTAAAGTTATACTAAACTTCAATTAATTGAAAAAATCTATTTAAAAAAAACTTTTTTCTATTAGCCCCAAAATTAAAATCCATACGTCGGGGTACCTCCAGCACGCGAAAGTTTATTATCGGTTTCCGCTAAACGTATCCGAAGTTATTTTGCATGTAGCCGAGATAGCGTGTGTTGCAGTTTGAAAGAAACTCATGAATTATGGCTCTCTGCCTACATATCTGCTCACTTTACACGGATATTGTAAAACTGGATATATTTTATATTTACAGTTTTTTTTTCCTTTTTCAGTTCACGCTGTATACCGCACACAGCAGAGAAACCTAGTGCTAAAACACTCCATTCCCACTTTTCTGCCGATCACATTTTTTGAGTGGTGAAACTTAACGCCGCGCTTTGTCTCGACATTTGAGCGAAGAAATGACAATATTAAATACTTTAATCGAGTGAGAAATTAATTAGGGAAATATTTATAAAATAAAATAGGTGGAAAATAAAAAATATAATGACAGCAAGGTTTGTAGGTGTATTTTTTAGTACTTCATTAATGCTTTACAATATTTTTATTAAAAGATTAATTTACAAAGAAAATCCTGCCCATACGACATATCAAAAATAATAATATAACTTCGGCTTCCAACATTACATACATTAAACAACAAAAATGTAAATATTTACAACATAATTCAAAGAATAATAGCCATTTGACACTAAATACCTCTTATGGGAACTACATCCGCCCGCCAAAGAAAATCATATTCATAGAGACGATAAATTCCCATCCGAGCAACGCACACCTCTTTAATCGTATTATTTTAATATACGTAAACCAAGAATTGTCGGATGTCCTGCTCTAACACAGAATATGGCGTATATCGTCGTCCCTCTCGTTTTTCGGAGGATATCTTAATAAGATTCATGAAAGGACCCCATATTTTATATCCCACTCTGTCCTCTATCTTCTTATATTATCCTGCAAGAAGAGAGTCTTTGAAATATGTGCTTGCTGGGAAATTTCCGATCTTTCAATTACACCTTTGTTGAAGTTTGGAAATATTTTGAAAATTGTTATAAAGATATAACTTTAAGACTTTTCAATAGTTTTCGTGATGGTATGTTGGGAAAACGTCTTTCATGCATTTTATAATGCAATGACATGCATTTTAAGTGATTTAAGTGAGAATTGCGGCTATCATCAACGTATATATATGAAGAATAATTAATATGGTCTGTATACATTTAATAAAATTGTAACTGACCGACTATGTGTTTGTTTTATTTAAATCATTAGTATAATGTATTTTGTTTGATAACATTACTATAACACATTTTTTTGTTGAATTAAAATGATAATGTTATTAGAACACGTAAGTAATTCAAATTATTAGTAAATAAATAATTGTCTAGTACAACCGGGCGAAGCCGCAAGCGGATCATTAGTATATCTCTATTAAATTTTAATGATCATGTTGATGAAAAAAATATAATGACAGTGCAATAATTTTATAAAAAATATTAAATTATGTAGATAAAGTAAAATGATAAACTAAAAGTAAATTATGTTTTATGAATTAAAATTACCTATTAATATACCATTTATAGCTTTTTAATATTTGAGCAAAATAATATTTCTCTAATATATGTATATATTAAAAGCTGTATATAAATAACATACTGAAGAAATCATAATATCGGTATGGATATTGCTAAGTTAATATCTGTGTGTAGCTTAAAAGTTTCGTTCGCAGCCGCGCGCTACCTATATTAAATAAAGTTACGGCTATAAATATTCCTTCAGTTAACTATGGAACAAGGCAAACCTATAATGTGCGAATATGAGAAAAAAAATATTTTTATATATAAATAACCAATACCTTTTGTACGTCTTAAAATTTGATATAAAAAGTTATAAGTTAACTGTTGACTTATTTGGAGTAGAGTAGAAGTTATTTAAAGTTAAGTTATTTAGATATTATAATGTAACTGGACTATTATTTAAGACAGGTGGTCATCAAATTAAAAAAGGGCGTGGCGCAGGGGCACATACGTGTGACTGGCAAAGCACGGTGTTAAGTTCCACCAGACAACACGCAATACCGCCAGAATTTTTCTTTTTTCCAGAGAAGCGGAGACCCTGGGAGCTCCCTCTGCCTACCCTGGTGCATACAACATGAAGCTGAAAAATCGCAATCTTTACACATTTTAAATGAAACTCTTTAACTTTTAAAAAAGTTCAAAACGTCGGACCTCCAAAAATATATCATATTAAATATACAATTAATCCGGTTAAAGATTATCATTTAAAAAAATGACCCCTCACAAGTTTCCACATTTGCAATCAAGAAAACATCAACATCCCATTTTCACCACCAAGTATATCAGCATGCAAACTTTTTTCATAGACTCCTGCGAGGGCGCGGTAATACCTTCGGTCGTAAATCTTTGCTTTAAGAGAAAACCAGGGGAGGATTAAAGATCAAGTAATCTTACGTTCAGATGAGTTATGGCCGCCGCGGTTCTCTTTATTGTAACTTTAAGAAACTAAGAGGAGATTTTGTTAAGCGTTCGAAATTAATTTAGATAATGATTTATGGTATCTCCTGTAAGCAGGAAACTCCCGTGGGCCTCGTATTTGCATAATTAGGAGTAGGTATACGTATAAACGTTGATTTAGCTGTTCTAATGCTGATTGTGATTATATTACCATAGCTATCTACGTTGTTGCGTAGTGTTCCTGGTTATTCTATAAAATCAACTTCATTCTGGATCCTGCTGCATACCTCGTGCTGGATTCGGCATTAGAGTAGTCGACAGCTTTTGAGATGTTATTCTAAAGGTATAATATAAGTATTATCGAACTGTTCTCTAACAGTTTTCTGATATCACGTCTAAATTAGCCTTTCTTCGTTTACGGCATTAATTAAACCCTTTTAGCGTAAACCACACCATCAAGGGCTTAGAACTTGCACCGTGACTCCATGGAAAACTAAATATTTTCTGAATTTTTTACTATATATAACACGGAGAGTAGAAGAGAATATTTACATTTAAAAGGACCTATTATAAACATTATCTGCTACTCAACTAAAAGTAAGTTCTTTCTACAACATCTACTCTATCAATCATTCCCTAATTACAACTTTCTTAAGAAACAATATCAAATATTTAAGCCAAACGACTCGTTTACTCAAATCAACATAGATTAAGACGCTAAGTGGCCGAAGTGATTTGTCACTGCGTACTTTATCACTCCCATCATCCGAGCGGCGGCGGTTATTCATAAATCTTACGGTATTATTTGGAAGGTGAAACAACAAACATTACCGGTATAAATCTGCAACGTATCTCGGTTCGCGAGTTATGCCTTTTACATACTGTTTGTTGGAACATGTAATGAATAAAAAACTAAATTTTATATAATGTATTGAAATAATGTTAAAATTTTTTAATATCTATTTAAGTTATTAGACGGGAGTCAATGTTTATAACTATTATTTTCTTAAAAAGGCAATTTAAGAAGTAAAAAGTGAGGACCTAATGCTATTGTTCTGTTTTCTTCATACATTCTTTATAAACTGTATATAAAGTGGGCTTTAAACTCATTGTAATTATACGAAAATAGCGTTATAGGAAATAAATAAGAATAAATAATAGGATAAAATCTATAGCTTCACACCGCATCGTTTCCCAGCATTCTCTTAATCAGACACCATAAAAAAGAATAATTAAACGTTCAATATTAATAACTATTGATTTCTAAGCTTTATAATTAAAACAAACTAAAAAATATTTTACTATATTTTTTTGTTGAATTCATAGATGTTAGATTTTGGTTCTTCCAGTCGGTGTGTCCCTTCCGTTATCTACAACCGTCGCGCCATAAGACAATAGTAAGGCAATAATAAAAATGTTGAATAGCCGCTGTGATACTGTTACTGCGATGCATTGTACCGCGATAACGGATAAACTGTACCCAGAAGACTATATATACTACCTTGTAAATTATTATGGTTTTATCTGTGTAGAATATTTTTCGTGTTCTAAATAGGAATTTCATTTATATAACCCACCTGTATATGCTTGTCTTTTTTGGGTCACACTGTATTCTGTATTCTGTATACAGCAGGGTAGGCAGGGGGAACCTAGTGTTAAGAGACACTCTGTTGTCTATCCAATTCTGGAGGCATTGCGAGTGATTGATATTAGAGCGAAGAAATAAAAATATTATTATTATTTTATTTCAAATCTTCGAGTGGAAATCGAACCCACGACCTATGTATGTATGTATGGCATTTATAACCACACTTTGTGCTTCGAAAACTTATCATTTGAATAAAATAACGTGAGAAAAATACTAAAAAAAATAATAAAATACTTGGCCGTATTAGTATAAAATATGAGCATTTCCTGTAAATACAATATTCCCGAATTTCAAACACGAAAATTGACGCAAAGATTTCATTTTTCACGAAAAAGGTTGACATTTAAAGTTCCACCAGATTGTATTTACGAGATGCCATCTCAGCTTTTCACGTTTCCCGCAAACCATATATTTCGAGCGTTTATTATCCTTACTTATCTCGAAGCATTGTTAAAAAGCGTGATGACTTAGGAACTGAAACTCCCATTAAGTAGGTCTATTCATGTGTTGAAGGGTGGGTGGGGGTTCAAATAAAAAGGAGTTATTTAAAAATATAACAAGCGAGTATTCTTGTAGATAAGATGCTTGCGTTTCCGGCGTCTTCCTTGTCACGGAATTATTTCAGTGATTCGACGAAACGCGATGTCGTGTTGCTGTCGCATTCAACGTTATATCTTTAAAAAATTAAGGGATGTTCCTGGTTTTGATGAGTTGTATAGTAGATTTGACTGAAATTAAATAAAATATAGTTTTCTGTTATACAATATGGCTTATTATTGTCATTCAATGAGCCTCTCGTCACTATTAGTAGTTTCTCGTCACAGTGTGTTTTAGAACATACTCGTATATACCTACCAAACGCAATAATTGTGAGTTCGAAAAAGAAATATCCTTTTTTAGTGCTTAGTGTAGAACGTAATATTCTTTCCCTGCTGTCATAATTTTATTTTTTAACATGTTACATTCATTGAACAAAGATATATAAAAATTTTTACTTCACTATAAATAAAATAAAATAAAACAATAAATCTATCAAAGCCATTAAAATAATCGACATCGTTGTCTAGCGCACGTCCCATCACTAGAGACAGATCTCTAAAGAGCGACCGTGTCAGATGCCCGCCGCTGTTTCTTAATTTCCTCTCGCAAAGATAAGATTGGCTTTTAGCTTTTTATTGAATTTCGCTATGTTATGTACCGACTTTACAACTCGCTCTGAAATAGCGTTTATTTTTAAAAAGATAGCTAAGTTTACTTATTAAAACTGGAAAGTAATAAATGATATTTTTAGAACATATTTATATTATATTTCAAACTTATTATTTTTCTATTTTTTATATAATGAATCGATTCAATCTCATAAAAAAAAACTGTGTTAAAATTGTAAAAGAAATATTAATCAGCAATTTTTCTTGGCAAAGTATCCTTCAACCATTCATTTTCATAAACCACTGTATCATCAAGGGAGGTTATAGCACTTTATTTCTCTCTCCGTATCTGTATAATGTGTTCGAACATAAGAATCCCCGTAGATAGCATCAGCAAAAAAGTCGTCAGCATCTATAAGCAGCTCATTAGGGCCGCTGGAACGAGCTGGGGGCTACACCCTGAAATAATTCGCCAGATTTACACAGCAGTAATAGAGCCAATAGTTCTATATGCGGCCAGCGCGTGGGAGCCGGCAGTTCGGAAACTCGGGGTCCAAAAAAGGCTGAATTTTATCCAGCGCAGCTTTGCCCAGAAAATTTGCAAGGCCTATCGCACTGTATCCCTGAATGCCTCCCTGGTGCTTGCTGGATTGCTGCCACTCGATCTCAGGGTGCAAGAGGCAGCGGCCCTCTATGAGATCAAGAGGGGGAGATCCGAAGCCTGGCTTGGGGACAGGCAGATCGAGCGGAGAGTTGGGCCCTTCGGATTGCAGCACCCAGCAGAGAGAACAGCCCTCAAATTCCTCAGCCTGGAGGACCGAGAGCAGGTGGATAGGCACAACTGCCAAGCAGTGCGAATGTTTACAGACGGGAGTAAGTTTGAAGAGCGAGTTGGGGCGGCCATATCCGTATGGAATGGCGACGCGGAAACCAGGGCCTTCAAACTGAAACTTGCTTCGCACTGCTCGGTCTACCAGGCTGAGCTTCTGGCGCTGTGCAGGGCCACCGCCCTAATGCTGGAAAGTCCGGCCAGCTCCTTTGGCCTATACACCGACTCGAGATCATCACTCGAGTCGGTGATAGGCCAAAGGTCCCTCCACCCACTAGTAGTGCAAATTAGGGACAACCTGAGGCGTTGTCGCACCCAAAATAAGCACGTGTGCTTGTTTTGGGTGAAGGCACACGCAGGACTGGAGGGGAACGAGCGCGCGGACGAGCTGGCCAAGCTAGCGACCAAACTGAAGAAAAGGCCAGACTACGACGCGTGTCCGATCTCATTCGCCAAACGACTTCTTCGTCAGAAGTCGATTGGCGAATGGAATCGGAGATACCAGTCTGGCCAAACGGCCTCGGGTACAAAAATGTTCTTCCCAGATGTGGCTGGCGCTTACGGGACCACCAGGTGCCTCAAGATAGATACGGTACTGACTCAAATATTGACCGGCCACGGTGGGTTCTCCCAGTACTTACATAGATTTAAGTGCAAGGAGAGCCCATCGTGCATCTGTGAGCCGGGCACCGCAGAGAGCGTGACTCACATTCTATGCGAGTGTCCGGTCTACAGTAATGAGAGGGCCCAACTCGAGATCCGGACCGGGAAAAGAGTAGCAGCCGAAAACTTAAAAACATTGATAAGGGACAAAGAGACCCATGAGGCATTCGTGGGCTTCTGTAAGAGCGTGGGCAGCAAAGTAATAAAAAGGAACAAATAAATTAAAAGTCAGAAAATCTTAAAGCTAAATTCATTATTGGCCTAGTGCCACTTTTTCAAAATTTAAACCGGTTCAATATATATAATTGCAAAATAAAGTCTCTGATTAAGTCAGAGGGACGAGACTATAATAAAAAAAAAAAAAAAAAAAAAAAAAAAAAAAAACAATAAGAATCCCGAATATATTTGCGTTATCTCCGTAAACCGCGTTAGCTACGACTCTACATTTCCGTAGAGCACATTTGACGTGATAGCTTTGCTTTCCGTTGCACTTTTATCTTTTATTTAATGACGCTATGGTATTTATTTATGTATTTTTTATTGAAATAATCAGCATTAAAAAAATCTGCTTCACGCTGTATCCCGCACACAGCAGGGTAGGCAGAGGGAACCTAATGTTAAGACACTCCGTTCTCCACTTTCTGCCGATTTCTGGAGGCATTGCGTGTTAAGTTGCAGAACTCAACACCGCGCTTTGCCTAAAAAATATATCAAAACCAAGAACATTTTCATTATATTATTAATGCAAATTAAGATTAGATTCAACATTTCGTTTTCGAAGCGTAAATAACATAACTTCAAAGCAAATAATTGAAAAAAATAAATAAAAAAACACAAATTGAAAAGAATCACACCTTGGAATAATCTGGCAGATTCTTTTAAACGAACGATTTAATTTAGAAAACTCAAAAATTATCTTTTAATTGCCCAATGCGGTGCGGCGGGACGGTCGAATTAGACGAGATAATCGCGTTACAGTTGACACCTTACTGTCAAAATGAATTGGGGGATGTTTTAGGGGGTCGTGAATTTAGAAAAAACACATTAATTTATTTATAATATTTTTATGATGCCTTTGCAGTGTAGATAAATGGTTATTAATATAGGAATTAAGGTATCGGGGACGTCGGTTCGATTTTAACTCTATGGGATGAATTATTTTCATTACATCAGTACAAAATGTATTAGCACAAGGTTCCCTTTGCCTACCCTGCTGGACATAGCGTTAAAAATATATTATAATTTCAACGTTCATGAGTTGACTATTAACAACATAGTACTAAAATATATGTTTTTGATCCTCTTTCTTGCTTTTAAAACACAGCTTTTAATTAACATTATTAAACTGTGTTTAAAAGCATAAAAGAGGATCAAAATACATACACATGTACAAATGTATATTGGCTCTATCTTAATTACTTTAAAATAAATAGTTAATTAATATCTTAAAAATAACACATTATTATAAAAAATATATTAACACAATCAATTTCCACCAAAACAAATAATACTCAAGACAATTCCACTCTCTCATTTATATAATAACCACTTACTTTTTGGTCGTTTCCTATAAAAAGGTCCATCACCGAGGTGCGGTCTGATTAGCCCCAACGCTTAGCTGTCCTGGGGGATGTTGTTAAACAATTTTGATGAGAGATCGTTAAGAATTCACTTGTTTTGTCTAAAGGGACCGTTACAGTAATAATAATTGACGTTTTAACTTTTATTTGGCACTTTATTTAAACGATGAAGTGCTTTAATGGTGCTAATTAAAATGTTTTTGTTGTTTTGTTTAATTTATTTGATTTAGAGTATAATTAATTTATATTTATAACGATGTTACTTCAATAAATTAAGTAACCGACTGGCCATTAATATTAAACATATACAATTGTATGTGTATACACAAACGGTAGGTTAAAATAGACTTTAACTAAAACTTTTATTTCAAATGATATTTGTCGTACGCTGATCCGCGAGCTGACAGACAATGGTATACATGTCAGGAGTAGGAGTAGCAGTAAACAGTTAAGCCAGCGCAGACGGTGGGTGAGCGTGGGATCTTTTCACCTGAGGCCGCGGCGACTATGAGGGAAATTGTGGATATTCACGAAGAGTTGGGTAAGATATAAATAATAATATTATTGAAATTCTATAGTTTTAGGATGCTTGCTATTATTAATTGATGATAGACTATAAAACTTCAAATCTTTTGTAGCGTTCGCGTAATAATTTCAAGAATTCGTAAATTTCATTCAGTAATAAATAAATAGTTAATATTATTTAATTTTCTTAACAAATTACAATAAATAATATACATATACCCCTAAGCCTTGCGAGTGATAAAGGCACAAAGTACTTTCACTGCAAAACAGTGTTGCCATAAAGAACAATGTGCTATTTATAGTAACACGCCTTTTATTATTTTATTTTTACACAACATTTTAATATGAATAATTACCACATGTAAAAAAGGTTGAAAAATCATTATTTAACATTATTAACAATAATAATACAATTCTCAACAATTGTATCATAGATATATTTAATGTATGTGGTAAAACATCTCTATATAAATACAGTCAGTGGATGCATAAGTGCGATTTAGCAAGATGTCAGGGCGTGCGGCCTCCTCATGCGTTAATTTTGTCGCGACAAATTAATTCTAACATAGATTTAGTTGAGAATAAACTGTTTGTCTGTCCGTATTATTTTGTATTTATTATTAAATAGAATCTATGCGCAGACTGCTTGCGGTTGTTGAGGGTCGGAATTTCCAGTTAGAGGCATATAGATATATTTATAGTACAGCTGGTTATATTCTAGAAGAAACGCTATCACATATTATAACCGTTAATTATTGTTTATAAAAAATAAAAATAAGCTCTGAGCGTTAGATATGCCTTGTTCCAAATTTTTTGTAGTAAGGAGATTTAATTATTGATTGTATTTTAACTTCGGCAAGGATTTCAAATGTTACCAATCAGTTATTTAATATAAGTAATTAAATATTGAAAAAATTATGCCAATATTGCTAATGAAAAAAAAAATTTTATAATTAACTCCCATACACTTCCATATCATATTTCTCTTTATAATATTTAAGCGAAACTGAATACAAAGAAATAATTAAATTTCCTTACAGATAGATAGATGGCTTTGTTAAGTCTAAACTCCATTGTATTAAAAAAAATACAAGACACAGTATTTCATCTTGATTACGATTCGATCACTCGAATAAATGAGAGGAGGATAATTGAATATCCCCCGATTGGCTCTGGTGCAATGAATAAAAAATAAGCCGCGGTTGAACCTCGCAAAAAGAGGGGAGGGGAGTAAAAAAATAATATTATCCCGTAGAAATGAATTAAGCATCTCACAGATATTGCGGTTCAGGAGGCTCGGGGAGCTTAGTGTGGAATAGGCTCAAGATTAAAGGAAAACAAGTATTTTGATTTAATAAGTGAAAATAAAATCATCTTCATGTTGAATCCATTCATGTACAGCAGAGTGAGCAGGGGGAACCTAGTATTGCTTATGCACTACTTATATATAAAAAAAGAAATAGTAAAAGATCTAACTAATCTTTTCTAAGCAAGATTTCATCTATATATATAAAATCGAAAGGTCACTCACTCATCATGAAATCTCAGAAACTACATGTGCTAGGAATCTCAAATTTTGCATAGAAGTTACTTATAGGACGTAGGTGCTCGCTAAGACGGGAATTTGCAATAATCGACTTCTAAGGGGTTGTTTTTGGGGTTGAAAGTTTGTATGAAACTTCGTTACTGCAAATGCTAGGAGTCTCAAATTTTGCATGGACATCACGTTTAGGACGTAGGTACTCATGGAGACAGAAATTAATAATAACGTAGTTTACGCAGGCAAAGCCGCGGGCGGGCCGCTAGTGTATAATAAAATAAACAAACCACAAGAAAAAAATAAAAATAATAAAAGGAAAAAAAATATCCATACTGATACAGCCCAAAATCTTCCGATCCCGGGTAAGTAGGGAATAAAATTAACCGAGGATCATCGCTAATGAAAATAAATTGGCGGCGGGAGATTTGAGATTACACCGACGGCAGAGAGTAGGAGAGTGCGGGCGGCGACCGCGACAAACAATTTTGTTTACCTATAGCCTTATACAATAGGATATACGAGTATAAGAATCGTTCATATTAATATCGTTATTAACGTAAACGATTTTTTTTTCAGCTCCACGTTATAGGACAGGCTGAGGGAACCTGGGAACCTAATGTTGAGACATTACATTCCCGTTCTTCATTTTCCGCCGACATCTGAAGGTATAGTTGAGTGGCAGAACTTAATGACGTGCTTGCCTCGTTACCAGAGCGATGAAGTGAATATTAAATATTTAATTTCCTCGAGTGGGAATCGAACCCACAACTTGTCGCGTTAACAGTCACACGCTCTTGCGCCACAACTAGCCTCTCGGATGAAAGGATTCAGCATTTGATCAACGGTTTAGACCTTTTAACTAACTACTGAAAAAAGAAAAAAAAATCTAACTGAAAAACAAAATAATATTGATTGAAATGCTATTTATTCGATAGATCGAAATAGTCCTTAAGAAATAATCCTTATTTATTTTTGGCAAAATTCAATGTACAGACATAGATTTTTATCTGTTTTCAAATTATGTCATAGATCATCCTTGGCCACGTCGTTAATGAGATGTAAAGCTTAATTTTCCATTTGAAAAAACACATTTTCGTTTCCTTGTAATTTTCACAGAATATATCTAAGAATATTTTAAAAGTTTACGTAAACATTGGCTTACTGGGGGGTAAAAATGCCATGTCAATTAATAAAGTCTCTGTAAGTCTCGGCTTAGCCGATTCCTTGTTATATCATAACTAAGGTTTGGGCCAGCCGACAGATAGGCAAAGAGGTTCAGCTTTCACTTGAATATAGCAAGCTATATTTTTTTTAGCTTCATGAAGTATCCCGCACATAGCAGAGTAGGGAACCTGGGAACCTAGTGCCATAGCACCTATACATATGTCATAACATTTCGTTCCCACTAAGACACTTTCGTTTCTCACTTTCCACTGAATTCTGGAGGCATTACACGCTGAGTGGTTTAGCACGCCGCATTTGCCTCGTAATCAGAACGAGGAAACTAAGATATCAAATAGAAGAATAGAAGCCGACGACGCCTCGCCAAATTTTTTAAAAAGTATAGGTAAAGTATAAGTAAGTAAATAAAGATTTTTTATTTGGATTTTATTTAAACTACTATATAGCCCAAATAATAATTTAACTTTAAAATTTTAATTTAAATCTGGCTAAAATGATAGTTGAGAGCAAAATACACTTATTACAATATTATTATAGCTCCACATAGCATAGCAGTACGGCCACAGCCTAAGCAATACACCAGTGTATTAAGTAGCTCGAGTAAATCTTCCAAACAGGGCTTAGGAGTTTTATTGCGCAACGTATCGGCCGGTCGGATGTCCGGCTAAATGACACTTTGGCTAATAGCTTCTTAATGCTTATCATTTTTTTTCATACTGTCATTTGTTAACCAGAGGGAACCTGGGAACCTTTTTTTTAAAACACTCCGTTGATATTTTTTTTGCTGAATGCGCCTAATGTGTTGCTTGTTGCGTGGCGGATCTCAACGCCGACCGCTCAACGTTCAACGTTAACTATATTTATAAGAAATATTTCATTTTTAGGGGTTCCGTACATTTTTAAAGAAAAAAGGAACCCTTGTGTGCGTCCCTCTGACTGTCTGTCAAAATTATATTTTTGTAATGTTTTATCAAATTATTTTAAAAATGTTACATACCTATATAGATAACTAGCGGCCCGTCCGCGGCTTCGCCTGCGTGAACTACTTTATTATTAATTTCTCCCTGAGTATCTACGTCCTATAAGTGACGTCCATGCAAAATTTGAGACTCCTAGCATTTGTAGTAACGAAGTTTCATACAAACTTTCAAGACCAAAAACAACCCCTTAGAAGTCGAATATTACAAATTCCCGTCTTAGCGAGCACCTACGTCCTATAAGTAACTCCTATGCAAAATTTCAGATTTCTAGCACATGTAGTTTCTAAGATTTCGTGATGAGTGAGTGACCTTTCGATTTTATATATATAGATAAGTTGTTCAATATAAACAAGATTGATTTTATTTTCTCAAGATATCATATATTTTCAACAGTAAGTCCTCGCGCTCCCGCCAAGGCGATGGCTCTATTACTTAGCTTGTAATAAATTACTTAATTACGGCACGTCATAATCCACGGTTAACTAACATAAATGCGCGGCTCCGCTCGCCGCAGTTTGTTTAGATTAAAACTTAATACCTAACTTATTAACATAGACTATGTATCTAACGTGAATTATTGCGCTTGTTACGAAAGAAAACTTAATATAGAATGAAAGTCTGGTTTCTTAAGGAGTGATGGTTTTCATATTATTATATTCATATGTAGGAGTAATTAGATATTTCACTGATTGGTATTGGTTTTAGGTTCTATTCTATTCTTTTAGCTTCACGCTTATTCCCGTATATAAAAAGGTAGATAGAAAAAAAAATAATGTCACGACACTGTCCTCCGCTTTCCAGCCCACTTGCAAGTGCTCATTAACCTCCTCATACATCCTCTTCAGTGGTCATTATTTTTCTTAACACTAAATTTGGATCTTTTGTCTCTACTAAATATACTCCATATTTGTTGATTTATTTTAATACTTTTCCACTTACCTTGCACCCCGTCCGTTCGTCCTTCAATATTTTTTTTTAATTTAAAAACCCTTGTCTTACTCGCTTTCAGACCTGGATTATTATTTTCACACCCAATTATTAGTGGCATAAATGCTTGCAACTTGCATTTTGATGATGCAATTGCATCATCTGCGTACTTCAGGCTATTTACCTTCAGGTCACTATTATGCACAAAAAAAATATTGGTTTTGTGTTTTTAAGCTACATCCCACATTTAGCAGGGTAGGCGGAGACGAGAGCTTTGATTAATATTGTATTATTAATAATTTAGAATCTTTAGTAATAACATTTAAAAATAAAAGCTTATAAAATATGTGTTTAATATTACATAATCTACAACGTCAAAGTGCCTGACAAATATAAGAGCAATTCTCACTATGCTTGTTTGCTCTGATTATTTTTTACAAATAAAAGAAAGATTTGTATAGGCATGAAATAAGAGGTATTCCAAAATATCCCTACAAGCTAAATACTTGTATATTTTTTTAAATATTAATTTTGATAAAAATCTTAATAAATTTATTAACTTTCGAAGTGTACGAACCAATCGTGCACATCTCATTATGCAGTGTTATCTCACCTTCATATAAATTATCAGTTCGTTTCTTTCTGTGCATTCCGTTATATATTCCATAATGTTTATTTTTAGACAGAAATATATGGTAATTAAATTGCAACGAATCTTACTATTTTCAGAGACTGTAAGTTCGACATTTGTGGGTTCAATTCCCCTTAGGGAGAATGAATTGTTTTAATTTCTTCACTCATTTTGTATCAACACGTTAAAAGTTAGGAACTAATTGTTTTACTACAGCTTTTACCTATTAATTAGTGAAATTATTCTAACTTTATTAGACATAGACATTACGTAGATACGTTAAGATACAAACAGGTACAAGTAAGATGTCTCAATCCAAACTTAGCCAAAATCCCGAGACATGATAAAGGCGGTCACTCACTGCGGACACGGTGATGTCGCGACAATGCGTCTACAGATATCGGCGGCGATTACACTTGCAGTTTGACAGGTGATTTGGGTTCCCGACGCTTCTTCCGTCGCTGTGGGTACCTATTGACACATGCTGTTTCGATGGGTATTACAATAATATATTATATATAATAATAAACTATATGTATATTGTAACAATATAAATAAGTTGTGACAAAAGTTTAGGAGATTTGACGTAAGTTGATAAGAACGTATGGTGTAATGGTCAGATTGCTTGGAGCTGCTTTCCAATAACCGCGGGTTTGAGTCCTGCGCCGTTAATTTTTTATACGTTTTCTAAGTTATATTAATCAGGCAATTCAAGCGTGCAACTGCCAAAGGTTGTGTGTTCGATTAACACTATTCAGTTGAGTTCCGCCACTAAAATATTTAATATTTTAATTTTATTCAGTGGGGAACGGAAGAGTTCTAATATCTTTCTTCAATAATAGGTGATGAATGACAATTACAATTGCCCGGCTAGCTCAGTTGGTAGAGAATGAGACCTAATTTCAGGGTCGTGAGTTCGTGCCTCACGTTGGGCGATTTACCCTTGCCAAGGTCGGCATCCCCTCAAGCAGCCACGTAGTGCTTGCAAATTTTTCAGGTACATAGGACCCTCTTATCTACCCACCCAGTCTTCCTCTAAAAGCGATAAGGGCTGATAGCATTAACCTTAAATTGAAAAAAAAAAACAAATAATATGGATTTCTAACAATGAAATAAATCCTAAATTGTATAATGAAAAATAGCATTGTAAATTAAACATGTCTTCATTTAGATTCTATTTAAGATAAAGAAATGCTAATAACACTAATTTGGCGCTTTATCAACCAAAAAAAATAATAATGTGACAGACTACAAATATTTGTAAACTATAAACTTAAATTATGCAATGTGTATTGGTGTATGCATATTAAAGAAGATAATATTATTAATCATTTATTATTAGAATATAATATATATTTTTTCCCAATTATAATTATTCTAAAGCATGATATGGATAATAATATTTTTTTAGGCTTCACGCTGTATCCCACACAGAGCAGGGTAGTCAGAGGGAACCTGGGGACCTAGTGTTAAGACACTCCGTTCCCATTAATACATTGCATGCATGCATTGCCTCGTTACCAGGGGAAGAAATAAAACGTATTAAATATTTCATTTACTCGAGTGGGATTCGAACCCCTCGAGTGGGAATCGAACCCCTCGAGTGGGAATAAAACCCGTCAAGTGACGAAATTAAGATAAATTTTATATAACAAAATAAGTTCAAAGCAATGTTAATTCTGTGTGTCTCCTTGAATTGTACAAATATTTTTAAAGGAAGAGGGCACAATAAAAGACATATTCAATATCGTAGTTACTATAATCATTAAATTTTCGTTTATATAATTGAATGGAATAAACACTTAGCCAATTAATTATTCCCGATATCTAAGCAGTAAATGCTTATGTTCCTGTGAGCCTAGTGACGTATTTAAGATAAAAACCTTATTTAACATTAATAAAATATTTACATTATTTGGAAATATCATCACAGCTTTACAAAAGAAGCATAACATCGATATAACAAAACAATTCGACAGCGGTTACCACTAGACATGTGTTTAAAAACTATAAAACAATATAAATGCGTAAATACTGTAACAGTTTTAACTTTATATAAAAAGAAACCAGTTATACTAAGCGATGCTACAAGAATATTATTTTTTTATTTGGAATAAATGTAAACAAAAATTGATTTTTTTTAAATTACAGATAAATATTTTTTTAAAAATTGGTTAGTAAATTTTTCAAAAGAAAACAGTAAAAGTTATTAAGACGTTTTAAATAAAATATTTTATTATATTATATTTTCCTTTTTTGAAGCAAATATTTACAAAAGCCATTATTATTCTTGCATTGCTTAGTAAAACAAGTCGTCGTACAACACTATTGTTACATTGATAATAACCTACTTTTATTATATAATATAATATAATATGGATATCAATCTTTGGATTGAGTATTTACTACCTAACAAATGTGAAGGAATGTGCGTAATATTTATATGTATTTTAATATCAATAATCATTAAAACATCTACGTTCGTACAATCTATATGAAATTTGAGCCCCTAAGAGCTATATATAGACTGTTACATTCTTATATAACGTACAATGTGCAATTTTAATTACAGATATAACATGACTCAATTAATTTTGATTTACATTAAGTGTTATCAATCTAAGTATTTTACAGATAATATAAAAAGCAATGGAAACTTTGGTATCTCCATTATAGGCTAGCTAACATTTACAGCAACTATGAAAACTAATTTAATATTTAATAAATAGATCTTAAAAATATCTTAATTACAAAACAGGAGTACCGAATGTACATTTGAGATTCTTCTATATTACTTTGACACTATTCGAAGCGATAGATATATGAATGTATGTACCTATACACGTAGAAATTAATTCTTACGTTTAAAAGTTTTAATAATCATTTACGGGATGTAAATTAATAATATCTATTAATAATATAATTATAGCCTTTTAAAGTACGTCACCACATTAACACTAACATGGCACTGTACACCATAACGATTCATATTCAGTCTTTCGTATTAAAATTTGCTTTTTATAACACAAACTAATCACAAATAATAATACACGTTGAGAATCTCGTTTCCGATATTAATTTAAACATGTTGACTTCAAACCAATTTCCTTTCAACCATAGCATGATGGCCAGGATGCACGTAGTGTCCCGGGGATGTTGGTTCGTATAAAGACATTTTTAATCTCTTGCACTTCGCCCGACGGTTTTTAAACCAAAATTGCACATTTTTCGATTCAAGTCGAGGAAATTTTTGTCTGTATGGCATTCTATTCAACTCTTCCGTATATTTTAGTATCAAGTTGTGCGAAGGATGCGTGTTCATGGAGAACCACTGTTCCAAAACTGGTACTTCAGAAACAGGGTCAATGAATGTACGATTCCTTTTTCGACGTTCATCAGAAGCTCCAGCGAGGGCCAAGTTAAGACCACTAGCACCTTCTCCAGGGACACCTCCGACTCCAGGAAAACCACTCATATATTGACTCATGTACATGATTCCATGACCGAACATTGGATGATTTGGCACCATAGGAAATGGTAAGCGATCCAAATGAGGAGAAGAAGGTCTGTAATGACGTTCTTGAACTACTTCTTCATCAGATGCAATATCAGGGTCATCTCCAGCTCCGTTCTCTTCTTCAGTATTATTATTATTATTGTTATGTGAGCTATCACTATTCTTTGTAGGAGATCGCTGAGGTGAAAGCATTTGATCTGATTTACTTAAATCCCTCGGTTCTTGTTTGATGTCATGTACCTGTGAAATAAATGGTTTTATTTGTATGAGAATATTTACAAACATGCAACGCAAAGATTGTGTTCAAATGTTAAAAAAGTAAGTGATTAGTGTAGTTTTTTCTTTACCTTTATTATGTCTGGTGGTTTTGGTGATTCTTTAGTATTTTCTTCCCTTTCATCATTGATTTTCTCCCTTTTCGTTATCAATGATAGTGGAGCATCTGGGCTTTCCGGTCTCATTTCATCAGTATTCATATCACCGCCATCATCGTCCAGATCAGATCCAGCGTTAGACAAATTATCTTCAGACATTACTGACATCGGGTATCTGGGGCTTCCTGTTAGTTGCATTGGACTCTTTATAGAATTATGATCATGAGAACTATAGTTGTCATTGCCTGCCATTAGTGATCCATTGCTTGGACTATGGCTTCTGCTATTAAAACCATTCATGCCCAGATGGCCTCCAAGTCCACCAATATTGCGTAGTTCTGCGCGTTTTTGAGCGGCCCTCGCATTCTTAAACCAATAAACAACATTATTAACATCTAATGGCTTCCGTCCTCTTCTTGATTCTAAATTATTTAATTCTCGTACATATTGCTGAATTTGCTGTCTGCTTGGATGTTGGTTTTCAGAAAACCAACGCTGGAGTTTGGGTAGTTCCAATTCAGGATCAAAACTCGTCCTCATCCTTGTTTTTTGTGTAGGATATTGACTTTGGACAGTTTGTAAAGCGGGATGAAGATGCTCAGGTAAAGGGTTCAACGTTGGGGAACGATTTTTAGGACTAGGCGATGGATAACGTCGAGGACTGAATGGCGGAGGGCGCGGAGAAACTTGAGCACTCCACCATGACTCAAATTTTCGTCTAGTTTCTTCGGATAATTCATGAAAAGTATGAGGACCAGAAGATCTATCTTGGCCGCGACAAATCTGTGCCAACGTCACCTGTAACAATGAATAAAACCTTCAAAACTCACTTAATACTTGTTCAAGTAAATATAAATAAAACAAAAAGAAACGCAAACAATTTTAGACGGTTTTTAAAGAGGTCAGTCTAACCGGTAACAGATACAGAGATAATTGTTTGAATAAACACTCAGTATTGTTTCACAGAACATCGCCATTAGATTATGAAAATATTAGGTCGGTTGTTAATGTATGTGTCATGCACGCGCGGCAGCGGGTCTTACGGGAGAAGGTGTTTACATGCTGGTTAGTGCGCATCTCTCCGCCGAAACTTCAATCATGGTTCGCTCTAAAACAATGAGCGGGAAGGGCGTCTTCGCAATTAGCACCCTCCCACAACACTTACAGAACGCCGGCGCGCGGCGTACCAATATGGACTAAGTGGTTGTACTAAAACGTTGCCACAGTTTTTCTATGAGAAACGGTTACTCTACTTGTCAAACACATCATGTTCTAACGGCGCTTTGTGATTATGTAAGGAAATTTTTAAAACTTTACAATGAAATTATGATTATATTATAGAGAATGTCTGACTGAAATATTTTATTTGCACCAATACTTCATTAGCTTTTCCAGAAAGTATTTATAGCATATATAAGAACACAATTTAGCGGTATCACCACTGCTCTTAATTAATTATTAATTGCTAACTTGGAAAAAAAAACATTCCTGAAGAAATAAATGAACATACGAGTATTATAATAATAATTAATATATAAATCAGCCGCAAAACGCCTTGTCAGATTAAAATTGAATCGCGGTTAGTTTATATAGCAGTTATGCAAGCCTCTCGTATCAAGAGATTACATAGAACAATGCCAGTGATTATGTCGTCAAAACAGCTGTCACCTGGAGGTGCCATTGCCAAATCAAAAACAAGTAAAACTGTACGAGTATTACATACTGTGTAGTGGTTCTACTAAATGATGTCAACAGAGGCGTTAGCGCCTAGCGCGTGTGATACCTTAATCCGCTTCTTTATTTTGAGTTTTTAAATAGTGCGGTCATATTTGTTTTCAGATATTGTCTTGAGGTAAGATTTATGAGAACTGGCGCCTGAGCGATAACTCTGTCACGTGTGATGGCTGTACGTAACTCGGTGTGCAGATATATGTAGGTACTATATAAGTATATTTTAAGGACAAATTAAAACAATAGGCTTAGCCTTATCAGACGGTAATGTCATGTTTACATACGCTACTTTATGTTATGACGAAATAAAATAATCACTATTTATTTGTATTATGTGCGATGCGATGTTTAAGAAATGTAGGGGGAAAATTAAGTCTAATAGGTTTATGGTTCAAAAGTGATCTCATTGGCATCCCTATAACCCTTCTCTGAAGTATTCCGGAAATGTCTTAAAAGTTTGTTCCGAATTAAAATCGAAGTGGCGCAAGTTGAAGTGTGATAAATTACCATAATATCATAGAAACGAGTTCATCTTGTATTTAACCTAACTTCGACGTTCGAAGTATTTGATTATCTTCTCCCGCGGGAGTCTCTTTTGCTCGTTTACAAAGAACTTTTCATCTTTAACCTTTACATGGAACTTATACATCACTGTTTAAAGTTCCAACTAATACATTTCCAATTGTACTATAACAAAATGTGAATATAATAAAACGCGAGGCCAGTCGTGGTACAGGGCACAAACGCCACTGGTGGTGGGTTGGGGCCACCACCAGAGTTTGGCGAATAATGAGGAATGGAAGACTTGCGGGATACAGCGTAAAGCTAAAAAAAAATTTTAGACGACAACGCATATTAGAAAGTAGGCACGAGTGCTGTGAAGGGGCTTACCCAAAACGCGGTGTGCCTAATATTGAGCGTTAACCTCGCGTTTAATAAGATTATAGAGAATTATTTTATGGTATTAATAAGATCAAAAGCGTTGGTACATCTAAAACTCCTTTAACCCTCTTTCGTTCTGTCTCAAGTTAGTAAGACGAGGGCAACTGTACCTACGTCGCGTTTAAACGCAAGTACGTACGTACAATAACAAGGGAAAGCGATTCGGACCGCGTTTCTTACCGTGAATTGATTTTAAAAACTAAATACTAGGAACAATATAGAAAATAGACTTTTGGAAATTTCGTTTCATCGAAGTTTCACTTTTAATATTATTACGGCTTAAAAAGTAATATATTTTTTTTTAAATGATAGAGATACAGTACTTATATTGTATTTTAAGTATCTATTCAAATAAAAAAAATAGTATTAAGCATTTATTACAATTTAGTACTTATTGTTATATTTAAAATATTTCAAGGCTTTCCGCTTTCGCTCCTAATATGTTCTCTCACTAACCCTTTCCAACAAGGTGGATATTTAGAGAATATAATAAGGCTCTGGAGCGCGGATGAGTCTGAGATTCAATTAAATTTATTATGTATGAAAATCCCGCGTATGAGGCTGGAGCTCATCACGTCGACAAATTGCTCTTTCTTATGCTATTGATATACAAACATGATGATTTTAAAAGCTTTTTTTTTAAATAACTTTTTTAATACAGATTTGGTTTTATTCTATGGTAATTAACTATCAATAGATCTAATTTTATCGTTTGATTTATATTTCTTTAAATACTAATTTAGTATTATGAGAAATTATAAAAATTAAAAAAAATAATTAATTTATCTTTAACCTGGCCCTAATTAGTACAAACTACCTACTATAATTACACCACTAAACAGTTCATATAAATACTCGTCAAAATCCCAATTAGCGCAACAATAATCTATTGAACAAAATGTTTGTTTGTAAATTCCTTTCAACAACAGTTCGCAACGAGCCGAGAAATAACCAAACATCAAAACAAATGCTTACTTAATTCTTCTCTCGTTTGATGATCCTTATTAGCAGGGACTTAGATGTAACCTCGCAAATTATAAAGACCTCCGAAATTGTACGTCTACTTAGTGGAGTTTGATAATCTGTCTACATCGCGAGTTCTTCAAATCCGACCTGATGAGCACGTTTATGTGATGTTTTGAGAAATACTTAAAAGTCGAGATGAAGCTTACGAGATGTTGGGCTTAATGGAAATTTATATACAAACATTTTCTTATTAAATAGAAGCCATATTATAAGAGTATTAAAAGTATAAAGAACGTGTGAATATCAATAAGTACAATGCGGCGTCGGAGTCCTACCTGACCTTAAATACAAAATCTCTAAGCTAATGGAGATGAAAGAAGGAATAATATTTTACTATATTTTCTTTGCCTATTAAGCTGCTGGAAATATGTGACAATAACAGTAGAAGAAATTTTGAATTTTTGATACGTTTCTTTCAGTTTCGATCAACTCTTTACATCGATTACTTTATAATTATATATACGAATTTCACTAAAAACAAGAATATTTATATCTACATAAATAATAATGAAACAAAATCAACACTCAAATTAGTAACTAATTTATACAATATCCAAATGATGTTTAAAATGATGTTGAAACGTCCATTAAAGCTAGTAATCCTATAGCCATATCAAATATTTCAATTGCGAGCATACAGCTATTCAGGAGCTTAAATATTGAAAACAATGAGTTCCCGGTAATAAGGGGGGGTAGGGTAGAAGTGTATTGTTCGGGGTCGGGGTTACAATCAGGTATTAAAGAACGCAACATTGCCGGGACAGTGGGAATCTGGCTCAGCTCAGTGTACCGTATATGCTTTGTCGTTAGGAATTCGGTTTTAATGCTACAACTTCGCACTATTCTCTTTGTTTTATTTGTTTTTTTATATGAGTTTAATTATGATTTTTTTACTAATTATTAAAAAAGATTATTTCATTATTAACACAGTTAAATATCTGTTATAGGACAGTAGGATAGGATATTGCTATGGTTGGCAGGAGGCAACCCTGGTAAGGTACCCTGGTAAGTAAGGATAAGCAGTACAGTGCAGTACTGGCATAACATTTTATTTTTCGTTTATCGTATAAATAGAGATACTGCGTGTTGATGGGCGTGTGAATAAATTTTAATTCAGATTTATTCAGTTCTGAAATATATGAAAGTTTTATTTACCTCATCCAAGGGACATCCAGTAGACATTAACAAAGGTCTACTCTGAACTAGCAAAAGCCTCAGCAGCTTGTCTTTTATATCTTGTAAAGGCGTGAGCCTTGGTCTTAACAGCTGGATTCTAAGTGTGGCTACAGTAGTAAGTTCACCCAACACTTCCCCTACAGTCGCCAATGGCCCATCTGATATACGTTCGAAGGATAACGGCTTCCAGTTGTTGATTACCACTGAACCTATAACAAAAAATATGTTGTAAAACAAAATCTTTTATGTTTTTTTTTATTTTAATAATTGATACAGAGTTGTATGTATATGCAGATTTGACATTAATGTATATTTAGATAAATTTATAACTATTTTTTGAAAATTCACATAAAAGTTTCTATTTTTATAGTTTTAATCAGAATAAGATGGAAATGAATACCATTAATTTTGAGTAAATTTAAATTTTTACATTTATTAAAAGAATATACAATATTTTTAATACCCAACTGGCCAAAGCTAGTTTTGTTTAAACAAGCTTATTTAATTTTAGCATAACTTATCAAATATATCACTTTAAATGTCTTAATGTCTACCTTTCGCAGAAGCTGCTAATTCATGAGGATAGCCCAATCTCATCATAGCGGCTGGTACGAGCTCGTGGAAAGCAGTAGCTGCTGGTATAATGACATAGCTGTCAGTTTCTACAACTGCACGTCTTCTCCATGCACCCTCTTCCAAGGATGCTACAGCTTCAACTACGCAGTGTACCGGTAGGGTTTTACCTGAAACAATATGCATTATGTTAGTTAAGTAGTAGTAAAATAAATGTTTTGAATTTTTATTACTTTACTTTATTTGTATTCAGTGTAAAATAATGGTCCATATAACTTTTTCCTATAGAAAAAGAATAAAGATTTTAGATGTTATAAATGTATAAACGCCTTGCCTTTAAATTTATAAAGGCCGTCACTTATTGGTACTAACATTTTATGGACATAAATTTAAGTCATTCGATAAAAAATAACACTGATGGAAAACTTCCTCCTAAAGTGCCTGCTTGAAAAATCAGGAACTTAATGGTAGACGTCGAAACGTTGTCGTTAAGAAGCCGTCTTAATTATTTAGCAACTTTTCAAGCGAAAAAGCAATGCTTTTGACTTGTTCATAAGCGCAGCAAAAAACCGAGTGAAATGTTAAAATAATAATTAATCCTTGCTCTACGTCGGCGCGGCCGTCTCGAGATTGCTTTGTGCCCATGCTTTTACCGTCCGTCTTTGTAAGGCGCTCCTTTAACGCGATATTAAATAGTTTTTGCCTCGTTGCTCATTTTTACTCAGATACGTTTAAGTGTTTTAATACAATTTGAAACCCTTTTATATTTTTTTATTAGCTACCCTTTTCATGCTTCAGTAGCTAAGGCAGAACAAACAGAAATCTTATTATCTGAATTTAAGACAATTAACTAAAATAGCACAGACCTAACGGCGATATAAACAATTGATTTACCCTATTTATAGAAAACAATAGGTTCTGGAAGAGCAGAATTTACATAACACTATCCGAGGCTTACTAAAGACAGGCTTTAGAAAATTATAAATTTGGCAACACAAATAATCTTTTAACTACTCGCGCTTACCGGGAAAGTTGTAAACCTTTAAAATAGACTAAAATTTCCGTCCGCGGTAATCGCGTAAAGTAACTTTCAATAGTTTTAGTCGGCAAGTTGTTTAGTCGGTGAGATTTCGAGGGTGGCTCCAGGTTAGCACCTATGGTCTGATATTGCGCGTGGATTACTTGAGATTTGGTTGGGGTTCCTACTGCGGGTCTGCTGGTCAGTTAAAGCCCTGGCTTTGGTGTGGAATTTATTAATATCTGTGCAATAGACTATTAAATTTCAAACTTTACATTATTAAATTTTAATAATACTTTTAATAACAGATGATTATTGTTTTTTGTAAAAAATGTTTTTTACATAGAAATATGAACAAAATATCGAAGATGTCGTAATTTTTTTGCGCTTACGCAACAAATCTAGCATTAATTACATATCATTTAACATGTTTAGCGAATTAACATAAAATATTATCTCAGCATAGTGGCTCGCGTTTATATTAATAGCTAAGCCTTATAAGTTATACAGATTAGAGAAGACGTTGCGGCCAAAATGAAAAATTGGATATTCTATCTTATATCTTAAGCTTTAACACTCGTATATTTCAACATTCATCACCTCCACTGATGTGTTCGGTTGTAAATGTTGTATTTTCTAATTTAAATGTTTATATTTTGGCTTCGATAGTTCCCACGGTTAATTTCTATGTTTTGCAATTCTATTTAACATGTAGATATATATACTAATGTTATAATAGTTTACGATTTTGTTTGCTTGAATTTTTCTAATATCATTTGTATACAATTATTTTCAATTACAATTATTTTCTAATATCATTTGTATTACTAGCTGCCATATTTTAGTTAACAAAGACTAAATTTAAAAAGAATTTCATAATATTTATAAAACAAGCAATATTTAAACAAAAATGACTCAATCCTATCGTATAAAGCTTAAACCTTACAACGAAGTAGATAAGACACCTCTAACTAGAACGTTAATCATTTGAAGAACTTGTACAGTAAATTGCCAAGCTGAGTGCGATGTTCATTAGGTAACATAAAACAGCAATTAGATTGTATGAGAGAGACGTTAGAGGCTTAGCTTAGGAGTAAGGGGGGGACAAAAGGAGGGAGAGGAGTTCAGTTAACAAAGGATTTGATGTCAAACGCCGTGCAAGTAGTGTGAATTTTAACCTTAAACTTAGGTATTAAGTTTACTTAGTACACTGATGAGACGACAGATTTAAAAGCTTTTAAAATAGTTTTTTTTTATTTATTTTTTATTTAAAATAAAGAACGTATAATTTATTACTTGTATTAATTAATAAATCGTTGATATTTTTTTTTGTTATTTAATTATTATTTTTTTTTCTATAGTGTAAATTAATCATTGTTATTATTGATGATGAATGATGTGTTCTCCTATAATCAGTTGTACATAATAGTATTAGTATATCCTATGAATGTATGTAATGTAAACCAATATGTACGACAGTTGGAGATCCGTATAAATAAATAAATAAATAAATAAATAAATGTCCGAATATATTAACATGTAATATAAATATAATATAATATTTCACGATTAATTAAAATAACTGTTTTCTGACAATGTGGTGAAGTTTACATACATTAATATAGTCTAGGCTATATATCATTAAAAACTACTGGAAGGAATTAAAAACTTCATTTCGTTTAAAAAATGCTGTGACAAAAATAATTAATCAAGACTATAAATTTATTCCGTAACTATTATTTCTGCTTGTAATTATTAGTTGGGAACAGAGTGTTTTAACACTAGGGTAGGGTAGGCAGAGGGAGCATAGTGTTAAGACACTCGGCTTTCCACTTTTCGCCGAATTCCAGAGGCATTGCGTCTTGAGTGGCGGAACTCATCACCGCGCTTGGCCGACATATGATAACAAGAAATGAGAATATTGAATATTTAATTCCCTCGAGTGAGAATAGAACCCATTACAGATCTCGTCTCACAGAAGTTTTAATGTTATTATCATACTTAATGTACCAACATGTAACATTATTCTAACAATTATATTATAATCTAAAAATCGAGATTTTCCTATAAATGAAGTGCCTTTTGGATTACTTAAAGATAATAATAGATATAAATGATATTAAAATTATTAAAGATCTTATCTACTTTCAAGTGGAGTATTATAGATTATATTATTATACGAGTAGGTAATCAGTTAATAGTTTTGTCTAATTTATGTTGGGTTTAATTTATATTTTATATTAAGGTTGAAATGCACTTTTTAGCAGAGTAGGCGGAGAGAAAGTTAAGACACCGATTTCACCGTTTTCCACCTTATTTTAAGACATTTCTTCCTAAATGTCTGAAGTGACCATCACACTTGGTGTTACAAAAACATGGAAAAGAAAACAGTTAAATCTAGAAGCATCTTATTTATTCTTTTCTCTCTCTTTTCTCTCTACCTCGAGATATACTGAAGATGCGTCAAGAAAATTAAAAAAATATAGCCCCTTTACTACGAAAATATGTTAAATAATTATAGCACTCGTCCAAACCCACTATATCTTTTACCACTCTTTACCACTGAGCCATAAGGGCAAAACAACAAATTATAACTTGTATTCTTCTAATTACATGCATAATCTTTGTTTAGTAACAAGGTAATCAGTAAGGAATTTCTTTTAAAATACGTCTATTACCATAGTGATTACTGTAATAGAACTATAATATGGATAGCAATTAGCGGCATTGCGAAATCGTATTCTTAAGAAGCCGTTTCTTTACATCACACAAACTTATATTATAATCTTCTGATAATATCTATGGTAAGTTTCTTTAAATAACGGAGTGTCATGGCACTAGGTTTTATTATCACGCTATGTAGGGAAAAGAAAAAAAAATGTAAGAATATCTCGTCCTTTATTGTCAACTTATTATAAAGTAAATATCGCGTAGGCTTTATTTGACATAAAAATGTAAATAAGTAATATAATATTGAGTCCAATTGTAGCACAAGGACATAAGCGTAAAAGCGACAGGTTGTGGGTTCGATTCCTACTCGAAGAAATTAAATATTTATTTTATTCAATATATTTAGATTTCTACGCTGTGGTGTCGAGGTTAAGTGTGGCGTTAATTTTTGCCACTCACAACGCAACGCCTCCAGAATTCGACAGAAAGTGGGGAGTTGAGTGTTTTAACACTAGGCTCCCACTATCCCGCTACACGCTGAATACAGCAAGAAGCTAAACAAAAATAAATAAATATAGGCATTTCCTCGGTCAAACTAAAAACTCCACAATCATCGTTCTACCTAATCAAATGCCCTCAACACAATTAACAATTGCTATAAATAATACCCAACAATATTTCCACTCACAACGTAAACGAGATTAAAAAAATAGATATGTTTGTATGACTGGAATGACTGACTGGCTCAATAGGATTCGCGTGCGGCCCATTCGTGAGTGGTGATCTACTTAGCGCTACCTAAACCTGAAACCTAGCAAATACAAGATAATCGCGTGCTCGTACCGAATGTTTTACGTGCTGATTGTGCACGAGCACGAGTGGAACAAGTGTGTCCAGTCCAGGATTTATGTTGATGAAAATTATGGTCTTATATACTATATTGTAAAGGATTTTTCAGCTTCATAGGCAGGCGTTTCCTAACAGGGTAGGCAGAGAGAGCCTAGTGTTAACACATTCCGCTAACCACTTTCCTCCGAATGGAGGCATTACGTATTGAGTGCCAGATGTCAACGATACCTTTTCACCAGAGCGAAGAAATGAAAATATAAAATTTTACATTTCCTCGAGTGGAAATCAAATAGACAACCTGTCGCGTTTTTAGTCACACGCTTGCCACGACTGGCCTCTATATCATACATATTCCATTATGATGTAGAGACCAGTCGTGAAAATTACCACCAATCTGTAAATAAATATTTATATTATAATATAAATATTCAGAATTAGTAAATTTTAAACGTAACGTTTTACGTAATTTACTCGTACCCTAATATATTATAAAGCTGGTTTGTGTTTAACTCAATTTTTTTAAATACTCCCATCACTATAGAATTAAACATAAATACATAGAAGTTCAAAACATGCCTATTTATCTTTAGATAACAGCCATTTAACCTGTAAGAAGCGTATAATGAATTGGAAGTAGCTTATTAACTGCTTCGGTTAGTGTGTGAATGCTTTGACATTAGATTTAATATCTGGTATTAGGTAATTTATATGAAAGTATGAAAATTACGTCAATAAAATGAATGATAAATAGATATACTAAAGGGAATATTTTAATTTAATTATTTCAACATTAAAATGTTAATGAAAATCCATCCATTTAAGTAATATATAAAAAAATTAACAATTGCTATTTTTAAATATATTTAAAAGTTATTAGTTAATTTTATTTTATAAATTTCATGTTACATTAACTAATCAAAACAGGAGGTGAGGACCGGTGACGTATGGCTGGCTATCGTCTAAGCTCGCCCACTAATCCCCTTACAGACCCCAAAACTTTTACCTGGCCAGCGCAGACGGACTAATTCTAAGCCAAACAATACATGTACTTGTCGACTAACATTCACTAACCTGTTAAGATTTTAACCCTTCAGGTCTAAGTTCTATTTACTTATTTTGACTACTGATACTTATAATATAGATTTACACCACATATACGATGTGTAAAGGAGTATCTAGACACTAGTTTCTCCCAGCTTAATCTGCTGCGCGGGAAAGAGCGTGAAGCTGTTTTTTCAAAGAGATAGAAAACAAAATAGACAGAGAAACCTAATGATATTCACCTTCCACGCTTTTTGTACTGGGAAAGGAAATTCAGATATCAATTGCTGTGTCTTATCTAAGAAGACCAGGGAAATGAGAATTTTAAATAGTATCTAGTTTTAATAGTAGACGTTTTTTTTAGTAAAAACGAACGAACAATCATCGAATGTAGAGTCAGTTATAATTAAACAATTAAGCCCATTGGTTTTTAATAATTGTCATCAGGGGAAAATTTAATGTTTAAAATGTTATTATTGAATTAGATCAATCTTTGATCAATAAATTGAATAGAAATAGCATAAAATTAATTAAACGCAAGCAAAATTAATTTAAACATGTTAAAATTCAAGAATATTCGTATAGAAAATCTTATTATATTGTCACAAATATTCATTAATTTATGCATAGAATATCGAATAATTCGTTATTAGTCATATATAATCACGATACAGTTTTCGTTTTTCGTTTTATTAATTACGGTTAATTTGAGAAGTTAAGGTAAGAAAATTAATATTATTCGTGTTGACAAAGGCATGATGATCTATAAAATTATATGGAGGTGTTGTCCATGGCCTCACCGAAATGACTAAAATTACAGAATTCCGAATTAGAATATAGATTAATATACTTTAATCTAAATAATTAAAATGTTTCTACTATAATTTTAACATTAAAAATAATAGACCAGTCAATCCAGACGCGAGTCCAGCCCTGAATCCTCCATTTTATAATATTATTCTTGTTTTGATTTCTTTTAACAAGTTTTAATTTTAAATATTTAAATTTCCAATACTAATAGTAGCCACGTGCCATTTCATTTATATGTTTATTATACATTCGTAAGCAACCACGCGTCTTAATATTTGTAATATAAATAATAATCTACTGGATAACAAGTCTATAATACCTTGAAAATCGTTCTGATATGGAAATGATAATGGTATCTCCTAAATAAAAAAGATTCAACAAAAATCGAGAAATATTTATTGTTAGTAGTTGCGTCATTGGAATATGGTACAAAAGTTTATTTTCCAATGGTATCAATTTGGCATTTTTTTTTTAATCGTTGCAAAATTATATATTTTTTTATTTAAATTTGACGCTTAATTATTACATAATTTACATGACAGATAAAAAATCTTTAATAAATTTGAAACTTATAATGAAGTAGTATTCATATTCAAGTAGTATTTTATATTCAATACCATTTATTATAATTAACAGATTAACAAAACAAGTTTTTAGATAACCACACATTTTAGAAGCATATGAGATTTAAAAACATGTCGTGAATGGCAGGTTATAAATATACGTAAAGAGTTAACTAATGTCTAAGTTATTATTATTATTAAATAGGCAACGATGGTTAAGAAAAATAGCAAATTTAAATTTAAATTCTATAGAATTAATATTGAGGTCATATAGAATCAAAACTCAAGGGGAATGAAAATAATTCATCTCCTTAACAAAAGTTACATGATCAATTTATCTGATACCATGACAACTTGATGTTGTCCCCCTAGACAAGTGTGGGCGTCACCTCCTGTCATACATCCGAGGTTTTAATTAATACACTCCCTTATTGAGTGACCTATTTAAAATATGATCTAATGGCTAATAAATGCTAACTATTCGCTATATTATACCTAAATGTTAATGTTTATAGAGGTACCATAAATTATTATAAAAATATATAACAGAGTTGAATGTTTTAAATCTTGATATTAAAGTTAAAAATAATTTTATTCAAATTAAATACGTAGAAGATATGCTCTGTCATCCTGAGCACAAAATCCTAAATTGAAAATGTGTTCAAATATTCACAACCAGTACGAGGCCTAATTAATTTACCACCAGAACTAAACATGGGGTGGTAGAAGGAAACGTCATCATTATCTTAGCTGGTGTTGCGGGAAGTTACAGAGAATACGCGCGGTGTGTCGTTCAGCCTTTTGTCCCGTCCCTCGTCAATCGCTAACACATTTACCCACTTACGACTGGGTGAAAACTCGCGAAATGAACACCATTGTTAGGATCGCTACGAGCACAATACTTCGTGGTACGCTTATCGACTCCACCACGTCAAAGAAGTTCAAAAGCTCGGTTTAGACGTTCGCTATCGTGCCATCGTTTGTCCGTTACGGAGAGACGATTGTCTCCAGTTTACAAATAGTCTTTTTGAGGGCGCCCCACCTGTTTCCATTTTAATTGACATCGCAAAAGTATCATACAGTCCTTGGAGCATTGGAAAATCTCACAATCGACGCTACGACTCTCGTATCCGTGTGAGACTTCGTAACAAATGTATTCGACTTTGACTTGTCCTTGTTTAACGAGCGAATAGCGAACATATAATTTAGAAGCCTACTTACGTAACGTAGTGTGCGTTCGTGTATTAATCTCATTTGTGTAATAAAATCTGTGCCTTAGCCGCGCCGATGGTGAGGAGTGATCCGGCCCTGAAATGGGTGCCTCTGCACGATAATCCTGTTAGGTTAAGAAGGTTTCTACATATTACGTGCTTTGCTACGCCTTAAGGATTAAAACGTCACATAACTCGATACTCAACGGAGGGCTGCCTATAGCTACTATTGATTTATTTTTAGTTTCACGCTGTATTCCGCACACAGCAGAGGGAACCTAGTGTTAGGACACTCCGCTACCCATTTTCCGAATTCTAGTGGCATTGTATGTTGAGTGGCTTAACTCAACGTCGCATTTTGGCCTTGACACCACAGCAAATTTACTCGAGTGAGGATCAGAGTCGAACCCGGAACTTGTTGCATTTACAGTCACATACTCCCTGCGCTAAGACTGGCCTCCACTACTATTGATTTTCCAGGAAAATAGACAAGACAATATTTAATCAACACAGCTATGAATAGATTTTCATTATTCGGCAACCCCCGACGAGCCGGGCTTAAACGATTACCTACGGCAAAGATGCAACGTAGATTTAAAGCGGAGCTCGCCATGACAAGGTGGTCATCGCAAGCCCTGGGATCTTTACGCCGGACAATGAAGACAAAGGACCTTTAAATTATTCATATAGAGGAAAAGCGACTTTAATGACTCCCAGATAGATACTATTCGTAAATATTTAACTTTGTCCACCAATTTCGGTTTAAGACATGTACTTTGCATGAGAGAAACCGGAGAACCGTCTGGGAACTAAATTCACCCTGCGGGCGAAGGGGGCCCGTCCATAAATAATTAATCTGGAACGATATGCGTCCGACGCTTAACTAAATCCTGCGGTGCTTAGGCCGTTGGGGAGTCGGATAAGTTGTTAAATCGGGGAAAATTGGAGCCTTGGTCAGTTACTTATTATCGTTATTAAAATAATAATAAACAACTCAATTATTTTATTTTAGGCTAAGAGAAGACTCCATAAATCGGTGAAAAGTGGGAACGCAAGTGCCTTATTGGGGACGGAGTGTAAGACATTCCGTTACCTAGGCTTACAATAAGTTACCAGGTTCTGTCTACCTTACTCTTTGCTAGATAGAGTAAAACTTAAAAATATTAATATCAATAAAAAAATAGAAATATTAATACCTTAAATACAATATATTTTACACAGTAAAATAAAAAACAATTTGCCGCGTTATTAAATATAAACAACAAGTAAGAAATCATTGCTCCCATATAATTCCTATATGAAGTTTTCCTCACAGTGTACACGTAGGAAGCCCCACCGGCGAGCAACAAGCGGCGTCTTACGGCTCTGGATCGGACGTGGATTAGGCCGGCTTTACCCGCAAGACAGGACAGATATACATAAATATATCATACCAGGTATATATTGTACTTTAGTGTTGTTTACTTAATTTATATCTTAAACAATGTTTGTAGAAACTATCATGGCACAGTGAAAGAAACTGACCGTAAAGACTGGTTGGGGATTCGAATATCGCTTAAAAAATAATATGTTATTTTTAGTTTTTCGCACTATTACGACAGCGAGTTTATGAAATTCTGTATTAAATTCGAGAAAAAGTGGAGAACGAGGTGTCTCATTATGAAGTTCTCTCGGTCTCGGTCAATGCAGGAAAAAGATCAAAGCTCTTTTTTAACAGCGTTTATTATTATAAGTTACTTAACATTTTGACATTTATGATATAATTTTAATTTATCGTCAGCCGAAATTCCATTTCGTTGACATTTCCAATGAAGTCGTTTCCATTTAACTCAAATTGCTATCTGCATACAATGTCAGTTTCATCCTGTATGACATGTACCTACATGATTACATCAAAAATAGTATTTATTCTTAGTATATTTTCAAATTATTATATTTTAGATAAGCTTAAATTCATACATTTTGTCGAATTGTTAAAGGTCAAATATTAGTTATAAAGGAAGACCTTGAGAATAATACGAAAATGTTAAATAACTAAGCTAATGGAAGCAATATTCAAATTATATTGTATAGTGTAGAGCCATAGAATTTTAATTTATGTTTTACACAATATGTTAGAAGCACGTAAAGGTTGTCGGTTGGCCACAACGTCCTTACCCGTCAACCACATGGGGATCTCTATAGCAATAATAATCACACGAAAATCGAATCCGCGACCTTCGCGTTAAAAAAAAACCTTTACAATGTCACATGTCACACAGCTAATGACAAACATTTGGCTCATAAATTTCATTAGTAACAGAAGCTAGGGCTTTTAGCAAAAAGTTGAGTCAACTCTGTAATCGAGAGGTAACTCGATTGTGAGCTTACGAATGGATATTGGATTAGAAACAATTTTGTTCTCAACTTTGCCTTTAACGGATACAATAGTTTACATAAGAGTGGAACTGCTCTATATGAATTTATGTTAAGATTTATTAAACTAGTTTCCAATAGAATTTCTATATGCTGTGGGTTCGATTCCTATTTTGGGGAATGGATTATGTAAAAATATTTTCATTTCTGGCACCACGGTAAAAGGTGGGCATTGAATTTCGTCAATTAACACACAATGTTTCGAAAAATTCAGTGGAAAGTGGAGAACGGAGTATCGTAACACTGGGTTCCCTCTACTACTACTAAAGTAAGGGACTTTGCGTAAAGCTGATGGGATTTTTGAAATAGATAAAAATACAAATAAATCAATCAAATTCAATCAAAACACTGCAGTTTCGGAAATTTCAGAAAATCGTCCATAATATAACGCAACAGATAAACGGACGAAACATTAGCGAACCGAAACCCCATAATTCTAAATCAATAGCGGTCAGAATGGCGACCAAATAATCTGTGTGCACTTAATGAACGCATTTGAAAAGTTAAAAGCCTGTTAGGCCGCGGCCACACTACGCAACTAATTAACACCGCGCCGTAATACCGCCCAGTGTGGACGCGGACTTAGCGGCATTATCACCTAAACAGTGCTAATGTTTAGTTGCGAGTGCAGGTCATTAGTGATTTCGGGATACTAATTTGAATGAATACTTTGATCTCGGTACTAACCGTTGGACGTTTGGCGGATTATAAACGATTGAGAATTATAATGTTTTCTATTATAGAACTATTTTTAACATATAATATTAAAGATAATAATTAATAAAGATTAATTTAATTTCATTAAAAACAAAACATTAGTAATACCATCGAACTATTGTAAAAAGCGAGCTGGCGTAATCGATATAATTTATAAAATTATGTCAAGGAAACATATATTACACATACAAAATGAATATTCTTTAAAATCGAACCCATAATGACCACCACCTAAACCTCCCTCACTGCACATCTAAGCATTCATATATCCTATATGGCACGAATCGGGAAAACAATCATTATGAATAGGGGATTAGATTAGCGAAGAGGCAAATTGCGTGCAAATGTGAGAGCGGCGCTTTGAACGCACTGTATTTAGAAGGAGGGCGGAAGGGGGGGCGGCGCGACACAGACAGACTCGATTTAGTAATTAATTTTACCGCGCGAAGTGCTCTAAATGCACTAGAAACTATAATCCTCATTAAAATGGGAATAGGCGACTATTCACTCCACCATCAAATATAATTTTGGCTTCTAAACACAATTTCCACAAAATCCTATGTGCGCCCGCAAATGTACCTAGCGTTTAAAATCCGCTGTGGATCTTTTAATTAAAATTATTTATTAACAGACGCGGAAATAGAAATAAGGATTTCTATTTTATGTAATTTGGTTAGAAGTAAAGTAATACCAAGCAATATACATTTGTGGGTCATAATCAGAAAAAGTGTACATTTTGTGTCTTTTCTTGTCCCGCTACTTTGAATGCGTTTTAAAAATACAATTTTAAAGATAATTTAAATATTTTGCCATTTACGATAAATTTACTTATTAACTTAAAGATTTTTGTAATATTTTAAATGTATTATGGCTATTAATAGTATTTTTTGTTAGTTGCAAAAAACGTTTCAAAATGCTTCCATACAATTTTTCGTGTCCCATTCACTACTTTACTTTTTAAAAATTGATTTGTTACGAATGTTTATGGTTTTATTTGATTTCAGATATGTTTATATTACTTTACTTTATGCAAAATATTAAACAAAAGTACTTTTATTGATATATTATTTAATAAATAATATATATGAATTAAGTAAATTTGTCCCAAAATATTGTCTTTTTTGTTACTCAGGGCTAGTAACGTACAATTAAATTATGAATGCAATTATTTTGGATGGTGTTTAATATTAGTTTTTATTGTGGCACCATAATTCTAAAAGTCAATGCTGTCGTAGCTACAACAAGTAGTGTTCTCGCAGCAGTAGAGGGGTTCAAATGTTTTAGAGGGAATACGTAAAATTACATCTCAGGGTTATAAACGGCTTTTATTTTGGTAAGTATTCTATAATTTCGTTTTCTTGTTTATGTTATTTGCTTCTTTTTACAAAATCTCAAAAAAGAACTTCAGTGCTTACACATGCAACACGTGGCTTATGAGCAAATATTTAAAAAGGTTAGAATTTCTCAGACTTTATTCTCAATTGCGTTATATTTCGTTACGTAACGAAACTGAGAAAATATGAAGCCTAGTTCATAATTACGTTACCATCGGAAGATATGTATATAAAGAAAAATTGCTCGCATATGAAAAAATAATTGGTGACTTTTGATAACGTAAAGTAACCAAAAATAATGATTTTTAAGTTTTTTGCCTGTTTGCTTGTTTGTCTAATGTGTTTGTGCACGCTTATCTCAGAAACGGCTTAACCGATTTAGTTAAAAACATTTTTTTATTCTTCCTGAAATTAGTTGTGATTTTGTAATTACTATTTTTTCTCTGGAGATAGTGAATTAATAAATATGTAGTTCAAGTGGGTGAAGCTTTTATTTAAAAACAAATACGTTCTGTACTAGCGTTGTTAAAGATCTAAACAATAAACATAAAATATTATTAAATATCTATTGATAAATATTTTTTTATTTTCAGTAAGCGTCATGGCTCCTATGTCAAATGCTGAAACACATAAAAGATATAGAGAACGTCTTAAAAAGACCAATCCTATTAAATATGAAGATATGCGGAATAAACACTTACAAAGAATTAAACTTAATTCCCGTGATAACGACTCAAATTTTGATATATTTTAAAGTGGATTTAATTTTATCATTAACTTTGTGATCTCTAACTAGAAATAGAAGTTTATTACGTTACGAACTAGCATTATTATATTGTTAATATTGTCACTTTGTTATGTTTTCTTACATTTATAATCTGTTAATTCAACGATTGAATCTTTAAAATTTTAATTTGTGTCTCATTAAATAAAAACAACAGTAGTTTTATTCGTATAATATCCTTACTTTGTTGTGTATAATGCCTTATATCATCAGTTTCATAACAAACATTATCAGTGTTGTTACTTATCAGTTACGTTACGTATTCGAAAATGTCCACTTTTCTGATTATGACCCTTGTATGTTATTTAGCATTCGAATATAAAGACTTAACAACTTAATTTTGATATTGGAAACAATTATTGAATTTTAAAATGACAATCCAACAGAATAAAGTAACTCGAAAAGATCATTTTCATTCGGTCGCCGCTCGTCGGGCACTCAATTTCTCGCACAACGCACCACCCAATGAAAACACAAATTAATCTGCTCATTTTTTGCTTGCTTCATACAATTTTATCATCATTGAGCCCAAATATCCGGATATTTACGGACGCGATGCATTTCAATCCCGCGACACAATGATACTTACGGATTATTCTTGACGAGATTGAATTATTTCATCATAATAAAACTGCATTATTACTTTATGAGAACGGGTTGAATCCGCAAAAAGGTCGGTCCGTTTGTATGTGTTTGTATATATGTAGCGTCCGTACACGCGAATACACCTATATAGGTATATGGATAGGCAAAATAAAATCCAGAATCAATATAGAACACAAGAGTGTGGAGAGCGCCTGTGTCGACGCGATATCCGACATGGGTTCGGATTAAGCGACGTCAAATCCGGGATTAAGGGGGGGCCGGGATAACGCGGAGGTGGGTTCGACTGAGTCCGGATCCGACTGAGTCCGGGTCCGACTGAGTCCGGGTCAGCGGGATTTCATCTCGGCAATAAAAGTGTCTGCAGCCGATTTAAGCTGAGCCCGTAGGCAATTCGGCTCGGTTACCAATTGCTAGGTAATTTCAGCGTGCGAGCGCGATCTGTCCGCACAAAGCCTTCCTAATGCTCGCCAATGGGATTAGCCCAGTGTTGTCCGGCCTTTACAATTTATTGGACGAAATCACATATCCGAATTAGATTATTCCTCCAATTATACCTGAAATGAGCATTTTAAATATTTTCATTAAATTATCTGAAAGCATTAAACACTAGTGGACCCGAACGCGGCTACGCCCGCTTGAACTATACGAATATTTATTAAGTATATTTATGAAATTATTTTCAGTTTCAATAGAGAGATGCGTTAAGCGAGCTCATTTTGGGTGACGTTTTATAACAACAAACTTTGCAAATCGTTGCTTAGCAACGCGACGGTTGTTATTAACATGGCGGAATAAATTGCATGTCAAATTAATAAGTATTTTAATATATGGGTATATATCGAAATTAGCGGTTTGGCCCTGATTGCGTAAAAGACAGACAGACAGACAGAGTTACTTTCGAATTTATAATATAGGTATGGAAGGTATGGATTTAGAACTTATTTAATTTGTTCTTGCTTTTACTTGCACATATAATTTCTATTGTTATATACTCACCATATATAAAGACAAGGATTATTTAACAGATTTTAAACAATTAGTGAACGTATACGTTGTACAAAACAGTTTCAACATTGCAAGCTTGCTTACTCCCTCGAATGCACCAATATAATTGGAGTTTTTCTAAGCTTTATCCGGTCGTTTGCAGCGGCCGACGTTCAGCCATTATAGGCGTACGTTAATCCGGATTGGAGATTCATTAGGGTGAGATTATTCTCTATTGAAATCTGGCTCAAGCGCGGGCTACGGGCGAGGCGGAGAGGTGGAGATTATCGTTTAATTTGGATGAAACTCACGCGAATTATGGATTAAAATATATGATCTATTTATTACAATTTATTATTAACATAGTATTTCAAAAATATATAGATATTCTTTTTTAGCGCAAGTTATATATCGCACACAGAATTCTAGGCAGAGGGAACCTAGTGTTAAAACATTCCGTTGCCCATTTTCCATCGGATTCTGAAGGTATTGCGTGGTGTGTGGTGGAACTAAACTCTGCGTTTCACAGTCACACACTTGTACCCCTGCGGCACAATTAGCCTTATTATTCATCAGGAAAAAACAGGTCTAGTTTGTAAATTACATACGTGCCAAGAGACTCTGTGATAGAATTAATTTTGACACGTTCATGAGGCATTATGATTGAAGATATAGGTGTTTTTCTGCAGGCAATTGAGGAAGACACGAGAGACTGTATGCTAAATTGAAGTTAATTCAAGCAATTCGTGTTGACTGGGAGCTTGCAAAGTTACATTTTGTATTTGGCTGGTTGTTTGCTGTTACATACAGTTCACTAAAGAGAAAGATATATCGAACTTTCAATATAAACAAATACATGAAAAGCGACTCCCCCTAAATGACTAAAGCCAATTTATTCCACATGATAATATTGGCGTTGTATCTAATACCTTGAAAGAAATCAAAGGTGGGGAAAATCAACAGCATTAACTTATTGGATAAGACGATGTGAGATACATACATCAAACGATTCGTAAGACAAAAACAATGTGCCCACATTTCCTAATGAAGAGAGTAATTACATTAATTTATCAAATTCATAAGCTATATATATGAATTGGCTTTGATATATTTGAGGTCGCAACAGGATCATGATAGGTTGTGAGTTCGATTCGGGGAAATGAAACATTGAATATTTTCATTTTTTCGCTCTGGTGTCGAGCGAAAAAAGCGTTGTTTCGTCACTCAACACGCAATGCCTTGAGAATTCGGCGGAAAGTGTGTAACACAGTGTCATAACACTAGGTTCTCTCGGCCTACCCTGCTGGGTGCGGGATATAGCGTGAAGCTGAATAGCCAAGTTCAATATTGAATAACACCGCGTTCTTGACTTCACTGACAAAACAATTGGAGATCTATATTGGTGCCAAATTTTGTGCTCACTCGTGATATTATTCTAGCTTAAGATTTAACTAGACTAGACTAGACTTTTTTAGGTAATATTATATATATGGTATTAATGGTACATACCTACCTCCAGCTCGTACTGGACCTATACTGTTCATATATTTGGTTTAGTAATAAAAATAGCCAGTTAGATCGTAACTTTAAGTAATTATTTCTCATAATTAATTACGAAATGCAATATATCTATAGAAGAACTACAATCCTTACTTATTTTGTTTACAAAAAGATGAAAGAATCTAATGTTTCATTGAAATAGGGAATATGTCAATACATTAGCAAAAAGAAAACATTTGTACAGCATTCGACAACACCCCAAACTCTACGGTAGGTCGCGGTTTTACCCCATTGCGAGGTTCATTGACTACTCGCAACCCCTAATATACGCTACATTTCATTTTCAATTCTACATATTACTGGTTAAAAATCAATTTAGCATGCACAATCATTCGGTTTACACTGAAACCGAAGATAAGCCGTAGGATTAGTAAAAAGAATAAAAAGCATTAGCTCTGATTGAGTTCGAAACTTTTACAAGAGAACACGCGCCGGCGAAGCCTTCGTTTTTATATTTAATATAAATGAAGGTCAGATGTTTGACCTTGAGAATAATTATATTTATCTATTCATAGATCACCAAAGATAAGATAATTTTCTTTAGCATTTTATGTGTGAAATAAGTTTTAGCTTATCAGTTAAGTTAATTAATAGTTTCGATAACTATGGCAATTAACTATATCAAGTTAAAAATCTTGTACTTATTTGTCATGTTCTAAATAATAGTGCAAAATTGATATTTAAGTGCTTAAGCCATTTGGGGTTTAAATATTTAGTAGTCATTGAGTCCAGTTCCAACAGCTCTAATATAAATGTTGCTGATTTATTTATGATTTGGATAAACAATTTATATTTTAGGCATATTTCTGATCAGAATATGCAGACAAAAGAAAACTAAAATATTACATATAGTTACTTAAACACCAACCACAAATAGCATTTTGTTTTGACAAATCAAATATCGACAAAATCTTTTTTAGCAAATACTCCTTGGACATTGAAAGAGTGTTTTATTTGTAAGTACCCACATATAGATGTGCGGCCACTTGGCGCGGTCTGTACGGAGATAATCTAGTCTTCCATCCCTCTCGCACACACGAGCACTGTCCGCAAATCCTATCCGCGTCCCTCTCTAATCCCTTATTTGAATCTTATCAGATCTCAGGAGATACACCGGTAGTGGTCGTAGTCCGATGTGTGCATGTTAGTTGTGGGTTTAACGGATAGGGTTATCAGCGGGTTTTATAATTTATTGTGAAAATATTTATTTAATAGAAGTTATTTATAATGAAACTGTGAAATAGATGCATTTTTAATATATTGTATTTATATTGTAATTGAAAACATTTTTTTTTTATTTAAATTATCTAATATTTTTCAATTTAATTGATACTTTTTAGTAGGTTTATTATATCTAATAAATAATAATTAATATTCAAAGCGTTCATGACAAAAAAAAATCAAAATGTAACCATAAACGATTTTGTCCAAAATCGATTTTTTTAACTAAAATCTTTATTTTAAAACACAGTGTAAGCACATCCCTACAGAACGGGAATACATTTAAGGTGCGTCCACACTGAATCCGCGATTAATGGGCTTTGGATGGCGATTGAAGCTAAATTTATGTTTCTGCATGTCACCGGATTACTGACGAAGGACATAAGCAGCTGCGCTAATCTGTGCTTCAGATATATGAATTATTGATAGCACCTGCTTTATCATATTATATTATTTATGTAAAATATATAAATATGTTCGACATCTTACATATTTCTAAATATTCGAGTTAGAAATGTGTTACGTAGAGACATAAAAAGAGGGGTATTACAAGTTTGACGTGGCTGTCAGTGTGTCTGTCTGTGGCACCATAGCTCCTGAATTAATGAACCGATTTGAGTGCGGTTTTCTTTCAATCGAAAGCCTTGTTCATCGCAATGGGTTTTAAGCTATGTCTTATGAAAATCGGACTAGTAGTTTAGGAGCTACAAACACTTTGCCAAGGTGAGATAGTGATAGCAGTTAGGGTTTTTTAATTACATGTAAAACAATAAAAATAAAGATTTTTTGATACAGAAATAAATATAATAATGGTTTGAAATAATGCTAGAACTTTACAGCATAATATCTCAAAGAGGCGGAAAATTAAAGGTTTATAAATTTCTTGTGAGTATAATAAGATAATATCCTAACCCTTTGTAAGGATTAAGATTTTGTTAAGGGCTGTAAGCCCCACGAGCCAGACGCTGCGATCAACCCCTTGTCTCACTTCTATGGTTTTTATGGCTCCAAACGCCTAAAATTTAGCTAGTAACGTTTAATTCAATTCATTACTAGTAATAATTGTATTTAATTAAGATATTTGAAATAAAGAATAAACAAACTGAATTTGAATTAAAATCAAATAAACTATACAGAAGCGTACATGGAAACATTTAATACAAACAAAAGTTGAAATCAAAACAAGTTTCCTACAGTCTCGGAGCGTAAGCCTCATCTTGACAAATGGTCGAGATCATCCGTACGGCCGCGGCTTCATCCACATGATGTGATATTTTTTATCGATTGATCAACAGCTCAGCTGATTGCGTCTCTGTTGTTGCCGGCGGATTAAGAAGTACGATAGGGATCCACGTTAAAGCATTTTGAACCTTCAGCTTAGGGCTATAGAGACGAAGCTTAAGCAAGCTGTCCTGATCTAAGAAAGTAACAAAAGAATGAAGGATTTGCATTTGATATGGTATTGGGCAATTGCTTGGAAGAATATGATATTTTTTTATGTTTTTAATATACGCTTCATATATATTCTATCCCGCACACAGCAGGGTAGGCAGAGGGAACCTCGTGTTAAGACACTCCGTTCCAAGTGGCAGAACTCAACGCCGCGCTTTGCCTCGACACCAGAGCAAAGAAATGGAAATATAAAAGTTAATAAATATCGGTCTCAACATGTATTAATAACATTGTATCACGTAAAATAATATTTTTAGCATACATAATATATTTAGTTTGTTTGTATTCACAATTAATATTACTATTTGCTTATCTGTTGCGCTTCTGTTATGCATTTTTTATAATACATCAGACACTGTATTCCCATTTGGGAAAAAGAAAATATTTTAGTATCGTAACTTTTTAACGAGACCAAGTATTAAAAATAATGAATTAAAAACAAATAATAGACACTAATATTAGTACGGATGACAAAAATAATAAAAATGTTTATAAAAAATCCCAAGATGCAATGAAACTCGAGGGTAAGACTGTATAATATAGGCTGTGGTATAATCTTATAGGTTGGTGTGCGTTAAGCTGAATGCATGCCTCAAATTGGGCTGTGCACGAGATAATCTCCCAATGATTGATGAAGGAGCTACCCTCCCGGCGCTCCCCGGCGCTCCCCGGTGCTCCCCGGTGCCTTTTGAGATTTAATCCTTGACTCCTTTATATGGGTCGATAAATACGAATAATAATTAATATGGCTATTTATTTTGTTTTATTGATTATGTTTGTCAAATGTTGTTTAATTTGTTCATTTATTTTTAAGTATTTCAATTCGATTTCCGTCCAAACCAGGTATCGAAATAGAAGTATAAATTTTAGCCTAGTGTAAAAACTCAGAAAGACAGAAGAAAGTGAGGAGCGGACTTCACTTTCTGGTGCTGAACTCAACGCTGCGCTCTGCCTCGATACTGAAGCAAAGTGGAGCAAGATAAAGCTACTTAGTATTTCATTCCCTCGAGTGGGAATCGAACCTACAACCTGTCGCCTTTATAGACATATGTACACAAAATACATTTATGTTTTGTTATTAAATATTTTCGCACTGAAACAAACATTGTGGCTGAACAACGAAGTTAATCCGATACGCTTATCCACAAGATTAGGTTAACTATTCTAACAACGGGTCACAAAAATTAATTTATACTTTATTCACTGGACATAAGTACGATTTTCTTTCAACTTATTGAAATATAATATTTGAAAATTAATTAACACATTTTCGAATTTATCATTTCAGTATAACATTTCTATCATTCTTAATGGTTTCATATTATGTTTATATTAATATGGAAAACTAAACATATATTTTTATATAAGCTAAGCTTACTGCACTAGACAATTTTATTTCCACAAAACCTTTAAAGAAATCTAAAATCCCACAGAATAAAATACAAAGTTATAATGGTAGAATAAAATCTTATAACAAAGAGAGCTCACATGGACTAAGTAAGGCACACACGCGTGGCACGAGCAAAGCCTAGCACGGCTAAGTACAGCTCTTGATCCGGATCAAAGGATTAGACGGCAGCCGCTGCCCGCCCGGATACATCTCCTACGGGATTACACCAATCCGGATTTAGTTGAATAACTCGCTATGGATTTATTATAATCCCCTTTATATAATATTATAGTTGATAGAATATCGAATTACAAATTTTTTGAAATATAAGCTGACTTATTAAATCGATGACCTCGATATTTTTTTAAACTTAGATTTGTTTAATTTGAAACATCAACTAACGTTTCGAACTTGTACCTTTATCTAAACACGGTCGTCTGAGTCGTTTAACACTTTGACTTCGAATATATGGAGATATTCAATATAAGAAATATTTAATATTCTTTCTCCTAGTTTATATTTTTTGATTAGTTCTAATATTAATGTATAAAATACTATTTTATAAATTTCAGACAAACGTGACTTTGTGGTAAGAATGCTTGGTCGGTTTCCAAGAGGCGTAGGTTTAAATCCCACTACGTTATTTTTTTTGTTTTCTAAACTTAGTATTTTTCTTTCCCAAGTGTAGAATAACAATTTAAAAATTGTTACAAATATTAATTATTTTATCTTCAAATATCTAAACACGTATCGATGTATTATCCAATATCTCGTAGTCATACGTAACATAAGCATAGACGTCTAACTCTACAAGATTTATTAGTACTAATATATTATAGATTCACACAAACTTGTTAGTTAAGTAGAAACTAAAATGTTAAATAGAAAAAGATATTTCAACAATATATTAAAAAAATGCAAAATTTAATACATTTTCAACTATTAACAAAAAATATATACAAATACAACTACAAATGTCTAGAATTTCTTTGTCAACGTCGTATAACATAAATGTGGCAAACACGGGTAGAGAAGATCAGGCGAACACACACACACGGACAGAATGAAATAGTATAAGCAGGAGTATGTGACACACACATGCACTGTACGGATCAGGCCTAAGTCGGATTACTCGACCGTCGGATCTGGATTGTATTCTGAGGTCGGGAATATTACGGATTTTCGCATGCGAAGCTCTGAAATACAAAAAGTTAATAACCCTAAAGAAGATACTTAATATAGTTATGTTAATTTGTTATTTCTTTAGTTTATTTAAAATAAAATAACAAAATAATTCAGCTTCACGCTTAGGTATCCCGAACACAGCGGGGTAGGCAGAGGGGAACCTAGTGTTTAGACAGCGTCCCCCTCTTTCGGTCACATTTAGGATTGGAGAGCGGCTTAATTACGAAATTCTTTTTTATATATACCTGAAAATTTTTAGTCATAACTAAAATCAAATATTATAGTAAATATTGATTAAAATCAAAACAGGTAATTTTCATTTATGCCAAATACGTATCATATTTATAGAAAGGTTAGCGATTATCCGGATTATCCCAAGCCGATTTGTCTCGTGGCTTCTGTAGATAACGTAATTATTATTCGAAAGGATTATTAATATTTTATAATTTCTGATTTATATTGATATTATTGTACTTTTCATGTATATTTTAACAAATATTGTACAAAATTATACAATGTTATGGGAATATTCATAATTTTGTCTTCTACACACGAATATTTCCTTTTGGCGTAGTTCAAAATCGCTCCTTACCTTCTATCAGTTAAAGCATTGTTTCTATATACCTGTAGCATTTGACCCTCATACTTGCATGGACGTACTAACACTCATTTGTTTGTTCTACTTAATACTCCTTTTTTCTTCTATTTAATAGTCTAATCTATAGATTTAAAACTGCAACATGCATTTTTAGTAAACAAGTTAAACTACTGATAATATTAATAGAAACCTAGAGTTTAAAAAAATATATTAAAAAATAATTCTCATATTAATTAACATTTAGTTGAAAGCTTACTTTTAAAATGAAGAGAAAAAGGGCAGGAATAGGTGTGGAATAAATCGATACACGTACTGGGACGTAGCCCGATTATCCGGATCATCCGGGACGGATGAGCCTCGTGTCGCGCGGAGATAAAACAGGGCTACCCTCGGCCTCGCCCCAGTGCATGCAAGATCCACCCAATGTATGGTAAAGTGGCTTATTTTTGTATGTAGGAATATTCTACAAGTAGTTCGGGCTTCAAATCGTTGAAATTAATTTTGAGTTTCTTGTATAAAGTAGTATAGCTACTTGAATTTAGAAAATATTATTGTATTATTTTGTAGAAATAACTGGGAAAAATAGTTAGTTTAAAATCTTATTGGACAACAAACAATTTCGTTGTTAAACTTTGAATATATTTTTTTTGTATTACAATGAAGAGGATTAAAATATTATAAATATAAGTAAATCTAACTTTTACATTAGATTTTTTTTCATAACATACACATACATACATAATGTTTGTTATCTAAAATACGAAACATTAAAAAAATAAATCGGCTTATAATGTAAACCGGCTTTAAAACGACGTACAGTCAGCAAATAAAGTTTAAAATATAATAATTCAATTTTTTATTGTTCAATATTAAGTAAAACTACACATATATTTTGTATCTTGTATATATTATATATTATAAATATAGCGGTCTAAATACCGGTAGAGTGGCATTGGCATTTGAAAAATCTTGTTAATTATTTATTTAAGATTGAATTGGAAGATGCATAATTCAGCAGCATGTGGCCCGTGCCCGTTCCTAATAAAGCTTCGTGATTTTTATTTGGATCGAGATAAACGTAATATATTCATCATATTTATACATTATGTTAATTTGTAGTAATAAAATCACCATTAATTCAAAAACGTAGGATGAATAGGATACAAAATCTAATATTGTTGTCCTTGTCCAGATACTAGATTAGCAATAACTCGAGTTTATTTTACTGCCGTAAAACCATTGACGTATTTACTTTGATATGGTAATTCAAATATCAAGAAAAAACGTATATATTCTTAAATATAGTGTTAATTAATTCTATTTTTCACTTGGATATTGTCTATTTTAAATATAATATTCTACTCGTACCAACTATATTATTTTGAAATAAAATTACAATATAATTAATTGTTAATTAAAAATATCCCACATTTAGAATAAAAAAAAGTTTGTGAAACTACGGACCAAAGCTAGTTTACACACATAATTTTTTCCATTTTTGTTTATATTCCAACGGTACCCACTTACCTACCTACACTGACAAAATATATATCTGAGGTATAATCCGAGGGCATTGTGCAACAGCTAGCTAATCGCGGATCGGCGAGAAACTTGAAATTAATAATGATTTATAGCACCCGATTAGAGGCGCTCGGTATTAACTTGCCACCGTTTCTTTCGCTTCCATGACGTTTACGCACAATTTAATAACAATCATAAGAAACCAATAACGAAGTTATTCCTTAGCTAAAAGAATTAAAATCGCTTGAAATAATATACCAGGTGACGATCATACCTGAGTGAATATAGTTAACGATATTAACTCACGTTATTCAGGTAATATGTAGTGTTAAGCGGATGACATGGAACGAGTCTACTTTTGTTATACAAAAAAATATCAATATATCTTAAAATCTACACCAACGAGCTTAAAACCATTGCGTGTGTCAAATGAAACTATAATTATATGGGAAAATTGAATAGTTTTTGCGTACGCGTTCTCTCAATGGGAATAATCATCAGATAAATGTAGACGACGCGTAGAAATGGCCGCGCTGGCTGTGCGAACTACAGTACGATATCTAAAGTTTATAATTTTCTACACGACATGTACTATCGATATTTTTATGCTATCGTTTTAATGATAAGATCGTTATAAGATATGTTTAATCAGAAATTGCAAATCCTAAGTAATTTGTGTAATAATGTTCAAATGCAAGTAATTTTCATATATTTTTCAATTTTTTCGTTAATTTCATCGTATATTCAGTTTATTATTTTAATTTCACCTAAACTTTTATATTTATTATAATAATTCTTATGAGGTAAATTGAAATTAGTGTATTTAGCGATTGAATTTAATAAAATCTTCATAAAACTAATATGAATGAATCGATGTATAATGCAGCGAGTGCCTACTGCGTGTGCTCGCCGGCTTACGCTCTGAGCGCCTTACCGGGCACACGGGATGTCCCGGATTAGATTTAAGGGGTAAAAGAACTAAAGCGAGAGAACAACACTGGATTTGCATTAAAAAGACAAGGACGCAAGATTGGCGGAGATTTAGAGATTATGATTCATAAAGAGGAGAATGAATGGAAAATTATTACGTGGGGGAATTAAAGGATGGTTGGTACAAGAGTTGATGGATTCTGATGGATAAAAACGTCTGTATAATATTGTGCTAAGATTAACAAAGATACTGGTACTGAGTTCAAATTTATGCAGAGACTTCATTAGCATAAAAGTGAAATAAAGATTTTAATCTTTTATTCAATATTTTAAAATTTTGAAGTTTTGTACCATAATTTTATGATTGTCACTCAGACTTAGCACGAGTCACGACTGTTAGAATAGAAAGCTAAACTGGACAAAACGCTATGAAAGGTATCTATGAACCAATTAAACGTTAGATTAACGCGATGAGCTCGCGCGACAAAAGGTCCGCACGTGACTGTGAATAAACGGTTTCTTCAACGAGAGGTGCCGTTGAAAATAGTTACTTACTTAACAAAATAAAATTATACAAGTATTACAAAGATTTAGAAATGGTCGATAGTTTTAAAGATAGTGTAATCAATTATACATTAGATTAACAGAGATGAGCTCAGCACAAAGCGCGCGCGTGACTTTTAATAAACTGATTTGTTGATACGCCTTTTCATGCTTTAGAATCCATTTTAATGGATAAGTATGACTTGCCTTAAACTCTATATATCTATTACAAATAATATAGTTGTTTCATAGATTCTTTAATAACGTTGTTCCTACTATAAAAAAATATTCAAATCAGAATAATTATAATGTCATTGTATTGGTTGATACATTTTTTTCTCATTAGACTTCAAATTATTTTAATTTAAATTCAATTATAATACGAGACCATTGTTTCGAAGGAGACGTTTGTATATGGCGAGTGATTTAATTTTAACGTTTACTGCTAATAACACAGCCGTTATTGTTTTTTTTTATTTTATACAGCCGAATAAAGTTGGCGTTCGACCGGAAGCTACAAAATCGGAGCTGAACTGTATACCTTTTTGTGGATTGTTACGTGTGTCGATTGTGATATGACTTTCAGTAAATATAAGTTAAGAATTTCAATCATTGGGTACGGGTCGATATTAATTTTAATAAGCGTTACTTTTATATGTGAAAATCGTTTATGAATTCATAAGGGTTAGCTTTATGGTGCTGCGGGAGGTCATTGAAACCCGCTAAAGGTCTAATTAAAGCTCAGGTTTCTTTAAGGACGTATATATTTTTTTTATAATTGAGAAATTAGATAGTGATTTTCACTTCGTTCTAGTAAGGAGGCATAGGACGTTGTGTTCGGCCAATCAAGGTACATATTTTTATAAAAAATTAAATTACAAACTAACCTGCTATTCCTTTATTAAGAAGATTATTGAAAGCTTCTTTTTTGGGTGACAGATGTGGAGTATGCGGCGTTAGAGAGGGTCGCTCTTGATGCACTGGCGCTGACGGTGGTCGAGGGACCGCGCGCTCCTCTGGAGAACGCCGCGGCGGGGTCTTACTTCTCCTCAACTCTGCAGATAGATTCTGAAATATGAAAATGAATATTAGTATTCTAAGTTAAAAATATGTTAAAATAAAAGCCATCCAAAGGAAATTCTAGTAAATTAAAGGGTCGCAAGCGTTCTATATAAACAAGACGGGTGTAGGTTCGATTCCCACTAATAATTAAATATTAAATATAATTTTCTCTTTGATTTGGCGTTGAGTTTAGGGATTGTCCTAAAGTTCAGAAAACCTAACTTCAGGGCGGCCACTTGCTGATCGTATTATATATATAAAAGAACATAATAAAAAAGTATAAAACCAAAACAAGTTAAAGACAATCAATATCTCAGTGTAATCTAACAAAAGTCAAACCACTTAAAACAAATAGAGATTCAAATTGGACACTTGTTCGTTGCGTCAGTGGCTAACGTTACGAGGCGCGCTGATTGCGCTCGTTGGGGCTGACCGGTACATGGCGAATCTTCGTATTTAATAAGGTTAAACGTGCAAACTGTGGCATAAATAAGAATATGCCTACTGCTGTCTTGTATCTTGACTTTTTTGTGGTATAAGCTTTAACTAGCTTTTACATTTGCAGTGTAGTTGTAAACGAGACGGTTGTTTTCGATTCTCATTCAGGGAAATTAATTATGATTAATAATTTTCATTTCTTCGCTCTAGTAACAAGGCAAAGCGCGGCGTTGGGTTCCGCCACTCAACACCCAATACTCAAAAAATCGGTGGAAAGCGCTAGGTTCCCTCTGCCTCTTAAGCGAAAAAAACTACTTTACAAAATACGCGAATAAAATGGATAAAATTATATACGAATTCTACGAATAAATTTCTAGTTTACTCACCGCCACTGAGCTTTGACACAAATAAGCTTATCAATCGTTAGAGCTTTTACAAAGTAACAAAAAATCTTTAAGACCTTATAAAAAAATGACATATCATCATTGAAAAAAAACAGAAAGAAGCCTTTTAGCAGTTCCTGCTGATGTTCCTTCCCCAAGGAAAATCACCAAAACAATTACAACAATTATAAGCAGAAACCAAGAAACAAGCAAAGGCGAACTAGGAAGCCAATAAGTATCATAGAATCGTCGATTCGCGCCACAGATCTGTCTAATATGCTATTGGAATTTGTGATGCCGTTTGACCCCAGTTAACCCAGATTACTGCTCGGCGCCTGATTCGTCCCAGCCTGATTGTGTTGTGACACAAACTGTAATGTATTATGTGTTAACTCTGCTGCAATCACGGCTGGAGCATGGACTACAATTACCACGTTGTTGTATGGACACGTTCGGCGAACTTACCATTTATTTCAAGCGAATCGTTCAAGCTTTGTTTTAAATCGTGTTATTTTTGGTCGAATAATTAAATACTTGTCGCATGTGTGGTGGAATGGTGTAATTTTTGGCCAAATATTTCAATATCTGTAGCATTACTTATTGTCAATTTACAATTTTTTTTAAGTAGGTAAAGTTTTTATCGATTGTTTTTGTTTGTTTCTTCATATTAGGCAGATGAGGGCAGTTGTGACGCTAGGCCAGTTGTGACAGGTTGTGATTTCGATTCCCATTCGAGGAAATGCAATAGTTAGGATTTTCATTTCTTCGCTCTGGTGTCGAGGCAAAGCGCGGCGTCGAGTTCCGCCACTCAACACGCAATGCCTCCAGAAGTCGCCAGAAAATTAGGAATGGAGTGGAGAGAGTGACTTAAGACCAGGTTCTCCCTGCCTATCCTGCTGTGTGGGATACAACGAGAAGCTAAAAAATAAACTAATTAATTATAATTGACGTATTGAAAAGAGAATAATAAACATTTATTATCTATGACTAAAAGATAAGCACACTTTCTATTTCTTTAAATGTACAAAAAATATACATACGTGCCACAGAGCTGCATGTATATTAAAGTAATAATTTTAAATATATTAATCTTATTGACATTCCCACGAGAGTACCCAATAGTGGTTTAATCATTTCGTATTAGGTCATTACAATTATTTATAATTCATTAGTTACATAATTAGATAGCAAAGTTTAAATACGAGAAAGATAAAATAATTCCGGTATTTGTCATTTGTTTTCAAAATAGGGAACGTGGGAATTATTGATTGTATAAATACAAGTTATCAAATTAGATATTCTTAAGTATATAGTTTAATTTAATATGTACTGTATGGATGTACATTTTCTAAGCTGCCTCCTACACTATCAATGACTGTTTTGTCAATAAATAAATTTAAGTTTTGATTGATAAATGTTTATTTATTATTTATAAAGAGTGAGTGTGCTTATATTTGTATAGTTAATGTAGACTTTTGTCTGGGCTGCCTGCTGCAAAATGGATTTTTTTTTAATTATTCTAGTCTCCTCTTCTGAAGATTAATATAAGCAATTTCATACGTTTCTAGAATCTCTGTAATTTGTAATCCTATATCTTATAAAACAAAGTCGCTTTTTGTGTCTGTCTGAACTTTCTAACTCTTCTTCTTCTAAACCACCCAACGGGTTTAGATGCGGTTTTCACCATTAGGTCGAGTATTTCTCAGGGAAGGTTTATATATAGTTTATTATTTGTACATTCTTATGTAAATTAACATAAATACGATAAATGTGTATAAAGTCCTACCCGTTGAGACACATTCGCGCATGCGCTGCTCTAATGGTAAGTACTACATGAAAAAAATGTACTGGAGTATTGTTCCTCTTAATAAGATCTACAAAAAAGTCCGCGAGAGCATATTTTTATCTTTTAAGGATAACGTGTAGTGATCATATTTCTGTCTAAAAATAGTAATTTCAATATATTTTTTATTGTGAGGGATATTTTCCATAATGGTATTAATCCTTATCCTTTAAAATACTTTATTAAATTTCTACGTTAAACGAAGATAAAATTTGCTTTTTAAACTATTTCGAAATTGCGAATAGTTTTAGAGAAAAACGCATTTAATTATTGACACATCACGCCGTTCACACATCAACTGTATCGAGTCAAGTTT
>HE671542.1:415944-563357 GCA_000313835.2 Heliconius melpomene melpomene
TTTATATATAGTTTATTATTGTACATTCTTATGTAAATTAACATAAATACAATAAATGTGTATAAAGTCCTACCCGTTGAGACACTTTCGCGCATGCGCTGCTTTAATGGTAAGTACTACATGAAAATAATGTACTGGAGTATTGTTCCTCTTAATAAGATCTACAAAAAAGTCCGCGAGAGCATATTTTATCTTTTAAGGATAACGTGTAGTGATCATATTTCTGTCTAAAAATAGTAATTTCAATATATTTTTTATTGTGAGGGATATTTTTCCATAATGGTATTAATCCTTATCCTTTAAAATACTTTATTAATTTTCTACGTTAAACGAAGTTAAAATTTGCTTTTTACACTATTTCGAAATTGCGAATAGTTTTAGAGAAAAACGCATTTAATTGTTGACACATCCCGCCGTTGACACATCAGCTGTATGTTACTCAAGTTTCACTTATCCCTTACTCTCAGCATATAAATAAGTATATTAGTTACGTTGGCCATTTAGGCCATTTAATGTAGATCAAAACTGTCTTTTACTGTTTTTTCATTTTAATAAGTACTTTAGAAGTTGTTACAATATCAAAACATCCTTGCTGCGAAACGCGCCCCGCCACGTTTTGCTTATACAAGCGCGTCATGAGCAGTCATCGGTGGTTCAGTGGTAGAATGCTCGCCTGCCACGCGGGCAGCCCGGGTTCGGTTCCCGGCCAATGCATTCTATTTAATTTTCCTCACAGGCAGCCACGTAGTGCTTGCTTTTCATCAGGGACAGAATACCCTCTTCAGCATTAACCACAAGCTCGAAAAAAAAACCCGCCTGCCTCTATAGCAACGAAGATCTAGATGCGTTTGCACGTATTGGATAATTGGAGTTGAATGTATAATTTCAGCGCGATATATTTTGTTTCATATTTTTTGTAGTAGTTATTAGTAGGTAGGCTTTTGATTATAATTTCTTCCGTTTAAAAATAGTCATTTAACTATCTAAAAATAGTAATTTAAATATATTTTAATAAGTACTTGAAAAGATTAGTAGCACAGATTTAAAATTACGGTACCTACTAAAAAATCCTTGCTGTGTAAAACAATAGGAAAATCTTTATTGAAACTACGAAAATGCGGGTTGCATTAGGGTTTAATTAATTTTCACATTATCTTAAGTGCTTTGCAAACATACATTATATGAATAATCCAGTAGTAAAAGCGGGCGAAGCCGCAATAGGGTCGCTAGTAATTTATAACAGAAAATTTAAATAAATAAAAAAATAACTATCACAAAATAAGTACAAATATATTTAATTTCAAATAATCCCAAAAAATATTAAAAATTATTTAAGTTAAGGATTAAGAATATCCGTAAGTAAGTACATCCAAATAAATAAAATAGGTACTCATATACATATTTGATTAAATTTAATTACATTGATAAAAAAATGAATTCTACTAATTCTCGCAAACTTAAAAGTACATTTATTTTATCTTATAATCTTAGCCTTATCAGATGCACTAATATCAAAAATTAAGATATCAGACGAGCTCATTATATATTCTAGACATATAATTTTACTAAGCATGCACCTAAAATATGACGTAAATTTCTTAAAATTTATTAAGCATCCGTGATTAAATTGCCACCAATCCTTCCGCAATAACAAAGTTGACTATTACGTCGAACAAACAAGAAACTTGACTTTTAATTATCCTATATGGATATCGATAAAAGATAACATTGAACGATAGAATTTATGCACGTCTTCGTATTTAGATACAATTCCAACCACTCCAGATAATTCCACTCGAAGCAAGAGCTGTATATATTATAAAATGAGATTATTTGTCCGCCCGATGATTATCTCTAATTAACACTGGAGTGGCACACGATTAAATAAAATAACCCAGTTAAACCACTTCCGACGAAGCGCAGATATCACGAAACATCGTATTCGTATGTGGAATGGAATAATCATGCTGATTGTTTTCGCAACGTGTGTCATAAATTATGCAATATTTTATAAGGATCGTCTAGCGGCGGTTCACGGCGAAGGCACTTTTGAAGAGCAGTGAGAACAAAAAAGCTATCAATGGGACCGCGGGCGGGCGCGGGGCACATTAGATATTGTTAACAAAACTTCCTCCTCAATTAATATGCATCAGCAGGTAATGGGCGCGTACGTGCGCCTGCCCCGCACCGACCGACCGACCAGGCGAGGAGCGCCGCAGACTACATATTCGCATGCGCGGCACATCCATGCAAAATTTTAGGCGGGATGCGTTTGCTGATGTAAGAAGCGTCCAGTCAACGAAGCCATACTTTCCATCAGCACCTCTTTGTCCTCGCAGTTCGTTGGCTCCGAGTCAGACAGAGAAGGATACGACGGCGCTGGTGCGTTTGGACAACGCATGTCGCATTCGGTAAAAGCGAGTTTTGACGACCGCCAGTGTGCATTCCCATGCAAGGTATGCCCGCGGGAGCTATGTCGGCAATTTAAATATTACGGCTACTCAAAAACGTGAGATGTAAGTAGCAAGAAAGCCCGTGTGGGCTCCGAGCTGGCCGAAATTTTGGATGGAACGATTCTCGTCGAAAAAGTATCATATTTAATTATAAGGCGACATTTTTTCGTAATTAAATTGCAGTTTTTAAGTATGCAGTTCGTAATGTCGCGGACGACTAAGAGGTCACAAGCTTCTTTAATGCAACTCGAGATTACGCATTATAGAATTCTCAGGATTTCTATCGAAGGAATCATCAGTAGGCAGGCACATTATTATTATTTACGAAATAGGGTTGTGACAAAATTTCGCGATGGGTCGGCCATATCTAATCGTACACCTTTCCCATGTCGGCATAAAAAATAATATTCAAATGGATTCACGCGCGCGCGCCTCCGTCCGAATTTTGCAAGTTCTTTTGATGCGCCCGCGCCGATTCCGGCAAATCCGTCGCGTCGGAAGTGCGTGGCGCGCGAGTGCCGCCGCTGCCGATGTGTCGATAGGCTCACATGGAAGCAATGACCTCGATTAGAATCTTTGATGTTAAATAACATAAGTCGATGTTGGAGTGATTAAGAAGCCCCCATAATACCTGATCGCCAAGAAGAATTTAAAGCTACATATAATAAAATGCACTAATTATTTTATGATTTTTTTTATTCATTCTCTTTGACTAAATAGTTTGGAAAATATTTAGAAAATTTTGCTTCAAATAGACTTACGCGTATAAACAATATCGATTTCAAAACAATCGATATTAAATATTCCCCTCACTAATCCATGTGATACGTATACGGTCACACAATGCACTTATTATTCGACAGTTCAGTTTCTAAGTAAAGTGCATACGGATTGAATACGCCGTCGAAATGACGTGTGCGTCTGCCCTTCGAATGACTGAATATTAGTTACAAAGAAATTCGTAACAAAGTACGGCTCGCTACTATGTTGTATGTGGGATAATCCTTTATAACAGAAACAAAACTTAAATATTATGTTTATATAGAAATTATTAACCCAACCATACTGCTTATTATTATCTTGAAATTTTAATTGAAATCAAACCCGCTCATAATTTCGTCGACAGTAATTGTTGTCAGCAATTCAAGTTATCTGGTCTTAAGATGGAAACCTTACAATCAGTGTTTTTGTTTCATGCTTCAAACGTGTCGGGGAATCAAAACAGAGGGATTCTGTTAAGGCAATTAAGAGAGCTTTCCAGTAAGTGAGGTAGCATACGGCCATACCTGATATTTATTGCCGTGACAATGAATAAGGAATCCTTGGACTTGTATTATTTATCCGTTACGTCAGTTAAATCTTTGTAAACAATGCACAGCAAATAGGATCATCACGTTAACGGTATCCTCTCGGACTATTTCAAAAGATTCTTTCTACCTGTCCTGAAATTTATGGCTTATAGTTTTACAACAGGATCGGGTAAAATTTAACTTTGCTTAGTGTCATAATATTCTAAATCTAAATTTTTAACTTTAGCCAGCTTAGAAATTGTTTAGAGCTCGTACTAATAATACTGTTTTAAATTTATATTCCATCTAAGCGTTTGTGATAATACACATTGATGTAACGCGCCCCATTAAACTACTTGACTTACAAAGAAATTATAATACTCCGAAAAAAGATTAAGAGACTATTTCTAGGACAAATATCATAATTTATTTACCATTTGACCCAACTTAGTGATAACTAAGATTATATACGAGTATACGCATTTCTCGTAAAAACTTCAGGGCTTTAATATTTGTTCGAACCTCCAAATTATCTTAGTCTTTGAATGATAAAAGTGCATAATGCAAATCCTGTTTCCTATATTTTGCCTTATTACCAATGGTATAATAACCCTTTAATCTACGAACCTAATATAACTAATTATTTCACAAATTCAGAATATCATATCAGCAATATTTACTTCTAAGAAGGAAAAAACAATAGTACCATACCTACTTACAAAACTTTCCATATTATTTAAAATAATAATTAGATTAAACAAAATTATTAATTCAAGAATAATACCTAAATAAACAGTAAGAACTGCTATTAGCATTTAATTTATATTATTTCTGACGACCAGCTGTCATTAGGATCGCCGTGATTCATTGGCGATCTATCGGAGCGCGTGCATCTCGGGGTCTGGATGCTGCCACAAAACAGAGATTAGAGTTCGTTCACACAGGATTTTATTCCTCCGCATAGTATCGATGCTCTGGCATATCGGTGCACTCTTACTCATTTGTTGTTGTAATTGTAAAAGGGATGGCGGATGAGATAAGTGGGTCGATGACATTTGGCTCCGGCCGATTACTACGATTATGCACTTTGAGCGTTGAACTTTAAATATGAGCTTTGATATGCTTGATGCGTATGCGCATCGTAATTTAACGCTAAAGTAAAAAAACCCAATATTAATTTTATATATATATATATATATATAGTTCAAGATCGCTTTATAGTAAACATGGAAATTTAAATTATTACGTTATAGTGAAAACGACAGATATATTGCTTATTAAATACAGTTACTTATAAACGTTGATAATTGTTTTTTTTTAAATTAAAACAAAGCAATATTATCAATGATTGTCATTGTACAGGCAACGAAATTACCAACATATCGAAGCTACGACCACAATGGCATAATACATATAAATTCCCATATAGACTCAGATAACAGAATGTATCTATCCTACGCCGCTGTTACCGCTATCACTTCCGCCGATAGCCGCCGTAATCTATTCTAACGAATATTCTTGGTCAGGAGATAGTAAACATTTTAATTAACGTTGCGTATTTAATGTTAATTATTTATTTTTTAACCATACGTACCAATCTATAGGACGGTCGTAGAGTTGTGGTCTTAAGTTAAGCTTTCTGAACTTTTGTGAATTGTTCACTTGGAACAAAATATTCAAATGTAAGAAAAAATTTGAAATTACATCTCCTCAGCCATTTACAGCTAAATTTAGGGCCACTTACGACCGTACTGTAGATTGAACCTATGGATAAAAAACAAATAATTTACGTTAAATATGCAACTTTAATTAAAATGTAATAACAAAAATACCTATTTCTGTTTCTCCATCAACATTTATAAAGAAACATAACGTTTAACATCTTAAAACGAAACTGCCATATTCTACAACCACAGCCTATAAAATAATAAAGAATCGAGACCATGGAGTCCTTTAGAGTCATTATTGACAAAACACATTACAATCATAAATAGAGATAAATTTCTAGGCTGGGGTTACGATGTCAATTGGCGCGACTTAGCCCATAGCCAGCTCTAAAGCGTCCATTAATCAGTTACAGAGATTCTAAATATAGGCACTTATGCTATCGGCTATCCCGCTGCTGATGTCAGCATGGAATTAACAAATAAATTGGTGTGTCAAAGGTTTATGGTGCTCACGTAAGCGTTGCTGAGATTACTTGTTTGTACTGTCGTTTGTTGTTAGAACAGTGTTTGATATTCATTTAAGTGAAATAGGTTTATTTTTTTGTAGTTTCACGCCGTATCCCGCAATTAGCAGGGTAGGAGAGGGAACTTGGCGTTAGGAAGTGTCTTTAAAATGTTCAGTTTTAAAATGTTCCCCATTTTCCACCGAATTCTGAAGGCATTGCGTGTTGAGTGGCGGAATTCAACGCCGCGCATTGCCTCGGTAACGGAGCGAAGAAATGTAAATATTAAATATATCATTTCCTCGAGTGTGGTTCGAACCTATCGCTTGTGCTCCTACGCTACTACTGGCCTACAATTTATGGAAAGATTTTGTATATTTTGGTTATAACATAACAATTAGTTTAAGCTGGCGAAGCCGCATCCACGATATAAATAAGCTTATATTTTTTTACATATAAAAAACCAATTACCTAAGTGTGTTAATAGAGAGTTGTTTTCACTTAATAATACATGTTAAAAATACATAATAATTATATTTCATGTAGATAAAATCTATAATAACAATACAAGTAGAAAACACAGCTAAAGTTATGCAAGTGATAAACATTCAACACAAATTAGCGTTTACTAAGAAATATAGTTGTGCGGTTCAAATACAAGATGATTTACTTACGATTAAAACTGGCTGAGTTTATATTTATATACTATAGTTAGTAATATCGATGATAATCGAGCTCACACCCTGCGCAAGCGCATAGAAGCGTGATAATTGCACGTTGTCTAACACGCATATGATCTAACGTGGTAGGATGTTTGGGCATTAACTTTTATAGGCAACAAAGAACTTCAGTTAGGTCGTCGTGACGTAGGGGCAAGTGTGCTACTGTGGGCGACGGTAGCGGGTTCGATCACCACTCAGGGGAAAGAAATATTTAATAATTTCATTTGCTCGTTCTGATAACGAGGTATTTTTCATCAGAATCAGTACTTCCTGAGATTAGCACGTTCCATCATGCACCTCTTCAGCTTTATAAGCCTATGTTTTTTATTATATTTTGTTTTAGGAAGTTAAGCTAAATATAAACCTAAATTTAAAAAATATATACCTACTATAAACTGTAGTTTTATTACTTGGAATTTCAATAATACTAAACTATCGCCCGCATATGATTATATTAGTTGTTTTTTTATTATTCCTACAGTCACACTGTCCACCGTGTGCATCCATCTGTGTCAGTGCACAGGGCAAAACTTTTGATGCTTATTTTAATCCATCATTTTAATGTTTTTTTGCATTGGAGTTAATAAATAGTTTTAGTAAGTTCGAATAGAAAAAAATATAAATTTTATATAGTAAAATCCAAGAATAAATAAAATAAATATATTTAGAAATATATTTTTTAAATTTCTGTAATACCTAAGGAGAAAGTAGAAGGCTTTGTGATGTCTTTTACTTATAGTATGTTGTGTTAAGGGGCAACTTCACAGATTTTACTTAAAGAATATAAACCATACCAATATAATTTATTTTTAATAAGTATAAATTTATCTTCAGCTCTTCGCATCCAGCCGCTGCCCGCTACTTTGCGAATATCGTCACCCCATCTAGATCGAGCTCAGTGGCGTGCCATTGGAGAGGCCTATGTCCAGCAGTGGACGAGGACAGGCTGATGATGATGATGATGATGATAAATTTATCCCCGAGAGGGAATTGAACTCACAACCATAACGTGCACAGTCGTTTTCCAACCGATCTACATTACCCATACCAAACGTTAATAGCAAATATAAGGTTGACGGTTTAAAAACTAAAAAAAAACGTCTAATCCGTCCCAACGCAACGCACACAAGGACACGTGGGGGTGCGTGTGCGTGCATGTGGGTACCGGGTAGGCTAATGATAGCGGGTTTCCGTCCGTCACACCTGAGGGCCCCTAACCGCCATCGGCCATCGGGTTATAGATACCTAACCCCTCACCCCTTAATTTAGTTCGAAACGCACTTTGCGTCTTGTATACGCATGGAGTTTGAAATAGATTAAAAAACATATTTTTTTGCACAAAAAGATACTATTTTTTATTAATATGCTTATCTTTTACATTTACAATAATAAAGTATTAGGTAGCATAGAATATTTATCACAATTAGCAAAACAATATTTTGACATTAAATCTTGCAATTTAAAAATCGTTAAATGCTGGTGTAAATCATTAGTAGCTATTCATAATTCCACGAAACATTAGAATGCTAATTACTGGATTACCGATGCAGTCATGTTAATGGGCCCTGTTGTTAAATTTAATAGTTATTACCAAATAGCTCTATTGCGATCAAGAGTAACGTCAATATATGTTTAGCTTAAAACGTCTATGTTCATACTTTTTTAGCAAAAAATTATAGAAATTTTAAACGTAGCAGGTACGGATGTACCTCCAAGGAAAGGAAAAAGATAGATGGAAGGAAAGGCAACCGTCCAAGAGGTTTCAAATCTCGCTACGTTCAATTTATTTTAGGTTTTCTAAAAAAGTAAAAAGGTTTTTTTTTCCTAAGTGGAATAACACTTTAAATAAGTCAAAAATATCTATGATTGTAATTGTAATTTAAAAAAAAAACATATAAAAAAAATAGTTGTATCATCTCTGTGCAAGTTCCTTGGTGACATGTTGAACGAATTACTCGGGAACATAAAGACGCTTAGAATTAAAAGGAAAAAGTTCAATTAATCCTAATTTGCTCACTAAGATTAAGCTGGCGATATCGCATTCTGTGGAACCCTTTCTTTAAATTGCCCTATTCTCTCTTAAGCCGCTTTAAAAAGAGTTCGACAAACAAGGGAGTTATAAATCTTACTGTAGGTACTATAAAAGTACCGTGCATTTAATATGTTTTTTGTGATTTTTAAAAACGAGTCCAAGTTGTGGGTACGATTTCCACTCGAGGAAATTAAAATATTTTTGATTCACTCAGCATGCAATGCCTCCAGAATTCGGCGGAAAATGGGGAACGAACAGTTTTAATACGGATTCCCTTTACCTACCCTGCTGCCCACACAACTCAGCACAGCGTGAAGCTGATTTTAAAGTAAAAACAATATTTTTATTAATAACCAAGAAAGTAAAAAAACGTGTTCAACTCTGCATAAATAACTCAATTCTCACTCACTGATAGATCAGTCAACTTTACACATTACATATGCCAATAACAGCGAACCCTATCGGGAAGCGGTCGCTGTTTTTTTTTTCAACTTCCACAACATGCAAACAACATTGAAAATAATTTCCTTTTTTTAATTAGTTCGAATATTAACATAAAATACAAGCGGCCATCCCATACTCGGAGGACTATTATTATAATTTTACACGAAAAAGTAATATTTGCAACGGTTAGCTTGTCGATGGCAATCGCTACGCACTCACCGATAAATCAATGAGCAAGGGCTCGACTGACGAGTATAATAGACATTGTGAGAAATGGCTGTTTCCCAGCAAATTAATTATTAAAATTAATTAAAATAAAATCTTCTTCACGCTGTATCCCGCACGCACCACAGTAGGCAGAGGGAACATAGTGTTTAGACACTCCGTTCTCTACTTTCCGCCGAATTTTGGAGGCATTGCATGCTGAATGCCGGAATTCAACACCCCGCTTTACCTCGACACCAGAACGAAGAAATGATAATATAAATTGAAATAAATATGTCATTTCCTCGAATGGGGATCGAACCCACCACCAGTCGCCATTACAGTCACACTTTGTGCCCCTGCGCCACGACAGGCCTCAAATGGTTGTTTAACAGCAAAATTATAATAATCGCTACTGTTTTCACAGCTAACGGGGTCCCGATCGCTGATAGTTGCACGTTCGATGAGAACGAAGCACAGATCGTCGGCCGATACCACCAGGGCGGCATTAATTACTTAATTCCGATGCGTGTGTAAACGTGTGCGATTTCTAACGCAATACGGCAATTACGTATTTTTTTTTAGCACTAGATAATATTTTTGAAAGCTTATCGCGCTCGGTGTGCACGGATCGTAACGCTATTTACACGTTCGCTTGAAATTACGTTAACGCTTTGGAGCGGACCGATATCGGTATCTGGGATCGATATTTTATTTTTGAAAATATAATTAATTTGGCTTCACGCTGTATATAGCACAAGCCAGAGTAGGCATAGGGAACCTAGTGTTAAAACACTCCGTTCTCCACTTATTGGCGTAATTATCGAGACATTGCGTGTTGCGTGGCAGAACTCTACGCCTGGCTTTTGCCTTGGTGCCAGAACGAAAAATGAAAATATTAATAAATAATAATTCACTACCCCGAGTGGGGATAGAACTCACAACCGTCGTACTACAGTTAGACTCTTGTTCAAATTATTTTATTTTGATTCATAATATAACTATTTGGTATGACATAACGTGATTATGTAGTCCATATATTAGGTGAATACTTAGTGCGTGCGTCAAAAGGCGTTGCCGAATGCGAACCCACAACTTCCGTTGCGACGCGATTATTTAATGTTTGAAAGTAATATCTGTACGAGTGCGTGACAAGTGTACAGACGAAAAACATTCGCAGATATTTTTTAATTTGCACACATGCCGACGAATTTCGTAAAATCGATCTTATCGAGATATAACGTATCGTAGGCCGAATCCGAATATTCGTTTACCTACTATCGATTTTTCCTTAGCAACATCGATTATAATGCAAAATTTCACTCGAGAACGTATAATGTAAATCTATTCCGGTTCAAGAGTCAATAGAAATGTCATGAACTTGAAGTTGAGAAGCTACGGTAATTCTATAATTGTAGTAGTTTATCGCCTTACGCTATGCAAATACACTTAACAATGCCTGCCTCACCAACGAATGCATATAAAAACTCAAAGTTGGATACGTAACGTAACGTATCGTTAGTGATGTATAAATTATATATTTGCATAGACATGTTTTTTAACAATGGATTACTAATATCTGTTTAACGTTAGCACTAGTTGACGCTAGTGTGTGTGCGTGTGCTGACGGCGTGCGCGCATGTGTGCGTTTCCGTCATTTCCCTGCGCAGGAGTCGTCGATCGCGATGATTGCTCACGCGTTTCGCATCACTCACTCCTACCCTCGGGATAACTCGTTTACTCATAATTTACATACTTACCTATGCATTCATTTTTTTTTTTTTTTTTGTTGCTAAAACCTTAATCTATTAACTATTTCTACTAATTAACTATTGACAGTACCACGTACTAGTAAAGCTAACGGAGTTTAAAAATAATATTTATTTTACATAATTAATATTCAGGAACAAATTTAAAGAAACCACAAATACATTGAAAGTCTGCTATATACCTATAGAACCTCATATCTGCAGATTTGGTATAATATGTTGATCTGGTCACGTGATGTTACCAAACAAATCAGCATCAGTCATTTTTTTTTTATTTCTAGATTTTTCAATTATAACTGATCAGCACAATTTTTTGCTTCCTTTTGGCAACTAGGTAGTATCTAATTTTCTTTTTTTGGTACGTCAAGAATGCAATAAACTAATGCAATCTCTTAACATTCATTACGACTGGTAAAAAAATTTACTATTTTTGAATACGTTAATAAAGATATTTATACACGATTCATTAAAAGTTAAAAACAATCTTTTTTGTATATAATTTATGTGTTCTTGGAATAAGCAGACAGCGTGGCATAAACTTACGATAAGAAGCAGCTAAACTCTATAAATTCTAGTCTACAAATTCATTCAAAAATATGTCATAAGTATATTAATTATATATCTTCATATTAGACTTACTCCAATAGAAGGGTGGGTTAAGAAACTTACTATTTACAATTATATATAAGTAACACCTTATTCCTAAATATGAAGTAGTCTATGTGAATATGTATATGCTTAACATTTCTCTGTAACCATACGAAGAACACCTTTAATCCCCTTCAATTAATTTCACATGAAGAATAATAATTTTGACAAAAGCCGACCTAATTGTTTTTTCAACAGCCATTTTAAATTAAAAATATATATATTAAAAAAAATGTCTAGACAATTTAATATAGCGCCCGTATTAAATAATACTTAAATACGTTTAATTTTACAATACAAATTAATTGAACGAGCGCACATGGGTTGGGCGTCGCCGGCTATTGTTTATCCCACGATTATAACCAATTCAAATACTAACTCGCACTCGAAAATTAAGCTGGAGCACCACTGAGAGTACCTTTTGTTTTAACCACAATACACACTTGGTGTGCTACCGCTTAAACTGTGAACGAAGCGAATAATAACCCCCTCATTCTTAGTGTATTTCGTTTGAGCTTTGTAAAACATTTTGATTATTATTTAGCTTCTATTTTTTTCTTTAATTATTTTAATCAAATTTTGTATATTATAGATAAGAATGCCGCATATCAATCTGTGGTTATGATTAGCAATCGTAATGATTGTAAACTGTTGTTTTGATTTATAGTTAAAATTATATTTATTTGAAAGTTATAATTATTTGTTTAAATTCATTCATTCATCATTCATTCAAATTCAAAAACATTTATAAATATGTGTGTATTTAGCTCCACATTGTATCCCGCAGAATAGGCTGAGGGAACCTTGGAGGTTGGAAGAAACCTAGTGTTAAGACACTCCGTTCCCTATTTTCCGCCGAATTCTGTTGAGCCTTGCGTGTTGAGGAGCGGAAATCAAACGGATAAATGTTGCCGATAAAATAATAGGCAAGTTAAAGCATAAGCGGGTAGTTTAGAAATATTCGCTAAGTATGGATTATACTGTGGGGCACTGCGGCGTACGAGCTCTTCAAACTGTACTAGCGCAGACGACAGCTGACGGCGGGCTGTGAGAGCCGATTTTTAGCCATTAACAACCCAGTCGTATCCTTTTGTGTGTCTCTAATAGATGTTTATCAAAATTGTTAAGCTTTTTACTAACAAGGATCGATAACTAAGTAAATATTAGCAGTGTTATTATATATCACTTATCTAAAATCTATATTTGTATAGCGTAAAGCAAATTTCGACATGTAATATAAATTAGGAGGTAGAATTACTGGTACATGTGAAGTTGTATGGCAATGTAATGAAAAAAAGTGGTTTATAATCATAGTCAGTATACCATATTTACGCATGCTTTATCGCCAATCAATAATTAATATTTGGGGGCTGGACGGCTCAGACGCTCCCGAATTTCGCGGAGAATGATGAGATCGCGTTCGAGTAATCGAACCGACAAAAAATAAAAAATGAAACAAATACGAAATACTCCATTACTGGCACGCCGACAGCTATGGAGTGGTCTTGTGACGTGATACGTTTTTAGCTGGTATATAGGATTCAGATCCAAATATGAGGGATTGATGAGCATTTTGCCAGGTGGTCAGATCGCATTGTGATGGGGATCGATAAAAAACAACACCGTGGAGAATTCGATTAACCTATACATTTAACATGTGTACAAAACAAGACGGCATCTAGAAAATTTGAAAGTGATTGTTATAACATTTTTAAAATGAAAAAGCTTTTGAGTATGCCTCCTCTTGTATGTCACCTTGGGTGGCTTTGACATAAAAATTTGATGGTTCGAATTCTAATCACGTTTTATTTTTCAATCATTATTCGAAATTATAAAAAAAATAGAACCATTCTGATACCGTTTCTTGGGCAATTGTAATAGAATTAAGTACATTAATCTACTGATAACTGTAACTAAAATTATTAACAATATAAAAATACATATAATGGAAATTAATTATATTTACAAAATGTCATAAAGCAATGCTATATAACAATGAAAATCCAGGTACCCTATATACCACAACAGATAATATAATATAGGCTATCGCCTATCTCATTGAACAAACATTCAATAAGAAGTCTACAAGCACATATTCTAATTAAACGATACATTATCTGCTCATCAAATGTATTCATCATGTTCGACTCCACGTCCTCCCAGTTCCCTTGCACGCGCATTACGTATGCAGGGCGCGGCTGCCGCGGGCCACGTCAGCTATTTGCTCGTGACCAGAGGGCTAAGCCATTCAAGGCTAAGACGCGGGGGCCAGTTTTTGGTGGACCTGATCCCACACCCCTGCGCCCGCGACGTGCCGACGCACCGTAGGCCTCGCTTGGACTCCCGGAGAGAAGACATGACAAAACCTTACTGCTGGTGCTATACTTGTATGTAATGACAACGTTTTTACAAATAATATACTGGATTGATTTCTTGGAAAGTTTCAAAATGATTATAAAAATATCTAAATAATATAATAAACGCCTTCGTATTTCAGATGTTATTTATACAAGGTTTGTACAAGGAATGAAAATAGGTGCGATTACCACAGCTGGAATTTTCAATTTTTCTAGAATTTAATTCAGACATACACCTCGGTATGCATCCAGCATACGACTGCAATAAGAGAAAAGTGGTGAACGATGTGATTTATCAATTGGTGACTTTTTTAAGAAAAGGCATATACTCGTAAGTTAGGCAAAAGTCATAAATTGATGTTTGTACGAGGTTGAACTTTGAAAGAGCTTAAAGGAAAAATATAACATAAAGAAAACCATGCAACACATTTAAATCTATGTGGGTTACAATTCTCGTATAATTAATTATTTATCGACATTATTAAACGAGCCGTGAGCCTGTCCTATCCATTAGAATCCGCAGACGTAATACCTCCACCCTTATCATAATCTGAGCAGTATTTGTGTAGATCTGGAGAAAGCTCGTCCATTATTAATTGCACTTCTCAGGTGCGAAGATTATCCTTATTAAGTTACCGCAAGACTGAGACATGCACGACGCACGTCCTCGCGCGATCTGGGACTTGGGACTTATTGAAAGGGTACATTAAGTACCTATATTAGCATGTAGGTAGTGGTAATTAAGTCGATTGACAGAATCCTGAATTAGTTACGTCTTGTTTCCCAAATGCATTATAATGTTGAGAATGGATTTAGAATATATATTTTTATTTGCAACGTATAATATACATTGGAGCTGTTACAAGTACCGACAGAACAAATTTAACTCTTGAAAGCTATTTAAATGAACACTATACGAACAGAAAGTATGTCATTCCAATTAGATACTGGAATGCGTTTTTCTCAATAGAATAACAAATAAGTTCTAACATTACAACGAAACTTAACAGACCGGATTAAGTAATAAGTTGTAAATTGAACAACGATTGCAAAACTGCTAGGAATTGCGAAAGGTAAATTAAAAATCGAATTGGCTTTTGGCTCGCCGCACCATGTTCAGGCGCACCTCCCCCCCCCTCCTCCCCCTCCCTATTCCCTCCCCCTCTCTCCCCCCTCCGCTATAATTGCGGACGGCGCGCGCGCAGATTATCAGAAGCAAGTGCGTTCGATAACGCATGTGCACGAACGAATATTATTAAATTTATTCCTTTTTCGCCAGAATCTGCATAATGAGGGGGGCAAAAAAGGCACGTAATCGCTAGATTGCACGTCGCCTTCCCCTTGAGAAAGGCAATTTTTATATGCGCATATGTACTTGCATATGCAGATGTTTTAACAGTGTTACATTTTTTTTTATTTATGGGAAATCTGACCATTATCATGCTTTTTTCTACACCAAAGAATCAGTATTTTTGAGGTGCGAATTTAATATTAGCATGAAAATATAACATGATAATATAATATAAACGCAGGTATCATGATGGCCTGCAGCGAAGTGAATCCTCTCACGTCAGCAAGTTAAATTAGACAATCGCATTCCGTTTGCACGCACCCTTAAATTTTCTTTTTAGACAAGTTTTGAGCTAAAACTTTAAATACATTAGAAATATTTTTTAGGAATTATAGAACAGAATAATAATTCTGGTAAATATTTATTCATACGAAAATATTATTTAGGTACTGAAAGTACCATATTTTTTCAGGTTTCAAAATATATATTTTTCTAAATCTATCGAATATCGAGTTATTATTATTAAGTAAAAAAAGATGTATAATCAGAGTTTCATATGCGAAGTCCAGCCCCGAAGGCTGTTCGCCGTGGGCTACCGAAATTCCACATCCGCGCACCATTTCAGCTTTTTGTAGCAACGCGTTATCTTCCGTCATTATTTAAAAAGGCTTGTGCTCTTTATAAGACACATTAACTTCACCGAAGGCAACAGAGTTGAAGTTCGCGCAAAAAAAATGACAATACTTAACGCAAATTTGCCCGAAATTTTATCAGAAACAAATCGTGGTCGCTCTTAATTTTCGAACATCATTAACGCGCAATTCCCCAAAGATGTGCCTCTGATGTTCGTGAGAAATTGACTTTGTAACAGGATCAGGGCAATATAAAAAAAGTGCAGCGCGTGTCGTCGGCGGCCGTCCTGCAAGTAGCCCGTAAATTATGGTTAGTTTTTGGCCATGTTCGCGCAATGCTGCCTCGCGGCTTCTCGTCTCCACCCCCCGCCTCCCTGTCCACCCCCCCGTCTCCCGGTCACAGACCTCGCATCATTTCGTCAATCTTGACTACTTATCCGTCCGCGCCGATGCCTTATATTCATTATATTTCCAAAAACGAGCCATAATAAAGATCCTATCTCCTCGGCGGCAGTCGAGCGCTCGCGCAAACTCTTTCGAAATACTACAATTGACAAACTGATATCGCAACTTGTATTGAAAGCTATATTTTGACTATGAAGCGTTCATTGTGCTGCTAAAATTAATCTGTAGGGTTTAGCCTCGTCACAAAGGCGGCGTGCCGGCGCGTACGGTGGCTATTACCGACACCACTTTATAATTACCTTTTTAAATAGTTTTTTCAGTCAGTCAACATATTAAAACGTCAATGTAAATAACTTGTTAGCCGCAATCTCATTTCTGGCCGATTGGATATTACAATAGTGTACGTGATTTGAGAAAGGTAACGGTGTCGCTGCTTTATCCGCGCGAGCCCATTAGCGGCGGCAGGCGGCGACGAGGCTACTCGACCGACAAATAGACTTAAGTATGTGGAAATCGATTTTATTAATCAAAATATAGATTAATTATTTTACTCTTATTGTAAATTTCCAGGCGATTCGAGTTTTCGTCGCAAATCTCAAAAGATAATTACAGCGGAGCCTACAAAAACGGCACATTACAATATCTTTAAGTCGATCTACTTCGAGGCAACAAGACCAAAAGTAAGTTATTGCTGTTTGGGAGCAAAAACATGATACTTCACTTCACTTGAAAACCGAAAACCATGAAAAAATGATCCGCGTCAAATATAGATCGATTATATTATCACAAAAGATATTGGCGCGTTGCGAGTAATTAGATCCGAACTCGATCATTGTGTCCGAATCCAAGGCAATTTGGACGACGCAATATTTCACCTGACATTGTGGTACGTGTGTAATTGCACGGATTTGTCCACCACTGCCCACTACCTACCTACCTACCTATCTACCTAGAAACTAGAGTTTTTGTATGGCTAGCTTGGCACGCGCCCGCTCTCTATGTAACGACCTGAAGATGTAATTTGTCGACGGTTTTTTGTTACCAAACGGTCGAGTCAATATCCAAGTCATCGTCGAAACAGCCGTAACGGAGTTCGGTAAGTATGGTTCGGGTGAGTTATGTTTGTATAATTTCAAAGTTAATATCTGAATTATTTTGAAATTGGAGATCGGAGTGATCTGTCACCAACTTTTTTTTATCTTTATAATACAAATTTTTCCAATTTTACTAGTATATCACACAGAAGTAAAAACATCATCAAATCTTTAAATTTTTGATGATGAATGATGATTAATGAGAATTATTATGAAATTAATAAATTTAGAACATGTGTTATACACACCTAAAGTATACATATAGCACGACAGTGTGAACGTAGAAAATATATTTGATTTGAAATTGTATGTATAAATCAAACATAGGTACGTTCGCGATATCAGTAATAGGTTGCAGTTATCGCGCGGAACAATAATCCGCGATAATGGATTAACGCGCTGGTGAATATTTATAAACGCAGTTATCGACTAATCCGTAAACTCAATACGTATGAGATCATTTCTATCACATATGTCAAAATGTAGATTTTTATTAATAAACTAGAGACTCTAACGCGGCTTCACCCGCTTAATTTTTTTTTTTTTATTTTAGCCAAAGAATAATGTATGTTTATTATATTGCATTTAAAAATAATCAAATAAAACCTATTTAAAGAAAAAACTATTCATTAAACAAATTATTATTATTGTAACAGAAAAAACTATGTATTTAACAGAGTAAGTAGGTACAGTATGGAACGGTAATTTTTAATTGATATGAAATTGCTTACAAAAAATATATTCTATTCTATAAATATACTCTAACATTAATCAATTAATAATTATTATCATTAGGTACATAACTTTGAATATAGTTATTTATTTTCTAAGTTTTATTTAAACGAAGAAGCTTTTTTCTACTTGTTGTAATAATAAACTTAATTATTAAAGTGAAAAAGTCCATGTCAGTTTTGTCAGTCCATGATTGTGGGTAGTTTCAATTCTTTTTTTATATCCACCGATAATATTAGATAATGCGCCTGTTATACTCTTAGTAACGGAAACTGGAGAACGGAATGCCTTGACAAATATCCCTACTCCGACTAATATCATAGTGAAGAAACCCTTTTACTGGTACGCTGGCAGTGGAATTCGAATGCGTTGTGGGAATCATAGACCAGCAGACGTAGGTCGTCCACACTACCCACTAAAATCTCACGGTGCTCCTCCTCGACAACCACAAGCCGGGGCTACGGGAGCCAAGGGATTCTACCATAACACCAGCAGAGGAGAGGGCGGGGGTAATTTATACCTAAGCTAACCTACTATAGGAAGACGCATCAAGATTGTAAAAATATAATATAAATACTAACACGAAATATGGAATTAATTGACAGTTTCCGTCAAATCCATTCTAATATTATTAATATTACTAGAATAAACAAAAAATATCTTAAATTATACCAAGACACTGGTATAATATATTAAAAATTTTAAAATAAGTTTTAATATAGTGACAGTTTCACTTGATTTCTTACATAAAAAGGGTCGTGTAGTAACCGTAAGCTTTACATCGATCATATGCGTAACTATTTACATAAAACATCTAATTAACTTTAAAATAAATAATTTCACGCAAGTTTAGATATATAATTTATTTATTTATTGATTAATTCTTTATTGCATACACAAACTATAAGTATAATATAATTATTGTGAAGCCAGTCGTAGCGCAGTGGCACAAGGGTATGAATGAAACGCGACAAGTTATGGGTTCGATTCCCGTTCGAGGAAATTAAATATTTTCATTTCTTCAAATAGGGAGCAGAGTGAGTGAGCTATCCTGCTACATGTGGGAAATAAATGTTATTATTGTGAAAACAGCTGCGTTTTCCCTTTTCATTAATTTCACGTGTTGAACTGTGCTGTGAAGTAAGCTTAAAAGCTTTGTTTAATAAAAGCTTTAATCATTATTGATAATAGACATCTGAATATTTTTAAAATAATAATAATAACATTCTTATTACTATTTTTTATTTAAATAACAATATTATTATTAATATGTTTATTTACTAAGAATCTCAATAAATAAGAAACACGTCTACAGTAAATTTTATTACAATAAACCTAGTAAAAGGGTAAACGTTTGACTACATGTATTCAAATTCCAGAAGGGTGAAAGTGTACGTAATAAAAATGCCTCAGTTTAGACCGTGAGGGGTCCCTCTAATACCGCGCATTGTTTATAATTGACCGAAGAGAGAGAGAGAGAGAGAAAAAAACTTATTTTTTATATTTGTGATAATTAAAAAAATAATGCTGTCAAAACATACGCTTATTATTACATACTTATACAAATAATTTAATAATTACATAATTAGTTAGAGCGTTGCACAAACTAACAATTTGTTTTCCACTAGAACACCTATTTTACAATAACCTAATACCCCCCACTTAAGTAGCGGAGTGATTAAGCTTCATTTTTCTAATGATAAGAAAAAGAACAAATTATATTCCATTGTTTATTAAGCTAACATTATTATTATAAAAACCAATAATAGGTACATTTTGTAATTTGCTTTATACTAGTATATTGTTAGCAAATTATCACGATGTTTCTTATCAAAGACTTAAATTGAAAAAAAAAAATACTTGAACTTGGGTTATCCCCCACTTTTATTGTGTGCTAAAAATTAAATAAATGTAAAAAAAAAACTTAAACAATTAATTTTGTACAAAAAAGTTAAAAGCCTAGCCTGTAAAGTGTGATATATTTAATATTAACAAGTCCTTCAAAATCATCTTTTGTTCTTTTATTCCAACATTATATATTAATATAGTCATTCAGAGATAAATTTATCATAATAAGAATGCATTAATTACTTTTTTTTTCACACTAAAGCCTTGTAAAACTTTTGTGTAAGTTATTAAATTAAAAAAAAAAAATTACGTTGAAAAAAAATTACGTTGAAAATTATTTACTTGATATAAACATTTAAAATTTCCAATTCTAATAAATTGCAAAATATTTGAGATGGATTAACATTTTGAAGGTTAATCTATAGAAAAAACTTGTTTTACGATTGCCGTAACTGTAAAAAGTTACGTTAATTCAAACTAATCATTGACAAACCAAAAAAAAAAGCCATTAATATTTATACAAAATATTTTTAATAGCTCCTAAATATATATTTTAGTAGGTATAATCATTGAACGAAAAATATATTATACAAATGTGTCCATTAAGTTTAAGCGATATAAAAAAAATAGGTTTCCGTGTTTGTATTTGTAAAATTATATGGAACTAAAAAAATACTGTTTTCTATAACTTGAATTATGTTTTTTAATCAAATTTAAACATTTTTAACAAATGTAAACATACCATTTAACGCTAATCTATCAACAATTCCTGTACGATCAAATATTTAAAACTAATATAACGTAATACATAGGTATATATAATTACAGATCCCAATTTATAATAACTGGGAGACCTTGCCAAAAAATCTATACTATTGTTTCAAATTAATAATTCAATTATGTATGTAAGTGTTTCATTATATTTATGCAAATTAAACTTATCTAGATGAACTTGGCATAGGACTGATTGTTGAAGGAAAACAATCGGACAAGTGGCGTTTTTTTTGTTACAACCTAATGTTTATTTTTTTTTTACTATAACAACCTACATTATTTTTAAAAAATTCTGTTACGATATAACTTAAAAATTTAAAAAAAGGTAAAAAACTATCAAAGGGAAGTAAATTAAAAAACCTCACCTGTGACAGATCACTCGGCGCTTCCGACTTCACCGTATTAGCCGCTGCCCATGCTTCTGCGAAAGTTTCCATTGCACTCTGAAAGTCCATCTTGTTACGAATCACGACATCAACATACCGAAATATCTCACATGTGGCCGTCACGGCGAAGAGAAAACACCAAACACGTTCGCTCCAGCCGGCCGGCGGCGCGCTACTGGCGCTCGGCCCCGCCCAGCGAACCGCCCGCGTCGAGAAAAACCGATACCACCCGAGCCTCCCGTTTCAGCGCTTTTCTTTTTTAAGCCGATATTTTAACGAGGTTTTTTTTTGAAGCCCAGCCCACGCTGCACGGCGGCAGGGCGGCCTTCAGGGTTCAGGTTGTTTACACTTGTAATTCACAGCTACTTACTGGTTCGATTCTTGTATAAAGAGGGTGTTAGGCGTTATCTTGTTACGTGATCGAGGCGCGTCCAGATACGACGCGGTTCTACGTTGCCTTACGTTGTATTTGCTGTGAATTATCGCTGATTACCTAGCTTACTTAAACGCGTAGGTAAATTAGGTATAATGTTATTGCATTTAAATTTTACAGCAATTTCTTAATTACTTTTCGAATATAGTACTAATTTTGCAATTTAGATGGCTATAAAAGAGGCTAATTGCAACTAACATGGCGAATGGGCGACGCCAGGAGGCATTTTTATTCATTAAATAAATCACGCGGGCTTTCTGACTCTCCGCGTTGGGAGAAAAAATTGTCACGGCTTCCTATAATTTTGTACGTGGCCGTTTAAGCGGTATTACCTTCCGGCAAGCATTTTATCTTAATTTCTAAAGCTTTTACGATATTAAATGCTGGCTTTGACAAATTGTAACAATCGACTTAGCACATTTGGTTATGAAACGCTGGCTTTTTTATTAAAATTTTCCGTGGCAATTTGTTTTGTTAATAAAATATTGTTCAACGTAGATATATTTAATTATTTAAAAAAGCTTAGTTAATTTATTTTTTATTTATAGTTATTTCATGCATATATCGTGTTTATACAGACTAAATAATAATATAATTGTGAAGAACATTAATACTTTTAAGCATCTCAAATTATAGTTTAACCGAATATTAAAGAAGATAAGTACTAATAACAATAGCATAAATAAAAAAAAACAAAACAGTTAACTGTATAACCAATAAATAGGGCAATGGAGGCTTTGTATCGACCGACTTCTTTGTGGATAAAACAATGGTTACAACTTAAGTATCGGAGCGATTGTGATGTTGGAACGAGAGGAAAATATGAAAGCTGTCTGTGCCGCGCTTTCGCTCACTCTTTATGTATTTTATAGCACAAAGCAGAGCTTTATAGCTTAAGCTTACCTACCTTATACGTATATGCGTATAGCTTTTATGAAAATAATACTAGGATATCTATACAATATTGTTATATTCCAAAGAAGCATTTTATTAGAAAATAAAAATTAAATCAGCTTTCGGTAGAGGGTACCGTAGGGGGGGGGGGGGGGGGGTAGAGGTACACTCCGTGTCTTACTTTCCGCCGAATTCTGGTGGCATTGCGTGTTGAGTAGTGGAGCTCAACGCCGCCTACTTATAAAAATATTTATAAAAATTATATTGGGCATCTGAACGTACACGACACAGCAGACAGCGTTTAACAAAGCTAGTTTAAGTTTAAACTGTAGGTACCTATTACCTAAATAATTTGTATATTAATATATACTTTAAAATGTTTAATATATACTTTAAAATCTTTAATTTATATAATAATTGACATACTGATTTTGAATTATTTCTTGAAACAATTTTTATAGCGTTACGCTGTATCCCGCGCGTAGAGTGGAAGGAGGGAATTTGGGAATTTCCGCCGAATTCTGGAGTTATTGTGTGACGAGTGCAATGTAAGTTTACGTACAGTTACCAGAGCGAGAAAATGAAAAGTGCTGCTCTAGTGCGAATCGAATCCACTACTTGTCGCATTTACGGTCTACCTACGCTGCCTCTGTGCCACGACTAGCCTCTTCTGCTTGAAACATATTCGCTTAATATAAAATAACATATGAATTTCAGAATAGCTAATATTTATATTAGTCTTAATACACACATACTTAAATGTCTCCACGTATGTATTTTACATTTTTCCATAATTGACTTATAATAGCTAAACATAAGAAATGTTACATGCTAATAAATATAAAAATAACTATCATAATTATATTTTCATTTCAATCTTGCCAGCAGTCCAAGAATATCACATCTATATTATATATTTGTTAAGTGCGTTCAAAAATTCATTTATTCTAATTTTAAGTCTTCTGCCATCACAATAATTATACTTATCTAAATGATTTATTGAACTTTTAAGAACGTATCTTGTCAACAAAATAACGCACTTATTCAAAACATAATATAGGCCCTATATTTATTTATCAGCTTTACGCTGTATCCCTCACACAAAAGGGTGAGCAGAAGGAACCTAGTGTTAAGACACTCCGTTCTCCACTTTCCACCGAATTCTAGAAGCATTGCGTGCTGAGCGCCGCGCTTTCCCTCCACACCAAGCAATATTTAATTTCCTCGAGTGGGGATCGAATCCACACTTCCTGCATATTTAAAAAAATATATAATATATTTAATATATTTAATTTTAGTTATAGTAGCACAAACGTTTCCTTTCTACACACAATTATCACAATGTTCGCTTCATCTATTTAGCAACTATCTATTCTAATTTATGTTAAATCGTCTAATTAATAAATTAAACCGTTTTAAACTCTATTTCTAATATTATAAGGATTATATAAACTTTATAGTAGATCGACGTTTTAACACTTAAGCGGTCTAAAGTTCGCTAGTTAGCAGGTTTTTTTCCACAAATATAAATATGTATGTATCTAATAGTATGTTTGTATAGAAAATAACAAAAATAAACCTACAAAATCAACAAATATATGACAGATTCAGTTAAGACGACAAACACCTTCCATTACGTGTGTTTACATAAGCAACTAGAAGTGGAAATTAATACTCGTGAGTCACATGCATGATATTATCCCATATAAAAAAATAGTTTAGTGCTAATTTTCATGTCAATACAATAAGGTCAGTTACCTCAATACGTCACAAAGGTATCTTACGTAACACTCAAGTTACCTCATGTTAGGAACCTTAAAACATTTAGCTAGCTATATACATGTACGAGTATATAGAAAATCCACGCCTGAAACCTGAAAGATATATAATACCCCACATATCCTAATCCGAGATACCAATAGCGTTCGCCTCTCCGGTATTCGGTAAAGCCTCCTCCAATGGGTGTGTCCGGGTTAGGTTTATCCTGATCCGTAGATTAGGCGGCGGCGGGGGGCGGGGTCGGGCCACGCCCACCGGTCGATGCGGCCGGGCAGACTGTGCTCATTGTGCCGTTATCTGCCGGAGACGCTGCACGCTCATCCGGTGACAGGCGCAGATAAGCACCGGTAACTCTATGACGTCACCACTACAGCTGTTGAAGCGCGAACAGTGGTTGAGTCACGTTCGATGCAGGTCAATTGGGAGATAAATATGTTATAGTTGATATATTTTTTTATTTTTTATTACGAGCCTTTTTTTTGTTTTTTTATAGGGTACAGATTGCTTACTTAAAACTTAAAACAACAATAAATCAATCAAATGTGCTAATTAATACAAGTTAAACAAATAGATGGGCACAGAAACAATCTTTTTAGTATTAATATAATTAATAGATATTAACTATTACTATCTATTAACTAAGCATTTGAAATTTAACTACATACAACAGTACAAGATACAACCTTAGCTAGTCGTAACGAGCTCACTCCTAATCTCCGTACAAGAGGGCTCTATCGTGAGACAATGGGGAGGCAGGTGCCCCCCACGATACGAGGCTATATCGCGACTTTAACATTAAAGTCACTATTTTTATAATTTACTTTAAATAACTTTCAGACTGCACGAGAGTGATGACACACTACTTCCTACTCTACCTACATATATTGTACATACTTTTACTACGTTTTAAAGCAGTAGTTAAGTTAAGATAAGTAAAGCTTCGATTTTTACAAATTAGATGCTATCAAAATTCTACATCTTGTATAATAGTCTAAGGAAGTTATTCTTGTTTACAATTATTTTCTTATTGTTCTTTTGTTTTTGCAGCTTCGCGCTGTATCTCGCACACAGCAGGATAGGGAATCTATGGTTAAGACAATCCACTTCCCAGTTTCTGCTGAATTCTGTAGGCATTGCGTGTTGAGTGGCGGAACTTAACGTCGTGCTTAATTTCTTGATTATTTTTATATTCCAATAGATACACTTATCATCCTCACGGAATGCAAATTAACTAGTTTTACTTACCTTACGTATTTAATATGTTCTTTCTTGTTAACATCATGTCTATAAATATCTCAAAATTGTATTAGAAACGAGATATTTTAGAAAGTCTATGAGGGACGAAAAAAACAATGTGAAATATAATATGATACTTTATCAAAACTATTTAGCAAATTTTTATAAAACAAACAAACAAACAACTAAAAATACATTAATATCATAGTGTTAGTACCAAGTACAGTATAGTATAAGTTATTTCAAGTCATGAAAGCTTAGAGTCTTTTAAACTACTTTATTAAAGGTTCATGGAGGGAGAGGTATGTGGGAGGACGGAGCGCCCGGACTCCCTCCGATAGAAATTTGTTATCTCGCAAAGTAATACGATGGAAGATTAATTCCCGCGACATGATAGACGCTGTGAACTGATTTGAAAATTGACTATATAAATCGGTGATTGTTGTTAATTTTTAACGTGTTTTTTTGTCTTTAAAGCTTTTTTATTATATTTGTAAAAAGGTATAAAAGTATTTTTTCTTTTATATCTCTTTATGTATTTATTAATAACTACAAAAAAACATAACTTACCGAGGAAATGGAAGATAAAGTTTTTCTCTGTTTGTCTGTGCGTTTGTGCACACTAATCTCAGAAACGGTTGAACCCATCATACACTTATCTTACCTTTTCAACATTTAACGCTACTGCTGGACATAGGATCTACTTGATCTACGGCTTCCCACTACCTTAACCAGAAACAGACAGCATAGCCCCAAAAATTTGCAGTATACTCCCACAAAAAAAAAGAAAGTAATCATCAATAATCAAACAAAAACGGTTTAATAGTTCTTTGGTATTCCCAAAAAATATTTGTAACATTTGGAATTTTAACTTTATTATTTTATAATAGAGTTTACTTTATTACTATATCTAATTCTGGAGCCCCGCTGCGGATGCAAGATCATCTTAGGGTCGCTTTTAGGATTATTATTATTATTAATGAGTAAATATCACTCAATTTTGGTAGAAGTTCATTTCAGTTCTCATGATTTTACTAGAGATATAAATAATGTAATAGACAACTATTTACTTTTATTGTAAAGTTTGCAACTATTTACTTTTATTATAAAGTTTGCCGACCCTAAGATGCCTAATTGATATGTTTCAAACGTCATAAAAACAGAATAATTTCACGAATGGAATTTGAACCCATAGCTACGAGTACGACGTTCAATGAACTGTGAAACACATCTTAGCTGCATCAAGGTCGCATCTCGAACTATAATAGATGTCACGTGAACAGCAAAAGCAGCACTTTCAATTTATCTTGTATCTAACTATGAAAAGTTAAAAAAGAAGACAATACAAAATAAATCATTTAAAAGAAATAATAGTGTAAATATTTATTACTTTTGATCTATGCGTAGCTGGACTCCACTTTAAAGAAGTTCTATAATATTAAAACTATAAATATTTGTAAACAGTCTTTAAGATTACGACATAAATACAAGAAATCTTGTAATAATATAATAGACTTATTGTATTACGACTTACTTCCTTACCTGCTTAATTTTTACAACTTTTGTTTATTACAAAACACAACAAAGGCCTACCATAGAGGATTACCATTTTTTTATTGAACTAAACGCTAAAAAAATAATTAGTCTCACTTTACGCGTTCGAAATCTAAAACGAACATCGGTTAATCTAAAATTCGAATTTAGAATGCGACGAATTTGACAAGTCATTGATTTTTTCAAACCAGTTAGATTATCTGTCCTTACCCCACTCGATCAATCTTATCGAAACTATGATGGCTGTAGTTAAAGCACTGTCGTAAATAATATAAAACGAACGTGCCATTTTAAACTTTATTCAATATGGATTATTTATTATTTTTAAATACTTACTTTTTAATATTGAAGATTCACTGTGGCTGAATGCGTCGGATCATCACCGGATTCCGGGAAATTCGCCCCGCGTGAATACCTGCTTTTACAGGTAAAATTTACGGATAGAGAAAGTTATAGAACCGGCAAAAATATACCATTGTTATCTAGTTTATTAATTTCTTGTTTATTATGAGTCATAATTAATAATTTAAACTAATTATTTATATTTAAAAATACAAAATTTAAACTACTTGACACAAAGTACTTACATATGCAAAAACTTTTAAACAGACTAAAAATAAAGTAACAAAGATAAGAAAATCTTAGCTATCAAAATTCTAAACAAGCTTTCTAATTCTTTCTTTAATTTCTAATTCTAAACAATACTTAGTATATCTATTATTTTATATGGCATGTTCAAAATACATTAACCTCTCTACCTTTATTGGACTCTGTGGTCATATGACTTGCCTTTTGAGTTTTGACCAGGGTGCCTTCTGATTATATCCAAACCACCCTTAAGCAAATACTCGGTGACCGCGCAAATCTAAATTAATACCTTCGTTTACGTTCGACGAAGGATTACTATTTCGCGGAAGAGAAGCCTCTATATTACCGACACCTACGCAATATTTTCTAGTTAAGTCGTCTCAAGATGTTATAAACTCTTGTTTCATAGTTACTTATTTATAGTTTGAGTGCATTTGAGTTTATTATTGAGTTTTTTTAAATCATAACCTATACCTTTATATTATATCTCTGGGTCTGAGTATACGTGCATATAATAAAATTCCGCAGTGTATTCTTAGTTTGCCACTACAAAAATTTAAAATATCTGTAAAAAAAATTCTAACAAGTAAAGCGTATTACACTGTTCAAGAATATTTAGAGGATAAGCATGTATGGAATTAATGTCTATTGAATGTAATGCAGGATAGCTGCCAACTAATGTAATAGATTGTACCATTGATTTTGAAAAGAGCAACTGTTGAGTTTCTTGCCGGCTCTTCTCAGCAGAACTGCCTTCCGAACCGGTGGTAGCTTTTTGTTCATATGTTCATTCGACGATTCAAAAGTGCTTATAATAATTGCCTATTTGAATAAAGAATATTTTGAATTTGAATTGAATATTTAATTATTGAAAATTTTTATGACGTAGCCGAATGAAAGCTATTAGAACATTTTGAAGAAAAAAACCAGCAAATGAGGAGGCAGAGGGAATCTTGAAACCTAGTTTTAAGTCACTTCATTCTCATTAAGTTGCAATGGAACTCAACGCCGCTATTTGCTTTGTTACCAAAGAAACGAAAATATTAATAAATAATAATTCATTCCCCCGAGTGGGAATTGAACTCACAACCGTCGTGTTTACTGTTACACTTGTTGTACTTGTGCCACTGCGTTACGACGGCTTCTATCTTTATATCTATCTTTTGTTTATTCACATTCACATGTAATTTGGGCGGAAAGCGGAGAACGCAAAGTCTTCACACTATTTTCTCTGCCTAACATTGCTAATGATATAAACATATTAAAAGATTGTAAAAATTCAATTTCAAAACACGAAAAATTTAAGAAAAACGTTTAAAAAAAAAGCAAACAGGTAAACCAGAGCACATTCTACATAATTTACCAATAACCAATAACGGCATGCTCGACTCTCCAGCGTATTCATCAGAGTGTACATTTTCTATTTGCTATACTCATATTTCGCGTTCTTATACACTTTTATTACGCTTCATTCGTTGTATCTCATACGAATGGCGTTTAAACACGATTTTATTATTTTCCAAAGCGGGCGGGCGCAGATGTGAGATGTAAATAATTTCCAGATACGACGCCTTGGACCGATATGAGGGTAATAGGAATTTTCTCTTACAACATCTAAATAAGATACCTGCGAGTCTTTAATAGAATTATGTAAGGCGGCACGTGATGCTCGTTGAGATTGTTTTGATGCATACGAGTATGTAAGTTAATATTTTGTTAGATTGCTTGTTTGACTCATTTTTTGTTTTTTACGGGTAGGTGTGTAAAGAGAGCATAGTGACGCCCAATTCTCCATTTTTCGTTATTTTTTTAAACATAGGATCCTAGATCTCTTAACTACCTACTGATCTCTACATTTAAGTAAGGCTAACTTTAAGGAGCACAGCATGCGACTGTTAAACGTGACAGTGGGTTCCAATGTCATTCGGGAGAATGAAATATAATAAAAAAAAATGATGAAAAATAGGGAACAAAGTGTCTCAATGGAGAACGCAATGTCTAAGCACTAGGTTTCCAGGTTCCCTCTCCCCACCATATTACATGCGAAATAAAGCGTTAAGCTAAAAAAATAGTTACTATTATAGTTTATTGTTGTGGCTGTTTAATACTGTCTCCAATATAAGAATTGTAAAGTATAGAAGCAAGAGAATATGTAGATTATAAAAAAACTAAGCAATAGAAAACGGGCTCGTCCGGGATTTGAACCCGGGACCTCTCGCACCCAAAGTGAGAATAATACCCCTAGACCAACGAGCCATACGACCAAAGAATTGGTTAATCAATTGCCTACATAGACATGTGCTAGCTTATGCGCGATGTTCTACCTAGTACCTAGAAATAATTTCAATAGTTTATGTAAGTAAATAATATATTTAATTGGAGCATATTTTATAGTTTTAGTATTTTAGTTTCACTAAATAATATGTCATATTATAAATGTTATAAGACAAATAAAAACAGACTAAGATCTACATCGACTCTTGCGGAGATACGCCCGCGAAATTTACGATTGTAAATAGGGCATTTCATTTGTTTACTTATGGCCGAGTAATTCGTTGAATCCGTATAATTACCGGCATTAACATGATTCTGTTTCCCCCGAACAAAAGGCGTGCCAAGTTAGATATTTTAACTAAGTAATGTTTAAACATTCAAATGTCCGAATTCGAAGTCGACTTCGAAAGTGGTTATAAATTATGTTTAAACCTGGCATGAAAGTTTGGAGATTCCATGAAATGTGTTCTTTGTTTATTTTCAATGTCTTCACAATTTTATTAGAAGATATGGTGAAATATGCGATAAATATTTAAAAAAAAAATACTTTGTTTTTTTTTCTAAAAATTCAATTAAAAAACGTAATGCCTACTAAAACAATTTATACTTAATATATTTTTTACTATAATATGATTCTCAAATTCAAATCCAAGTAGAAAAGAATCGATAACCAACATCGTTATATTCAAGGCTTCTCAGAAGCTGATGTTAGTTGTGCCGTTCACGATTGACAGCATCCCAGAGGAAAAATGTACCAGCTAATGATTTGCTAACGACGATATTTATATTTTAATGCAGCGGGGGCACAGATTATTTCCTTTGAGGGTTTTTGATCGGGACGTTACAGGATTCGTTCGGGTCGTCGATTTCTCATTTGTGATTTCTTTGGATATTTAAAATAACTTAATGTACTCTTTACGTGTTTGTAGATGTAGCAGATGATTTTGATTATGTTTTTATGTAGATTTTTTCCGCACACAGCAGAAAAGGCTGCACATAGCATAAAAGTAAAAAAGAAAGGAAAAATCCTTTTTTTACAAAACGTATAAAAGTAAAAAAAAGCCTTGGTTAAATAGGTAAAGTATTCAATGCATGATTGTGCTTATCATACTTAACATCTATTTAAATATACTAATATAATAAACTGAAAACATTTTTGTTTATCCTGGTCCTTCGTCTAATTTTTGTAACTTGAGGTATAACTTGAGGCTCTACCTACCCTAGGTAGGAGCCATATGCGGGTATAGGATATAAAATATACAGCGTGAAGTTTTAAAAAATATATGCCCAAAATAAATTAATGAAATTATAATTATAACCATATATAATAAACTTTCAATCTCAGTTTTACATACGTAAAGAAAAAAAGGGCTCGTCCGGGATTTGAACCCGGGACCTCTCGCACCCAAAGCGAGAATCATACCCCTAGACCAACGAGCCACATAGGAAAAAGCATATAAAATAAGTTTTGCTGTAAGTTTTCCATACTTAATAATGCACTTGAATCAATAATACATGTAACACATATCACATGAGAAATATAAAGGTGAAAGGAGAGCCAACGTTCAACCAATACTACCAATATTATAAACCTATTTTTAAGATAAAAAAAATTTAAAAAGCACATTTGCATAGAAATAAATTATAAACATCAAGATTTATGATTTTGTTGTCCTCCGATATAATTAAAAGAAGCATCAATCAAAGGATCTTCAGGGTTCTTAACTACACAATGGTTACAGTAAGACCTTATTCCCCATTATCTTTTTATGGCGGTGTTGACATTATTCCTCATTTTAGCCGCTCATTTCAATAATTAAATATTGATAAGTATTTTATTATACGAATGATATGGCTGTCGGTTCTAATCAAACAGTTCGGGATAAGTTTGTGTTATCTATTTTATTATGTGACGTAAAAATTCTATGCGATAGTAATAATAATAAATATGTAAAAGTATTTATCAAATAATAAATTCGTGGTGTAATGTGACGGTGTTTGACTTCGTAATCAATTTGGTTGTGAGTCTAGCCCACTCTTAGAGGATCCAAGCTTCGACAATCAATACCCAACTTTTTTCGTAAACGCAATTCGGCTGGAAAGTGGAGAAGTTAGTGTCTTGTCACTACGTGCTTCGTTAATTATAGCGTCACTGTATCCTGCATACAGCAGGGCAGGCAGAGGGTTAAGACACTCAATTCCTCACTTTCCGTCCAATATCCGAGACATTGTGTTATGTAACCAAAACGAGAAAATGAAAAGAAAATCAATCCCGCGAGTGAGGATCGTACCCACAACCATAACCTTTTCTGTCAGATGCTGTACCACTGCGCCACGAAAGTTTCTTTAAATTCCATTTAAAGATTTAACACAATGTTAGTTTACATCGTAAATATTCAAATACAGATAGGAAATCATAAAATTTAAATAGAATTTGTGAGTATAGATAACAAATAAAAATATATGTATTTAACATAAATTATTATTGATATAACAATATACCTATATATAAGCCTATACGAAAAAAAAATTAAATAAAATATAAAATATTTTTAAATTATCTTTAATTTTCTTTGAAGAACATCTGGCTGTCGAGTCGTCTCAACGAATGTGCTTCCTTACCCATTTCGTTAACTTCCGAGCTAAATGGCTGGCACTGCAGCGTCGCGGCCGGCTAATGAAATAAGATCCCAGCTCGCAGCTAAGGAATGGCGGAATTAAAACTACATAAATGAACCGCCCCCGCGCCAACAGAAAATTCTATAGCTTAAATGGTATTCGTTTTCTAGGAGCTTCTACGACGTTCATAATTTTCAAACTAAATTGTGGCTTATGAATTTATTGTATTATTTTTTCTAGTAATAAATAAATTCTTATAAAATCTATATTTAATTATCTTTGACAATAATAATTAGGCATGTAAATTTAGGCTAAAATTGTAATATTTAATTTACTAAGCTGTATAATATACTAATTAATATTTGTTTATAATATTTGTTTACAACAAATTAACACCTAATAAAACACTGAAGGTAAATTGATAGCTTTACATATATCATTGAGGCAGCCGTTGAGGCCTCTCGTGGCAAGAGCACCCCCCAACTCGAGGAAATTAAATATTTAATTTAATTCAGATTTCCATTTCTTTGCCCTGGTGTCGTGGCGCGGCGTTTAGTTTCGCCACTTAATACGCAAAGCCTGCAGAATTTAGCGGAAAATGGGGAACGCAGTTTCTTAACACTAGTTTCCCTCTGCCTACCCTGCTGCGTGGATACAGCGTGAAGAGACCGTTCTAACATTCTATGGGTACTAAAATGTAAATTAAAAAATATCAGATTTTATCAAAGAATAAGTAGATATTCTTATCTTAGACGACTTTGATATCCGTGAATCTTTACGTTTCCGTTAATTTAAATTCCATCTTAATAAAAACCTTAATATAATTGCTAAAAAAAAAAGAGAAATAAGTTTTTTCTTTTTATTTTAAACCACTTACAATTCAAATTTAATGTGAAATCCTGTCGTTGACCTAATGTATGTATTAAGTTAATATAATAACCGATACGTTAATAAGTATTTTATGGACACGAATTAAGATATATCCTCGAATGCTGTTAAGAATCAGGTTTGATAGTTTCATTCATAAAGATTACAAACCGGTGGAGCGCGTTTCCAAATACTATTAATATATACTTTTTGTGCGTGCCATTTAAAAGTTACGCGTCCACACGATCATAATATATATAGGCTTTTATGATTATGGCTTTTATTATAAAAAATAGCTATAGTAAAAAATAAAATATCAAAATGATTCTACAGTTATTGAAGTTGATTTGGAACTTTAAAAAATCATTAGGTACTATCTTCACTTTTCTGTCATCTTTCACCAGGGAATGATTTTTATATAATCAATCTTTTATGATGAATAAATGTTTCCCTAACTGGTTCCCTATTTACAATCGCAATAGTTCAGTTCAGAGCCACATCTGAAAGACAAGATATATAGGCTTCTATTTAGTGCCTCTAATATTTTTCATTAGGATTTAGTTAGGATTTAATGTCGAATTTAGTTTAGAAATTAAATTCTAGGTTTTTTCGGAACAAAATGAAGTAAGAGAAGAAATTGTCTCAAAGATATTATTTAGGGAGTCAGCTTTTGCATATTATTTAGGGAGCAGGCGGAGACATTAGATATCAGACTGGCAGCTGACATCATTCTGAACAAAATAGTGTGACTATAAATGAGGAGATTGTGGAATCTCATTCAAAGAAATGAAAAATGTATGATTGTCATTAGCGCTCTGGTAACGAGGCTCAACACGCAATGCCTCAGATCTCGGCGGAAAGTGGGGAACGGAAGGGTTTTAATGGGAACGAAGTGTCTTAAGAATAGTTTCCCAGATACCTTCTACTATGATGAAAGATGATAATGTATTATTATAAGATTTTCTCAGTATATCACACACAATCTACGAAGTGATATACAAGCATGATAACGATCCCTATATCCCTATTTTTAGAATAGTAAAGTTTGTAAAAGTGGCTCTATAATTTTTTATGTTAGTGTTAGTGATGTAATTTGTTACGAAATAAACACTAATGATTACCATAAAACTATATGATAATTTATATAATTTAAACTGTAGCTAGTTGCATCAGTCGGCTCGTTGGTCTAGGGGTATGATTCTCGCTTTGGGTGCGAGAAGTCCCGGGTTCAAATCCCGGACGAGCCCGCCGTTGTCTGGAATCTGGCTTTATTTAAAATTAAATAGTTTATTTTGAAAATATATATTTTCAATTTTACCTACCATTCATTTTTCCTTGTTGTAAAACAAGTTTTAATCTTCAAGGTACGAACTCTATTTTAAGTTTTATTAAACAATGTTTATAAATTGTCTTAAATTTCAATCTTCGACAATTCCGCACTAGGAGATGTCAATTACCTTTTAAATACATTTTAAACGATAAGAAGAAGAATATTAATTATATGTTTCGCCTTGATGTCCATTAAGTTTTACTTACAATCTTTACGGCTCTGAGGGCATATTTTGTTTTTCTTTTTAAATCCTATAAAATCGACTTTAAATAAAACATTTACATAGTTAATATAAGCTAAAATGATGTATAATTATGCTTAATAGGCTTTGTTGTGGAATTTCAATATATGTATTTATTTATAATTCAAATGTCAATAAAGCTATAAAATTTCATAAAATAACAATTAGCTTCTCAAACAAATCGATCAGGTGTTCAGTTGAAACTATAAATTACTACTTTACTTAGATAAGAAATACCTAAATGATGATTGATCATTGAATGATGACAGACACATTGACAGACAGCATTGATCAGAACCCAATGCTGCTAATATACCGGGAAAATACATCAAAAATCTTATAAACTTTGGCTGAATGGACTAGAAGACCATGCCATCACCCTTATTCGTAATTAAGTGGTTGAAAGGTGATCTTAGAAAGTCCTAGCTATACTACGATGACGTCAACAATATGCATTATGCATGATGATGTTAAATTTAAATTTAATATACATGTCAATTTATAAACGAATTTTATATAGGCAAAGGTATGCATCTATTAGCACAGATTAAAATAACTATCATCCATTTTCTGTGTTGACAGCTTAGTAGACATAAAAATACAGTAAATTGCTTATTAAATAGCAACCTTTTAAATTTTATGTCTTTGAATCTACAAAATATTTAAATAAAAGCGAGAGCTTAAGAAGCCCATTTAAAAAGTCACCCAACTTGCTTGATTGATGGAACCACAGATTTATTATGTATTTTCATTCCGTGACAATGGAACAGCATCTCAATAATGAATCCTAAAAGATCCGTACTTAACAATAATTTTACTATTGAAAAAGGAAGCTTTATAAAAGATAAATAAAGATAGATAATAATTATAACTAAAGTTTCTTAAGAGTTTGTATATTTAATATCACTGACGAATGGGTTCGTGGCGTTGGCGTTGGCGTTTCGTGAAGCATTACATGCATGTGTACTAATTGATTTATCATTTTTATAATGATTTCATAATTTATAAAAAAAATAAAAGAAAAATAAAAATCTACGTATAAAATATATTGAAAATTTAGGCACACTATAATATCTGTATAGGTATAGTAGGGCAGATAGGGTACTGTTGAAATAGTGGAAGGTTAAACAAATGACTATCTCAAGAATCTGGCGTGATGGGATGAGAGGTCCTAAAGGTGACGGGATGGGCCACATGGTGAAACTCGAATTTTAGTTCTCCTTCGTTCTTCATAGGTTTGAAAAAAAAGTTTTTTTTATTAGCGAAACTGAACGCCGCACTTCGTCTCACCATAACGAAGAAATGAAAATGTAAAATATTTTACACCGCGACTTACCGCGACTTTCCTCACTAATGTAGTCTAAGGTTTTAGAATTTGCTTATTAGGAGTCACTAAAAGTGCGCTGCAAACACACGAATGCAATTCAATTTATTAAATGAATAATCGCGTAGGTAGTTGAAGCGGGCGAAGCTGCGGGTGCGTCGCTAGTTTTAAAAAAAGTTTTAATTTTGAAAAAAAAAACAACGAGAATTTATTCAAGGTCCTATTTCAATAAACGATTTATGCTAATACAGATTTTGAATTAAAAAATTGTAATATTAATGATTTAAAATTATATAAAATATCCATTGTCTCGCACTTATGTTAAAATATTCAGTAAAGACCAAATAAGACGTTTAGATCAAGTTACCTAAATGTCATTTTAAGGTGCTATTTTAAAGAAATAGCTTTATTATTTTAATTTTTTAAAAGGTGTATGTATGTATATTGAGGCCGCGTAACTGTAAACGCGACGGTCGTGGGTTCGATCCACAAAGGGGAATGAATTATAATTCATTTATTAATATTTTCATTATCATTGAGTTCCGCCACTCGACTCACTGTAGTTCGAAATTTCGGCAAATAGTGCGGAACGGAGTGTGTTAACACTAGGTTCTCTCCGCCTAACCTGCTATACGCGGGATACAGCGAGAATCTTAAAGAAAATATTTATACTCGATATGTCTTACATAAAATGTATGACTACATATATTGTTATAATATATCCAGACCATCTGAAACCACCACACGAGCACACCGCCACAAGGCTCGCGAACATACGAGCATCCGGCGTTCAAAAACTCAATAAGTAACATCATTAGCGGAACAGGAGCTCCTGATTGAATCATCTATCAACCCTCGCGGCCCACCTGAATTCCTTCTCCTCTCCTCTCCTTCTCTCAAATCATTTTAACCCTTGCCCGGAGGAGATAAGTTTATTTTGAGCCGGTCGAGTGCCGCTGTTCGTTTCGTTTAAGTGCTTCTTTTGTGACGACATTCCGCTACGCCTCTACCAATTAACCGGGTGGAAGCTCAAAAATTAAGTTAAATACTCCGACTTTCAGTGTTTACTTATTGGGAATCGACGTGGTTCTATAACTTTGTAAATTAAAACCCCACTGGGACCGATATGGGGTAAGTTCTGTGCGAGACGGTCTCGTTTTATTATGTTGTCGGTGTCGTCCGTTTGAATCAATACGGTTCTTTTCATTTGGTAACTGGTGAAGTTTTCTATAAATTTCATATGTTGCTTTAAGATATGAATTTTAACATTTACTACTCAGGATTTTTTTTGAATATCAAGGTACTTTAACTGAGTTCAAAAAAGATATTTTTAATTCGATTTCTATGTTATTTAGGCCGAAATCTATTGTTTAGTATGGAAATTAAGAATATAATAATTTGCCAATATACATTTATTAAATACGTTAAGTTGCAATTCCCTAAATCACTTTCACTAGTTATAGTCCGCCACTCAACACTCAATGCCTCTAAACTTCACTGGAAATTGGGGAACAGAAGTGTCTTAATAGGAACGTAGTGTCTTAATATTAGTTTTCATTAAAGCTAAAAAAAAATATCTCACTTTTAATATTAAGATAAGATTTTTAAAATTACAGCACAATTATATTATCTTAATATTTGTATAAACGTTTACACGCTACTAATGCTTCTTACAAATACCTACCTACCTATACGTTAGTGGTACTCGTGTATCCAAGTTGTAAAACTTAACCTGAGAATGTAAACTCGGCTTAAACTTAAGTAACGATATATTTCATGTGGGCTTTGCTACCTGCGCCTAAAACAATCACACGGCTACTTGAGGTGCAAACAAGTTGGGGGCTCAGCTTTAACTAAATACTAAGTTAAGCTTAAGTAAGATAAGTTAGCGGTATAAATAAAATGTTAAATTGTGAAATGTAATTTAAAATGGTCATAAAAGTTGTCGTGGTGACGGTTGGTGGTGCGATTTCCAATCGGAGGAAAGTGGAGAACGAAAGTATATTAATGTGAAAAGAGTATCTTAACACTAGGTCCCCAGGTTCCTTTTGCCTTCCCTGCTACTTGCATAATAAAACGTGAAACTAATGCGATGAATTCTGCTTCTCAACACAACATGTTTTGAATTCGGGCGGAAAATCTAGATGTAGTTTATTGACACTAGATTACTGCCCATCCAGCCAGAAATTTGTAATTTTTCTAAACGAGAAATATTTCCTATTAGAAATAGCGGGGAAAAGAATATTTAATTTAGTATAATGTTCATATATCAATGACAGGGAAGTCGAAAAAAAATATTTTTTTCTATATTTTTCAATATAAAAAAAGACATTTAGTTCCCAGAACCAATTTTTTTATTAAAATATAAACAAAGTTAATTAAGAAATAATTAAGAAGATATTATATACTTAAATACATTTCTTATTCACTAATTAGGAAACTCCGTCATTATCTAGGTATTAGTTAAAACGGACGCCCTCTGAATACTTCACAGGTAAAGTGGAATATTTATATTATATTTTATTAGAGTATAAATTATATATAATGTTTTAGAAAAAAATACTTATACTACTACTAAACATGAACGTAATAACTTCAAAATTAAAAAAAATATGAACAGTTTTTACACTATACATAACTTTAAAAATGTATGGCTTAAAAAAATATATTTTAGGCAAAAATTTTTCAGCAGTTTTTAAAAATATACTGAAATTTTTTTTAGAATCTAATGTTAAGAATTTTTAAATAAAATTTATTAGAATAGCAAAATATATTTTTCTCTTTGTGCATTACCAACTTTAACTCAATGTAAATTTCTTGTAAAAATACATACTTACTATGTTTGATTATTTTTTCAGTAGTTAGTGCTATTTATGGTGGTTTTGCTGTAAATATAACTTAAAAAAATTCACAAAAGATTTAAGATTCCTGTCTTCAAAAATAGCTATTGTATGATATTTTAATTCGAAAATTATGCGTTGACATCGAAGTAATCCTCAGAATAAATTAATAGTACATTAAGCATCAATCGCGGTATTCGCATTAATAAGTTTATACGCCGAGTTCGTGTTAGACCCACCCCAACCTCCCCGCAATTTATTTAAGAATGTTATGTAAATTTGAACACAAGTCTTTGATCGTCCGCATCAAAAGTCCAAGGAAAAAACTTCCACTAGAGCGAAGAAAAAACGAGAGAAGCTTAAGAAAAATAATGATTTAATCTTACTTTTCGCCGTCTCGCATATAAAAGCGGAGAGGGGGTGGGCAGGTTGGGGCGAAAATCGTTTTTAATCTTTGCTTTGTAAAGGTGATTATGAGGGATTATAGGTTTGGAAGTATGGCTGAAATTTCGCGGCCGAGGAGGCGGGCCCTCGGTTCATTTATGCGATATTTTTTGGTAGCCTGGTGGGGTTGCGGTCGCACCCCCCCTTGGTACCACTCAACTTTTCCTTATTCTACGACTGTTCAAAGGAATCCTTTCGTTTAGTTTTGTCTTCGATTATATTGAATCTTTTTGAAAGATCACTAGCGGTCGACGGTTGTGAACTTTTGAGATCTGTGAAACTTTCCATTATTACATAATTTAGAGTAAGTTTGTGTAAAGAGCAAAGGTCATAAATGACACTTAACTCACTCTTAATTTAAATTATAATATAAATTTTCTAATTATAAATCTAGAAATTAACTAACAAGTTTCAAATTAGTCGGTATTTTATTAAGTATATAATTATTTCCACAATCATCATATACATACATATGTGTCTATTAACGTGAATAGTCGGTAATTAATTTCGATCTTTTCCAACATTAAAATTTCAAATCATATTTAAAAATTTGTTTAGCTGTGGAAGATATTAAAAATCGAATTTAATTAACATTTCGACATCTTTGAGTATTTTACGAATAAATAATAATAATATAATAATAAATACCTATGGTCAGATAAACTACCAAATAGAGTTCCTATATAAATTCGTACGTTGAAAATCACAATTGATTGTTGTAATTGACATTTTCGTTAGAAGTATTGGGCTAGTCTCTACTAGTCTAGTAGTCTATTCATCATGATGATGATGATGATGACTAGACTTCGAGCCATGGTATTCAGTACCTAAGTACCTATATCTTTAGTAAATACTCAATAGGTCCGTATGCAAAAAGCAAATATAAATAAAGTTAATTATATCACTTGATCTGGAAGGTGGCGGGGTGGTCTCATCTCAATCGCAAATCGGCCATCTTGCGCCCCCGGGATCGCCGCCACCTCCCCCCCTTCCCCCCTCCACCCCTCGTCCATTATACTTTTTAAGCTCCAATCTCGTTCATTTAAACGGTTGGCTTTAGATGGCAATCGCATTTTTCCGCTGCAGGTCACGTCTCGACCCGTCTCCTGGTACCAGGGCTTAAATCAACAAAAGAAAATAATAAGATTCGTTCAAATTAAAAGTGTAATGTCGCGAAAGTACGCGGGCGGGCGGTAATCCCCCGCTTCTCTTCATTAGGCGGCCGCTTAGGAAAACGCTTAAAAACATCTCCACGAATTTTTCTTTATTCATAACGGAGATTAAGAGAAATGCAAATGAGGCGAGGCGTCGCGTGGTTACTTAGCTGTGTCAACAGAACGTTGTTTGGTTCGAATTAAATTGTTCTTTCGTTTGGAAGATTAGATGCGCAGACATTGTAAGGACGATACCTACACTAGACTACGTATTAAAATTACCACTTTATTTTTTTTCCATTACTCGTCAATTGAAATCTATACTTCTAAGGCATATATGGGCATGTAAGTAGATATAGGTAGTAACTGTATGTTACCGAAATAAAAAAAAATAAGAATCTTTTAACTTAAAAGTAACTTTTTTGTTACTTATTTGCATCAAATTTAAAGTTTGTACTATTCAAATTATCTGTAATCTGTAAGTAAAAGAATTCAGTTTAATTTTTCACTTATAGAGTTTCGGGCAATAAAAGAATTGGAATTTTCAATTTCAATGCAAATAATCTCTATAATATCTAATATTAACTTTAAAATTACTTACTTAAATTAAATACCATTAATTACAAACGAATTCACATCAGAGTTAATGAAATAAATAAAACTGAAATAAACTGAAACTTATAGCAAAAATAAAAATAAAATTTTACTCGCCGTCTTAAAAGACAAAGTCCAATAACAATGTCGGTCTCTTGTCTCTTCTCTTAGCATTAAGATATTTGATATCGATCGGCCAGTTCATTCATTTGTTCATCCAGTCTTAACGTTTATGCCGGTCGCAACTCTTTCGTCTGTATAACTTTAGTGAAGTTACAAATTAAGATGACGTTATAATTATAAAAAATATAAATATCTATATAAATTTTGATTTAATATTAACATAATTTTATATATTAAATGATAAATAACTAAGCTAAACAATAATAAAAATAGTTTATGTCTTTTCAGAAATAAAGAAGAGAGCTGACAAATTATAATCTGTAAAATATTAAAGTAAAATAAAAAAAAATAAGAGTCTCATACAATGTGATGCTGTTGTTTTTATATAATCTATATTTATTATTTAGTGATACTGCAAATGTTAAATTTGGTAGTTGCTATTTTGGCGGGAAAACGAAAACTAAAGAGTGAAATAAGTGAGTTCATACCCCGACTGGATCAGCCTACCATAGTTCCTTTACGTGGTTCTTTGAACTATTACTTAACAGAATTTTATAAAATTAATTAAAAAAATATTTCATATCAAAACTTCGCTAACAGCACAACTCTACAAAACAACAATTCAACTCAGAGTAGCGTATTTTTATTAGAAAATTTATATCTACCGACGAATCCCACATTATTGTCCCAAGCATTTATTCTGTGATGGGCATTAAAATAAACCCCTTTTTCTGAGACGATTTCATTTTAGCTGGGCTTTACGGAGGCCCGGAGGAGGACACCCAGGCCCTTACGGAGCCGCGATATGCCCTCGGAACGGAGAATAATTAATTTACTCTGTTATTATTCCGTCTTCCGTTTAGATAATATTGTTGATATAAATAGTACTGCGGTTTAAAATAATTTTAACCCTCGTTTTCGTATTGGTTTAGTATTTAATAGATGTATTTGTAGATTTATGTTTCACACATACATATATGGGTCATAATCAGAAAAGTGGACATTTTCGAATTCGTAACGTAACTGATAAGTAACAACACTGATAAAGTTTGTTACGAAACTGATGACATAAGGCATTATACACAACAAAATAACGATATTATATGAATAAAACTATTGTTTTTTTTATTTAATGAGACACAGATCAAAATTTTAAAGGTTCAATCGTTGAATTAACAGATTATAAATGTAAGAAGAAAACATAACAAATTGAAAATTAACAATATAATAATGCTAGTTCGTAACGTAATAAACTTATATTTCTAGTTAGAGATTACAAAGTTAATGATAAAATTAAATTCACTTTAAAATATATCAAAATTTGAGTCGTTATCATTGGAATTAAGTTTAATTCTTTGTAAGTGTTTATTCCGCATATCTTCATATTTAATAGGATTGGTCTTTTTAAGACGTTCTCTATATCTAAAAAAAAAAAAGCATTTGTTTCAGCATTTGACATAGGAGCTTACGCTTACTGAAAATACAAAAATATATATCAAAAAATAATAATCACAAAATCACAACGAATTTCAGAAAGAATAAAAATAAATTTTAACTAAATCGGTTCAGCTGTTTCTGAGATTAGCGTGCACAAACACATAGACAAACAAGCAAACAAGCAAAGAAACTTAAAAATCATTATTTTTGGTTACTTTACGTTATGAAAAGTCACTAATAGTTTTTTTCATATGCCAGCAATTTTTTTCTTATATACATATCTTCCATATACAAGCACCGGTTCGATAAAATTTTATTATAAACATATATAAGAAAACATTGGTAACGTAATTGTGAACTAGGCTTCATATTTTCTCAGTTTCGTTTCGTAACGAAATATAACGAAATTGAGAATGAAATCTGAGAAATTCTAACCTTTTTAAATATTTGCTCATAAGCCACGTGTTGCATGTGCAAGCACTGACGTTCTTTTTTGAGATTTTGTAAAAAAAAGCAAATAACATAAACAAGAAAACGAAATTATAGAATACTTATCAAAATAAAAGCCGTTTATAACCCTGAGATGTAATTTTACGCATTCCCTTTAAAACATTTGAACCCCTCAACTGCAGCGAGAACACTACTGGTTGTAGCTACGACAGCATTGACTTTTAGAATAATGGTGCCACAATAAAGAATAATATTAAACACCATTCAAAATAATTGCGTTCATAATTTAATTGTACGTTACTAGCCCTGAGTAACGAAAAGACAATTATTTTGGGACAAATTTAGTTAATTAATATATATTATTTATTAAATAATGTATCAATAAAAGTAGTTCTATTTAATATTATGCATAAAGTAAAGTAATATAAACATATCTGAAATCAAATAAAACCATAAATATTCGTAACAAATCAATTTTTAAAAAGTAAAGTGGTGAATGGGACACGAAAAATTGTATGGAAGCATTTTGAAAAGTTTTTTGCAACTAACAAAAAATACTATTAAAAGCCTTAATACATTTAAAATATTACAAAAATCTTTAAGTTAATAAGTAAATTTATCTTAAATGGCAAAATATTTAAATTATCTTTAAAATTGTATTTTTAAAACGCATTCAAAGTAGCGGGACAAGAAAAGACACAAAATGTGCACTTTTTCTGATTATGACCCATATGTAAATATTTTTTATATTACTATAATATATACTTTTTTCAAAAATAAAATAAGCTGATATTACAGTATCATAACTAATGAAATTTTGGAACTATTCTAAATCTTAGTATTAAAGCCACTCTGCCTACACTAAGACTAAAACGCAGCTAAATGCTTACAATCTCATAATACCAGGCTTAGCCGCCAATAACAAATATTTCTCAGCAAACATTTTTCAAACTTCACGGTGTATCCCGCATATCTATATATTTTATAACATATCAATTAATTTTAAAAGCGACATCCACATCAATTGGCAAATTATTTGTTCTGGCTAATTAAAGCGTTACATTTGGCCGTGGCCCTCGTGACGAATCAAAGCGCGCAAACGAGCCGCCTGTTTGCACACTCGTTCATATCCCGCCCTGGTAAAACCGCCTGAATATCCGACGGGGTAGGATGTTGAGGAGTTGGATTTTTTTCTACTTCATAACCTCTTTATTTATAACTTCATGGTTAATAATGAGGCCAGTCCTGGAGCAGAGGCACATACGTGTGTCTGTAAATGTGACAGATTGTGGGTACGATTCCCACTGGAGAAAATGAAATATTTAATATTTTTATCTTTTCACAATTCGGCGGGAAGTGGTGAACAGAGAGTTCTAACACTAGATTCCCTCTGCCTACCCTGAAGACTGCGATAGAGAGACAAAGTTACAGCATATAGCTGTTTTTCGCTTTGGCGTCGAGGCAAAGCGCGGCGTTGCCACTCAACACGCAAAACCTTTTCTACACGTAAAGAATCCAGCGAAAAGTGGGGAGCGGAGGTTCCCTCTGCCTACCGTGCTACGTGCGGGATACAACGTAACGCTAAAAAAATGGTTGCTAAATTTATTAATACTTACTAGTATAATTATAATTCGTTCGTATTTTTACACTTATACGTTCGTTTAGAATTTAGATAGTAAGTTGTTCGTATTTGTATATCTTCTTTACCTACATAGTATAAAATATTCTTCGTTTTCCATCAATATGTGCTTCAAGCCTTCAAGTTATTAGCTACGCAACAGATTTTTATGGTGTTTTTATTAATAGACAGTGATTCGAGAGGAAGCTTTGTATGTATAAATGAATATATATGTATATATTTATACCTAATAGAACTGAGAATATCAATGATTTGGGATCAGGTGTCGTCGTGGACTAAATAACTTAATTTTCAAATTTCTATGTACTCGTATTACTTGTATGTACATATAGAAAAGTGGAAATTAATCATTTTCATCTAAAGAAACGACTTTGCAAATTTTGACATCACAGTTTTCCTTAGCCATACCTTTTATATTTTAATATTTTTTACATAGTAGTACCTACACGGAATTAATTTAATTTTTAATTTATATTTTCAAATCTTATCTTATGCAAATATATTACGTTTTTTTTTAAATATTTGATACGCATACCTATAAAAATTCTAATAGAATCAAGTTGACGTCGTATAAGTTTCGTTCGTCACATTAAAAACCAAAATAATGTAGTGTTAACATATTTCGTCAACGATTAACTTTATCTTTATCGAGTAGTTCGATAGGTCAACTAACATGCTCTAAGATGTAATTTGATACGCGTCTATTCAAATCGTAAAGAAAACGTTCACGGAGGCTGAATAGACATAGTTTATAGAATGAACGATCGCTATAGTAAAGATTATAGAATTGATTTGTTTGTATATAATAAATAAATATTTCAGTAAAATAAGAAAAAAAATTGTACATTACAATTTATCCGTGTAATCCGTGTTTATATAAATAAATCAGCTTCGCGCACACAGTAGGGTAGGCAGAGGGAACCTCGTGTTAAGACAAGTTTGGTTAAAACACTCCGTTCCCCACTTTCCGCCTAATTCTGGAGGCATTGCGTGTTGATTGGTGAAACTCAACACCAGAGCGAAGAAATATAAATGTAAATAAATATTTCATTTCCTCCTGAGGGGATCGAACCTACAACTGTCGTGCTACAGTCAGTTTTATTTCATAATTTGTTACAATAATGTCTCTTTGAAAATTATTTTAAAAAAGTCCGTTTCCATAAAGTGTATCTCTAGTATCCCGTATTAATTTGATTAGCGGCCGCAAGCCGTGAGAGCGCACTCCAGCCTCCGCCAGCCCCACGCGCCACGAGCGGACCGCAAACTGACTATTTTACCTGTTTAATCTCAATTATTCTGATTGATATATTTATTTACTTAATTATTGAAGGTTTTCATATTATATTTTAATTAGAATTGTCTTTTTCATTGTTTAATTTAAAAATTTGAATTACTTTATTATTTGTATTGCCGTTTAATAATAAATCTTTTTTTAAAAATAATTTTACCTACACAATATTGTGAATTTATATGGATATCAGAGAAGGAATGTCAAAACACTAGAGCTAGCTGCCTAATATGTAGAATAAAATATTCAACTGTCGAAAATACATAAGTGCAATAGAAACTATTATTCAGAAATACGGTCCTAGAAAAGTAGGATATTAAAAGTTATAATATTATTTTTGACTCGCATTAAATAGTTAAGATGTAGTTAGAGGCTTACAGGACACAATTTTGTCATCTTGAAAAATGTTATATTTGAATATTTTACATAGTATTTTGTTTAACGTTCGGACGTCTCACTTGGGGGATCGAATTATTATTTAGTAATATTTTCATTCCTTTTTCACCAAGGTAAAAGAACGCGATTTGAATTCCGATAATCAACAAGCAACAGCAGTGCCTCGAAAATTCGGAGGGAAGTATAAAGTGTCTTAACGCTAGTATAACTCTGTCTATCCTGCTATTTGTGCAGCATGAAGCTGAAAATTATATCTTTAATTAATCTTTTTTGGAACATATAAAATTATGATAATTCTTCTTAAGGCTTTGCCGTGTAAATGTATCGTCTGTAAACTGAATTTACAGGCAACCACAACAAGTTTTGTAACTTTAACTATTTTCAGCTGTTTCTGTCTATCTATCTATAAATCTATAAATCTATACTTAATATAATAAAGCGGAAGAGTTTGTTTGTTTGTTTGTTTGTTTGTTTGTTTGTTTGTTTGTTTGTTTGAACGCTAAGATCTCTGGATCTACTGGTCCGATTTTCATTGTTTTTGTTTTGTATGAAAGCTGCATTCTTCAGAAGTGCTATAGGCTATATAACATTACATTACACATATATACTAATATATTTTAAAGTACATTCTAATTTGACATGCAATTTATTCTGCCATGTTAATAACAACCATCGTTGCTACGCGACCGCTACCGCGACCTTTTGATATTCATCCTTATGAAAATAAATATAATAGTCACTTTTAGCATTTTATCTAGATTGAAATTATAGTTTACTGTATAACATACTAATAAATAATTAAGGACATGTCACTGATTCCAAATGACCTAGCCACCTACCGGGCGGCTCAGTATGACTGACGCGAACGGGCAGATGACGTTGACGGTTTTATAAATTTTCATACATTTTCGAACTTTATTTGTTGTTTATAATTAATTTAAAATACACTTTGATTCTCATCTCTTATTTTATTTGATATTGCCCGCTAAAATTATCCTACTTAATAGAGAGAAATATTTAGTTATTTCGTAGAGTCGATATCTATGTACGCACGTACGGAAAACTTTAGGTACTTTTTCTAATATTAAGAATACCTATCCTTTAGTTACTTTTAATCCTTTTGTTAGTTCATTTCAATAACTCAGATATTTTTTTCTAATAATGTGTATCTACTTATTATTCTTTTTGATTATTTGAGTTTATATTTTCTTATTAATTCTATTGAGAATTTTCTTATAGTTGAAGCAGGCGTAGCCGCGTCCGGGTCCACTAGTCGATAATAAAGCGGAAGAGTTTGTTTGTTTGTTTGTTTGTTTGAACGCTAAGATCTCTGGATCTACTGGTCCGATTTACTATGTTTTTGTTTTGTATGAAAGCTGCATTCTTCAGAAGTGCTATAGGCTATATAATATTACATTACACATATGTACCAATAAATTAAAATACTTTCTAATTTGACATGCAATTTATTCTGCCATGTTAATAACAACCGTCGTTGCTAAGCACCGGTTTGTAAAGTCTCTTTGTTGTTTTAAGAAAACGTCACCTAAAATGAACTTATATTTTGATATTCATCCTTATAAAAATAAATATATTGTATAATATTTAATAAATATTCTTAAAGTTTAAGCAAGCGTAGCCGCGTCCGGGTCCACTAGTCTATCTATAAATCGATGTAAAAAAATTTTGCAACTCTACTTAGACTTGCTTCTTGCCCTAGGATTTATATAAAATTTACACACGTATTCCATATGATAACAACATAATATTGTCATAGAATAATCCTTAAAATTAGGTACTTAATCTTTGTAATTGAATAATTGAGTAAATTATAATTTTTTACAAGGTTTTGTGTTTCTTTTAAATAAATATATTTCTTAACATATTCTCTTTGTCCTCTCACTAGTGGCATCTAGTGGTAACATAATTAAATGTAGTAACAGCGACATCTATGGCGACATAAGTAAACTATTATTAATAACTTTAACTCTGACATAATTTTACGATAGAGTTCACTGAAACATCTTAAAGTTGTAGTAACTTCGAATCAAGATGTCGCTACGAGTAAAAGTTATTAATCACATTATATCACATTATAATATAATTATTTTTACTGTAAAAACTGTAAAGAGAAATGTAAAAAAATATAAGCTTCTACTTATTACATTTCTAAGAGTTTCTATTAATATTGAATAATTAATGTTTTATAAGTACCTAACTACTTGCCTAACTACTTATCGAACTAAATGACAAAAGAAAGAAACAAACAACCAAATAAAGATATATACCTAACATATGAATATTTTTAAACAACAATCGAATATCAAATATTTAAACTTTTAAGCAATTACACACTTTATAAGCCGCAGTGGTGGTCACTCAAATATTACCATGAAAATGATAAACATTACAATACATTTTGACACTTCTGCATCTTAATTTTTAACTATGAAAAATAAATCTTATTTGTAAATTATTGATTAGATATTAGTTTATTTAGCATGATTCATTTAGGTATAGTTTGTACTGACTCAAAAAATGTTTTCTTGCAATCTAATAGTGATATCAATCGATGACAATTCTGTTATGGGGAAACGCTTTTTGACTAATGCTAAAACTTATAAATAAATTTCTACTTAGAGATAAAGCGATTCAATTATTATTATTATCGATCTAGATTTTGTTGAATCATATAATTTAACGATTAACTCCGGACAAGAGGTAGACAAATACATTGATGACCAAATAAATCTGTAACCAATACTGGAAATTCAGGTTAAGAACCAATCTCTTGTCTTGTTATATCCAAAATATACAATACTGGCTGTATAATATAAAGAGTTATTGAACTTCTTTTTATAAAAATATAGAGTGTGACCACTTACATTGATTTTCATCACCTAGTCAATAAAATAACATAGACGATGTGAGAAACCAAAAGCCAAAAGCTATAGTGTCAATTTCCATTTATTTCTATACATGTATATACTATGTTAGGGACTTAGGGTTGATTAGTAAATGATTAAAGAAACCATGATATGCCACACACATAAATCAATTTGTCTGATTTCGTGGAAAATTACTCGGGGGAACTTTCGCACTTTGTCTTATAGAACTGGAAAATTTTTTATTATATATTTTTATTATTTCTATCCTGTATTCCACAAATAGCAGGATAAGCAGAAAGAAACTAGTGTCCAAGTCACTCTGATGTCCACTTGCCGTCCATGCTACATTGCGTGTTGAGTGGCGGAGTTCAACGCCGCACTTTGTCGTGTCGAACCCACAACCATCATGGCTATAGCCAGACGCTGACCTCCACGATGGCCTCTGGTAATATTATTACTCTATTAATTATTTATATAAATTCCTGATTAATATTTCAAGAAACATTCATCGACTTTGTTCAAAACTCGACTGGACTCAGGTCTATGCTACGACAATGGTGTGAAAGTTTATAATTTACTTAGATTAAATTATTATAATGCAATTATATAATTTCTGAATTCTTAATTATGTAGGCTTTAAAAGAAAGTACTTAATAATTTTATTAAAAATAACAATAGGTTTAATAAGAACAACTCATAAATAAATTCTTTTTAAGGCAAATGAAAATTAATCATATATATATTTTTAAACATATTAGTAATTAATTACTGCACTAACACATCGTAATATAGTAATTACTTAAATAGAAACTTTTTTCAATTAACTACAATCAGTAGATATCCAAGAAAATTAGTGTTATTAAAGAAATTAACTAATCATAATTATGAAAACAAAAATATTTATCATTTTTTAAACAAAAAAATTGTTTTGGAATGTCTATTTTAAGATGAAAGACATAAGATTGCATCAGAGAGTTCAGCAAATTTATCGGTTATGGACCTGATAAGTCCAGAGTCAAAATAATAATTTATTTAATTACCCAGGGACCTTTACTAATAATATTTAAATATGCTTATAGATTATAAATTTATCTTTTAAAGCGTTTAGATGAATAAAAACTAAAAACAATAGTCTAGATTTTTATGTGTATTCAGGCTAAAAAAATAAATAAAATATTAACAAGAAATTTATTTTACTATTATTTTAATAGTTAATATTTTTATAGGTACATAATAATAGTCAACTTTACAGTGTTGTTTCTACATGTAAGTTAGGATAACAAATAAAAATATTGATTATTATTTATTATTTAAGACCAGAGATGTTAAAGGTGCGGTGTGTTTCTTACTATAGATATTATATACAGCCAATTTATTTTGTGAAATAAATATTTTTTCTATGAAATGTTCATGTCCATTTATGATATTGTTTTTCTTTACATAAAGAAAAAAAAACGTATTTTTTTAAATTTTTCACAAACATTTCACATCAAAATTTTACATTTTCACATTGCTAATTAGCAAGTTAATTCTTCATTGTATTAAATACAATTTATATAACATGGTAACTAGAAAAAAAAACTTAGTAACGACGCAATTCTTTCAATATATGCTATTTTTTTCCATTTTGAATTCTGATTCAAATGCTAATTAATATACCTACTTATATAACTAAATTCCTAATAATACAAAACAAAAGTTTAGGTCAATCGTAGCGCAGGAACAAAAAGTGTGCCTGTAAACGCTGGTTGTGGGTTCGTACCCCACTCGGAAAAAATAAATATTTATTTAAATTTCTTCGCTCACCATGTCGAGGCAAAAGTGCAGCGTTGAGTTCCGCCACTCAAGGAAAGTACAGAAGCGTCTTAATTAATATTAAGACACTTCTTTACTTTCCGCTGAAGGTTCCTTCTGCCTACCCTGTCTACAGCGTGAAGCTGAAAATTTTAGTCCTGATTCCTGACTCCTGTCTCCTCACTGATCTATATAAGTATAAGTACCTATTTATAAAAAGTTACAAAATTATTTTTTAACTTCACTTTCTGGATAATCTTGTATCATCTTATTTCCACAGTAACTAAGCTTCCTTCACAAACATGTTTTGTATATTTCTTTTCTGTAAACACGAACATGACGCTTGTGGGTGTGTCGTTTTCATAATATCAAATCCTCGCCCGATATACCACGTCATATTCATAATAAATTGTAGTAAATAAGATAGAGTATAATCGTATTATGGAAACAGTCAACTTTAAATAAATGATTTCATTTAAGTTTACACTTTCTTTATGTTATTGATAGGAAGGTAAAGACTTAATGAAAGATTCGTTTATTCTCTTTTAAGAAGTGAAATTAACTCAAATGAAACCACATACAGATTTTTTAAGGAATAATTTTCAGGGCGGGTATCGATCCCACCTTCATCAAACGCAACGTCCTACCTGAACAAAGAAGTCTTTATTTATGTTAAAGGCTCGTCAATGTCGTTAACTAAATTAATTGGCAAGAATTTGTCGTACATAAACTAATAAATTCAAATAAATAATTTATACTACCTACATACGTTAATAAGCACATTTACACATAATGGAGACTGAAATTTAATTCATGATCTTTCACCTTATTTACTAAAAGAAAGCATTTTAATGTTGAAATTGACGTTGTCTAAAATGCCCTATATTGCCCGCACATTGTTCTAATCAATAAACAATGCCATTATTAAATATTCATAATTATAAAGTAAATATCAGTCTCTGTTATATTTGCAATCTATTTCTGTTTGTAAATTTAACTCTACTATGAAAATACATTGAACTCTTGTAGTCTTAGAAAGTAAAATAACCTTATACTTTCAAATTGATATTATGTTAGCGAGCATCTGTAGATTAAACATATTATTCATATTTCCATTTATTTTATTGCATTTTTTAACCAATTTTATGACATTTCTCTTATTTATCTTTGTCATTTGAGGGCTCCAAATATTTCGAAGAACTAGAGCATTATTTTTGAAAATAGCGCGCTATCCAAATTAAAGGCCGACCAATGGTAGAACATAAGAGGTTCAACCAGCCAATCCCTGAGCCGCAAGGTGGTGTGACTTCAGTGGGACGCGCCTGGCCACTGACGACCATTCTTTGAAATATTCGATTTTCATGAAATAAAAATTGAAATAAATTAAATCAATAGATAGCTAGACAACGTGTAATATTTGTATACATATTATTAGCAATCAATACAAGTATTCGTTTCCTTACATATTCAATAACAACGACAATATATATTCACAGTTCGGTTCCCCCGCATCGTACGATCGAGTCATATAAAAACGCTGGCGAGCTCCCCACTTCTCACCAAACGTCAAACTTCAGTCTAGCGTGCGGTCGTTCTCGTTCGCGCTCTGTTTTAACGTTCGTGGCGTTTCGTAAGCTCGTCAATTTCAGTGACAAAATATAGGGCGTGTGTGTTTAAGTGATATTTAAAATCGTTTATAAATACGTGAAAATGTCTTTCCACACCGATATATCTACTAAATTGGAGAACAGCAGGTACGGAATCTCATGTGTAATGGCCGATGGTTCGACAGCCAACGGTTTTGTGTGGCTCCAAGCTTTCCCCATGTTTTTGGTGGTGTGTTATGCTTTGGGTATCATAAAATCTATTTCATATTGGAAATATTATCATTTAGTTTAACTAAGTAATAATCCAATCATTTTCGACATTCCTTTCACATTGACACAGAATATTTGTTTAGAATTATGAAATATGAGCATCATTTTTATCGGGTGGCGTCACTTTTGACATAGATATTGCAGTCTTTGCTACGAAATGAATCATTGACTTAATCTTACCTGCAAATGGAGACGATCGTAAAGGGCGTGCGCAATGAATAGTGATTTAGTCATATCGATACTGATGCAACTGACATACATTTTAGTGATCACATGTTTTTGCATTTATTTAATTTGGTTATTTTATTCGTATTTATTTCTTATGTTAATTATTACAAAATAAAAAATAACTACGAAGTTATATAATGTTACAATGAACTTACTTCAGCAAACCTCTTAAATCTGGAAATTGTTGGTTGCTGTTTTTCATTGACTTGGTCGATTTAAAATTCAAAAGTAAATAATTTGTAAAAACTTGACCCAAAAACATATATAAATGTCTCATGTCCTTGTGTGTATATGCAATTTTTATACTATATAAAAGTCTTCAATGCCACACAATCTTAATGTTTTAAAGTTAAAACAATTATAAAGTAATATGCAAATTTTATTAAACTTAAGCACTTAATAAATATTACTTTTAGTGTTTTACCTTAAATGGATCATTTATGAAGGTCCATTAGCTATGTTAACTATTCTCTATAAAATCCATATATTCAACACACAACAACATTCTAATTGAAGTTATAGAACTATTCCTATTGTTTTTAATTTCTATAGATTAAGATTGTTAAACAGTCTTTCTTTACTAAACAATCAAAACAAATACTGTGCACATTACCAATTGATATCTTCACACATTCACATTGGCAATTTGAATACATCTACAATTTTAAATGCTAAAATTATTTATGAGAATGAAAGAATAAATTAAACTTTATCACAAATAAAGTTTATAGTGATATATTTACTTTATTTTTTAAATATCAGTTGTTATAAAATGGTATTCATAAATAATTTCATATAAGTAAAATATACTTGCACAACTATAATAGAATTATGAGATGATAATCCATTTAATTCAAGATAATGATTTTCCTAGTTTTTATGATGACTTAACCATGATTATAGATTATTATATGATTTTAGAACATGATTGTAATCATTATTTACTTGTAGACAATAGCATAGTTTCTTTATAGGAATACTTATTCTAACAGGTATATTTTCTTTGTTACAGGAACAGTTTAAAGAAAATTGCCAGAAATGATAACACAGAATTTTCTAAACAGAGTGTTTTGAACGATATGGAGAGGTTTGTCAAAACTGTCACTACTATGGATGAAACTGTATTGGTACCCAGTCGTTTGATGAACCTGCCACAAGAGGGGGATGATGACCCATTCAGTCTATTTGCTATGCTGAATGCTTTGAAGACTGAATTGCTGTGGGCAGGGGATGCTGAGGAGCAGGTAGAACGTGGACGACGTATATCTGACCTCAGTGACACAGAGAGTGATGCATCCAGTGCAGCGGGAGACTCTGGTATAGAGGGTGAAGATGAAAGGGAATCAGCTGCCCGTGCAGCCGCTGCCTGCAGGCGTCATCTACGCGGGCTTCGCCACTCCCTCCGTACATTGACCGCGGCCGCCAACCATCTTACGAGGTCTTATCAAGAGGAAGTTGGAGCACCTGTATAAACGCTTATCCTTACCTGTGATTGAAGCCTCTCCCGCACGTTTGTACATATAGACTAAGTGGCCCGCGCTGTATATATAGAGTTATAGGGCTGAGCGTGTGTGGAATCTCAGTAAGTTATGTGGTTATTTAAATAAACTTAATTTTCATTAATTCTTTGGTTTCATTTCAGTTTACACTTTATATTTATTAGGTAAACTATTTATTGGTTAAACTGATCAGCAACTTTTTTTTTATATAAAAATTTCAATTGTTAATAAAATTTACTGCTATATTAAAAACTTTCTTAATTTTTAAAATTGTTTTTTTTATTTTGGTTGTGTTTGACAATTTTAATTTGATATTGATGCCATGACCAAGGCTGTGGTCTCACATAAAAAATGTAAAGGCCAAATATTTATTTTTGATAATTTTCAATAACATATTTTATTTTCAATCAATTGTAATTTGTATATGACAAGATTCTTTATTAATAAGCATGGTGGATGGTTATTATTCCCTTTTGTGACACATGTAGTTAACTAAAGAGGAAAAGTTTTAAAAGAATGAATGTTACCTGTTAGAGATAAAAATTAAAAACAGCGGTCAGCTGATGTTATAAGTATTGATAAGGAAATTCATTGGTTAAAATACATGCTGTTGCACTGGATAATCGAAGACGGTATTTAAGTTTTATTTTAAGGGCCAAATTTTATTTATAACATATAACTAAATTAGTTAGCTAATTTCTTAACAACAATTTTCTATGTTAATAAGTCTTCAATTATTTTAATTTATTACAATAAAACTGACATTTTGTAATGAAACTTCCCTATTAAAATATCTACATGCATCTAGTCTTGTTTCTTACTCAATTAACAAAGTTGAAATACTTTAATTATAGCTATTATGTAAGTATTGTGATAAAATAATTTAGTTTAATTACTTTTCAAGCCGAGGAATTTTAATATCAAATTTTAAACCTGTTTACAAATAATTTTAAGTGTAACTAATAGTTTCACTGTAATTGATATCATTAAACTAGGAAACCCCAAAAGAGGATTGCTGTATATGAAAATAGTATAACTAAAATTATTCAGCTTAGTAATAATAAAAGATATTTTAATTTTAAAAAATTAAATAAATTATATAAAATTATATAATAAGGAAAAAATTGTAAAGCAAAGATAAAAAAATTATTGTGAAAATGTGAAATGGTTAAATAATTAAAAATCGTTAATTAATTCATCAATTCGACTGTATTTAAAAAAAAATGTACGTTAAAAACATACGATCGATATACGTTGATAGCGAATATTTCATATTACTCAAATTATGCAACCACTTTTCTGTTTCACATGATATCTAGATACTCGTGTCTCTGTCTGGTATCGATTCAGTTTTATAACAAGCGCGGCCGTGAACTAACATTGCAGAAGTTACGCTTCTAGAAATACCGGCCTAATAAAATTGTGCTACCAGTATCTGTAGTACCAGTTTACCTACATTTTTTTATGTACCCATACATACAATAAATCATATAAGTACAGTAATGACATTTTTAGGTTAGATTTAACCATTAAATATTTCCATGTATAATTAATCTGATCGGAACATTCTGTTCTCTATTTTTTATCTATTTAAAACATCCCATAACGGAACCTAACGCCGCATTTTGTAGAATTAAAACGAGCAAAGGAAAACATTTTACAGAAAAAACCTAGACGTTTCTGCAGATGGGAATAGTCAAACACAACTGCGCAACGATAACGTCACATATCCATATTTATTTATACAAATAATATATAAATATTGGTCCAATCACATAATAATTATACTTGACAAGTGTACTGTAGCTGACATCGTTTTTATTTATTACATTTTATTCATTCAATTCAGAAATCATGCATAAGCATTTAGAATAATAAGTAGATATTATAAATATAGTAACTGTTTTTATCTGCAAAATAGACTGTATGCTCGAAAGAAATTATTAAATTGGAAAAATACAAAAAAAATAGGGTTTAGGTATACAAAAACAATATAAGGATATTGAATGTCTATTTTTTTAAAATAAGGTAGATATTATTAATCCCACAGATAACTAAGTGCTTCTCATAATAGGTACTTTATCAATCTTAACGCTTTGATTGCTGTCACCATAAATAGTAAAATTTACATTAAATTGATCGAAGTATAAGGGAAAATGGATAATAAAAGCTATACCTACATTCATAAGTGATTTAGAAAATACTTGTGCAATTTCTAAAATCTAGGTATAAACATGATGAAACTAAACCTTTTACAGCTTGTAGTTCTGTACAAAAGTAAAAAAAATACTTTAAGGGATTTATATACAAGCATGAGAATCGAAGATATGACTTTTTATTGTTGTTTGCGATTGACGCAAAAAGTACTAGACGTATTTTGATGAAACCTCTTTTGTTATAGTTATTAGCCCTCGGCAACAACTGATGTGAAACTCTAGCAGCCCTTTTAATCTATAAGATATTAATCGAACCTCAGGAAAACTTGATAAACACGATGAGAATTTTCTGTTGATATAGATATCAAAAATCTTATTTAGACGTTGTTTGTAATCCAGATCCTGATCTTGTACAAACAACGGGTGGTAATGGGAAGTATTGAGGCAGGGGTCGTAAAATTCACAAAAGAGTCGCACAAACGAAGCGGGCAGTTTGGCTTCTTTAATCTAATTTCCTATCTGGCATTCTCCATGTTAAACTATTTTTGAACGGAAATGACTCAATAGTTTATTTTTATACAAAACTATAGTAAGTTTTTTCGGTTTATCGCTAAAACATTAGATAATAAATACAAAGACATACAAAGCTAAGTTTAAGTTATTAGATTACCTATATTTGGTGAGCTTTGCCTACGAATGTTTGGAGACGTACGTATTTTCGAAAAAGCAGCGTTGAGATAAGCCATTATAATTTTTGATAATAAACGTTAATTATTTAATATATCTATTTAAATGTACTAAATCAATAAATATAAACGTAATAGACTTGTGATATACTATTACCTAATATTTTTGTTATTAATACTGATGGCTACAAGTTTCTTTCATTCTGAAAATGAAAATATTGGCAGGTTACCAATATAAGAAATTTTGATTTACTGAGAAAAGTGTGAGTGGCACTGGTTAAACAGGTCATGACTACGCTGACTTACTTCTCATCTATCTAAAATAAATATTCTTTGTTCCAAATGGGTCAAACATAGAATCTCGTGAAACCCAATCCGCGATTGGGTTCCGCTTGCACAGAAAACTTGCCTGAATAACAAACTGAAAAAAATAACAAACGATAACCAAAATAGGTTTCCTTTAATATTGACTTTATAATTAAGTATCGAGTTATTATAGAAGTAGAATAAATATAATTCTAAATTAATAAGAAACAGTACATATTTTTTGTAATCAAATTTCTAGCTTACACATAAAAACATAGGAATGCTTATTAACACCGCCTAGTTACCATATTCTCTAAAGTTTACACATTGCATACAACAAGAAAGTATTAACCTAGTTAGATGAATTGATGTCATAACATAACATTACGACAAGAAACCTCATCAAAACAAGCGCATCGGTATTTTCCCCACTATTTTACCACGTTCATTCAAATGTGAATACTCATATGTGGGTTTTTGATAACATAATTATAAGACATACAATTACACAATAGTAAGTAATAAATATTATTATAACTTACTGTAACCGGAAAACCAAAAGGGATTTTGAGGGTATTCATTCATAAACCACATGAACAAGAATGACGACACTCCAGTTATAACTTTATGAAATGAGTAATACAATACAATTTAAAATATTGTTATAAATATTTAAATAAAATATCTTATTTATTGGATTTACGTAACATTTGAAAATTCCCTTAATAAAAGAAACTGGAATATGGAGATATATTCCGACAACAAAATCAACAACACAATTGATAAAAACAACAACATTACTGTCTCCTTACCCAGTTGACTAGTTGCAATCCGCAACAACACATCTGACGCAACATATCTGGATTACCAAAGGCCGTTCAGAAGGCCGAGTCGCGGAGGCTCGCCATGTTTACTCATACAGACGAACTTTATCTAATTATGCTTAAGCCTTCTTAAATAATTCTTACGTCATGAAATACAGAAGAAATGTAAACAAAAGACTAATTACAATGTACGTAGGCGGTCACTTACGAATGACCTAGCGACCGATATCAGTGTATTGGATATATAAAATAGTAGTATAAAATCCTACTATAAGATTTACTAGAAGCCCTCGTGATAAGATGTGAATCATGTTTGCATAATACAGCTATTAAGAAGCATGCGACGACAATAAATGCGTAGTTGATGCAAATATTTGCAAAAGCGGGAGTTGAATTCGCGACCTTTGTTGATCGTCGCTTCGTGAGTCCAACATTAAATGGGCATAAAACAATCTATGAGTATTTCTTAAGAACGCTATGTTTTATTTTTGTTGAAATACGCTGCCTAGTATTTGGTATATTTGGACGTAAAAATATTTGCTATTTTTTTTCTTTCAATAATTTATTTATAATAGGAAGTCTGCCATAATGTAGGTAATTGCTAATTACCGCGTCGTCGTTAAATATTTTTCTTTGTATTTATTTAATAATAAAATTACATACAACTTAGTACGTTAAACCAATTACTTCTATTTTTTGCGAAGAATGTTTTTTTTTCATGTTTTTATTACCTACTTCATATTAAAACAAGGTGAACAAGAATTATATAATTTATTTTTTCAACATATTACGTAAAAATTAAGGACACACTACTGTTGGCAATATTTACTGACCAACCAAAATAAACCAATTTTTTTTTGCTTCAAATTCTTCAATGAGAACTAACGTGAAGTGTGTTACTAGTACAATTTGAAATATCATATAAGTGTCATACAAGTATGAAGTACTAATATCCTAAAATCCAATCTGCGCAGCCATCTTTAGCTAACTTCAGGCTTCGCCCTCAGTTTTCCTGAGATTGAAATTTATAATTATATATAGGATATGCCCCCTGTTAGATGGGCCGACGACATGAAGAGATTGGCGGGAAGCGGATGGGTCCGAAAAGCTGAAGATCGAGTGTGGTGGCGAGAATTGGGGAAGGCCTATGTCCAACAGTGGACAAAAGATGGCTGTTGATGATGATGATGATGATGATATAGGATATTTCAAAAATCCTTATAGTTATCATGTTTATTAACTATGCGTGTTCGAGAACTGTACATACGAGTACATAATTTATAACTTAAACTTGACATAAATTTTAAAATATTAGATATTTATTCTACGTTTGTTGACTTACAAATCCGTTGGATATAGGTACCTCATGATTCCGTTGCATGTTTCCGATTGCTCACTGCATACTCATAGTAGCACCTTAGAAGGTGAACCGTGAAGCAGGTACGTCCTTAGCCTACTAACGTTATACTTGTATATTTGCTAACTTTCTAAGATAGTAGATAAAATTATTTTATATGCGTATACTAAGAACCTTAGTTATTTAATATATTTTTTAAATATTTTTTTATGTTCAAAATCATATGTTTTTTTCATTAATGGTTTATTTTATTATATGCAAACGTCACTAATAATACAGATAAAAATATAAAATGAATACTTACTTTGTTTATATTCATAAAATATTTTTTTAAGTGAATTGACTGGCATACGCTTTATACCTGTTATTGCATCAGATAACCTTTACTTATAGTAATAAGAAATTCAGGTTTCTTATAATATTGCCTTTAAAAAATAACCCTTTAATATAAATCTTTGTTCTCACTGTACAATATAATACATTTTCTCAAGGCTGTTAGCATTTATTAAGATTTACTATTTAACGGCCATTGTCTATTCTAATGATGATTTTACGAAATAGGTCTCACGATATATTCGATATATGTAGTTACGTACATCAATGTCAAGTGTACGAGGATAATTAGGTAACTAGTAACCAATATTCATTTATTGATTTCATAGTGGAATGCGTCTCACAAAAATTTTGATAGAATTTCCGTATGTCGGCCTTCGTCCGTTTTGCGCAATGGATTGCACGCAAAGTCCTCGCCTTACGTTTGACTTGACGATGACTATGTTTGTACTTTATAAAGTTAACTGTTAAGCGCGTCGATATTCGATTATATTTATGCTGGCAATTAATACAACACTATTAAAAGTAATTACAATTTGTATTTATACTAGCCGACTTGGGCGGCTTCGCCTGCTTGAATATGTATATCCATACCTATATTACAAATTCGAAAGTAACTCTGTCTGTCTTTTACGCATCAGGGCCAAACCGCTAATTTAATTGGGATAAACTACTCAAATAGAGATACTTGAGGGTCTCGGGATGAACATAGGATACTTTTTTTTCTCATATTTGTAATATTTTCGATATATACCAATATATTACAATATTTATTAATTTGGCATGCAATTTATTCTGCCATGTTAATAACAACCATCGCTAAGTGACCGTTGCTAAGCAACGATTTGCAAAGTTTGTTGTTAGAAAACGTCACCCAAAATGAGCTTGCTTAACACATCTCTCTATTGAAAACTGAAAATAATTTCATAAATATATTTAATAAATATTCGTATAGTTCAAGCGAGCGTTGCCGCGTTCGGGTCCACTAGTATTAAAATAAATATATAATCGATAAGTTATTTAATAAATATTATATTTCGAATCTATAACTAAACTAAATTTCTAGACAGATAGAAAATAATATAAGAAATATTAAATTTATATAATAAAATGACATATCAAGTATATTTATATATGCTAGCAATTATGCACTAGTACGTGATAATAACATGGTCTCTCCAGAATTTCCACTCATAAAATGTAGTTAAATAAATCTATATTAAATCACATTGTACGTGATTTAAATACACTCTGTTAACACGAGTAGATTCCTTTTGTTATTCATGTGATAAAAAGCCTAATTAATGATGGCAATTTATTGTTAAAAATATTTTTGTTTAAATAGATTATTAGCAAATTATTCTGTATAAACAATTTGTTAATCAATTGATCGATTTTTGATTGAATTAAAATAATATTATCTGTATTTGCGACGCAATTATCTACGCGTTTGCTATTTATAAGCATCAGCTGTTTCCTATTAATATACCTATTTATAATTGACAACGCGAAAGATATATTTACTTAGAAATATATTATTTTAAAATTATCTATATAATTCATATTTAAAGAAATATAAAGGGAAAGGTGTTGCCAGTATTATTACTGTCGTAACGAATTATAACACTTCAATTCTTAGAATAAAACCCTTTCACCGAGCATTTGAAGCAATGGCTGCTATGATTGACATGATGTAAATATAATAGACATTATATGAACATATAACGCTTCTTTACCCAAGACTGAGCATAGCAATAGGGTTTTTTCAATAGGGCATAGTATGTTATCATAAGAACTAATTACATACTAATATACATACAATGGTTTATTGTTGTTTTTTTTTTTCATATATCAAATGATGAATCTATTGTTCTATCTAGCAAAATCTTTGCGTTTTTTGTATATATTAATTTACATGAGACAAGTATATAGCAATAAATCTATTATTGCTAAAATAAAGCGTAAACAAAACAATTATATTAAATTATATATCTTAATGCAGATTTTTTTAGCGTTTAAATTATTAGCAAATGGCAATCGTCGTTCGACCGGCAGTGACGTAACGAACGGAACGGACTTCGTGAACATTCCATAGCAGACTTGCGCTCTAGCGTCTCGACAACGGCAACGATATGCGCAAATCGCACTGATTGTATTGCGTGAACGAACAACCATTTTTATTTTTCTTCATCAAAATTACATATTTGCAGATTAAAATCAAAACGTATTTAATAGAAAATTTTACAAGCGTTAATAACAATGATAATGTATTTAAAATTAATATTTTGTATCTGTTACCACCCTAATGTTTTTTTAATAAATTGTATATTTTCTTAAGAGATCTCAATTTTCTCTAGAAAACACTGCAAGTCTCAAGTGCGTCATGATTCATAATGTTATATGTTTTTTTAGTTAATTTGATAACACTTATATAATTTTTGCAATTTAGGCTGAGTTATAAGTTTTCAAAGTTTAGTGCCTTTATAGTACAATAAAAATATAAAGTGTTTCCAAGTGTATATCATTCGGTAGGTATTTATATCTAAAATTCACTCAAATTCTATTATTACAATATATTGTAATACAAGTGACTACAAAATTATATCAGCTAAATAATATTCGGAAACTTATGACGTCATAATATACTTAGTGTTCGTTGTCATGTGACTTAAAAAAATTGCCTAGATTTAGAGTATAATTTTTTTTTTTAAATGAGGATAATGATAAATACTTTATTTTTTAGAATTATAATGACAACTATTATTTCGTGACATCATTTGTGTGTATATTTATAGTCAATTAGGTACTTTCTAATATGATATTTAAAATAAGTTGCAACTTATGTTGTCATGGTGATACGACGCTGTAGCTTTATGTTAAAAATAACTGACTTATATATAACCAGCCAGGTTCATCGACCGACCGATAGACAAATTTAATAACTAATAAGCATAGACGGTGACCCTTTCTAAATATTTACTTTAATTAGCTAAAATATACAAGTTTTATATCAATTACGTAACTATTATGTGGGTTAGAAGTTCTTAGATAAGATATATAATGTCTTCTTATATGTATAATTTAAATCGTTTTTTTATAATATTTTTTTTCCTCTTTAACCCAAATAATATTATGCAATACTATTTAAGTATATAAAATTTTATATCTAGAGTAAAATGAGGCGTTGTATAAAAGATATATTTGTTAGTGATAATAAGGAATATAACAGATATTTAAAATTTCTAATTACTATTTAAAAATACTATTTTATCTATAAAAATTGATTGACGCAACGCGATACAGTACAAATATAAAAAATATATACGTCACTGGTCAATGATCTCAATCAGGATTAAATTTAATCTGTTTACAATTTAAAAAAAATATAAATAAGTTGTCGATAAGGGTATTATAGCATTAATATCTGCATTATTATCTTATTTTCGCCCTCCCTCGAGTCCATCAACATTGTATGAAAATTATTTAATTAAAAAAATATACCTTTTGTCTAAAAGTAACTAGTGAATTATTTACGAGGTACCTATGTCATATGTATAAAAAACCGAATATATACTTAAATATGAAATTTTATATTCATTCCACGTCCGAACTCAGTATATTTTTATTAAATTTATTTTATTATCTTACAGCTATATGGAGCTAGCAACATTTGCATCATAATTCTTATTGCCAAGTAAGTATAATAAAAGAGCGCAAATAAAACCTGTTATTCCAGTTATATTCAAACGAGATAAACGAGAAGATTACTAAAATCTCTTTGTGATATTCTATTCTCAAAATATTTTCTTATATTGTATGTTCCTAATATAGATGAATTAAACCTTAATAGAGAATAAAAAAATAGAGAATAACCGATCTATAGTTACATACAGGTCATAACAGACATCTATGCCAAAGTTTATCTAAGATACTTTTACCATTTTTGCGTAATGACGTAACAACCAACAAAACATGTCATGAACAAACGTACCAAAGATTACGTTTATGCTTCTTTTATATTTGCGTCGTAGAATGAAATATGTTCTATTTTTTAAACAAACATAGAAAAGAAAAATATTAAAAAGATTACTTAATTCCATGTATCGATTATCTGTAGTTAAATATGAATAACAAGAAACAAAGGAAACGTAGGAAATATCCAACGGTGGTAATCATATTAACACTACTAATTAATATACAAGGAACTGAGTGTATGATCTTGATTGTTCTTGAATAATTGTTTATTTCTTCGATCGATGTAGATGCATATTTTTGCTGATGATAAATCTGGGAATCTGAACTTGGAGAAGTCTTAATGCTGCTGCGTTATGGGGGATGTAGGGAGATAGAAAAACGATACCATTATTTAATATCCATCAATTTTAACAAATAACGTGGTTTGCGGTATTGGTTTACCTGTTATTTTTTTTTACTTAACAGACGAAAATAAAAATGTCAAATAAATTTTGAAGCGGTGTGTGACGAAGCGGATGAAAGAAAACCAAATTGATGCGTCATCAGCATCATAATATGACGTAAGGTTCTAGCGTAGTACTGTGAAAACTAAATCTGGTCATTTATAAATAGATATTTTAATGATTACTTTGCAAGAATTGGGAAAAAAGTATTTTAAATTTTCTTTGTCTTCACATATTTTCTATAGTGTAGGTACCTACAATAATAGTATCAGGTATATTTAAATTCCTTAATACGAATTCAAGCAAACGAAGTACATAAACAGACTAAAACATTTTCAATAAATGTTATAACACATTATCAATATGTCTTTTATATAGGCAAAGTGCAGTTTTTTTTATTTATATAGATATATCAGATATAAAATCGATTACTGTTGACAAGCAGGGATCAATATTTTTATGACGTCATCAGCGCGGTGTCAGCTTTACGATTATCTTTAGATATAAAACTACAAAACGGAAAATTGCTGTTAAAATTATCTTTGAGTACAAAATATACCTATTTTAACTTTATGTGAAATACGAATGACGTTGTTTACATGTCCATTCATTATGCATACCATACCTACCACATTACCTATCAATAGAGTAATATCGATTATGGGCGTAAAGCATAACTTATGATGCAAAAATTTTCCCAAGAAGTCCCTCCATCTGTTAAAAGTTTAAAAATTCTCAGCAAACCAAATAAATCTAAGTTTTTTGTCGTTTTATATTTCGCAGTTGATTGCAGTTTAGTTACTCAACTAGTGATACAACATTCCATTATCTTTTCCATTCATTATCTAGCTTAGCAAAACCTAAGGTTAGTATATTGACTTATAGTATACTATATATTGACTTAATATTTTTCATCTAGTATGTGTCAGAACGCGAAACTAAACGCCGCAATTTGTTTAATGCCTATCTATATATATACCTATCTAATTTGCCTAAGTTGTGAGAGAAAATATTTGCAGTAATTTCACTACAATGCGAAGAAATATTATTTTAAACTAAATACTGATGTAGTATACACTTTTTCCTAACACCTCGATATCATATCGATCAAGCTTTCCATCAAGCACTTGACTGTTATCGATTTTATTACGTGCTTATGTAAATTGTATATAATCGATTTGATTGTACGTACTGTCGATAAAACAGAATAAATTTAGTAAAAATATATTTTTTTACTTTTACTCTTAACTTATATACTCGTATTCTTAAGACCCAATGTATAAGTTAAATACTTATTTTAGGTAAATAAATATATAGACAAATCTTACTATATAAATAAAACTTAGTCACATGTTAAATTTCTGATAAACAGATAACTATGTAACTTCATGGTATCAATAAAGAAGTTCTTAAAATTTTACATGGGCCTGCAATAAGGCAAAAAATAATTAAGTACTCATATAATAATACTTTATTCAATTAAATATTCGTAGTAACAACATATATACAAAGAATCTTAATTTACTTTTTCTTTATTGCTCTAGACATCTTATCATCGTATAAGTATTTACAAATGCCGAAAATTTTAACTTGAAAATACTATTATTTATTAGGTACCTAGGTACCATTCGAACATTAATTATTTATAGCTTGCAATTCTTCAATTTATACATTCTAAAATAATAATAATAATATTTTTTAAATTTTATACAAATGACTAGTACGTATTTTTTTGGTGAAAAAATAAATAAAAGAATAAATATTATTTTGTTTTCAATGTTGACTGTATTATCTGGGAACGTGGCAATACTCTGTATTGAAGTTCAAGGTGACTTCCCTCAGCAACTATGTATGTATCAAGCGGCCAATATATTTCAATTAGCTTTTGTATTCTTAAATATAAATTGATACAGCATGTGTGCTGTCTGAATGACGACAGAAATAAAAGAAAAAGATTATTTAGTAGAATAATTTTGTGAGGCCAGTCGTGGCTCGCTCCGTAAACGCGACAGGTGTGGGTTCGACTCTATCCAAATATTGTATAATTTAATTTCTTTGCTCTGGTCTCCTGGCAAAGTGCGGCGTTGTGTTCCACACTCAACATGCGAGAGCTAGAAAAAAAAATTATAATTATTATAGTATTTATTTTTTCTATTATATTTTATTATGTTCTTTTTATTTTACTTTATATAACTTCTGGGACATATAATAAAAAATTGGATTAAATTCGCAGATACGCCTTTAATTTGCTAGCGGGACAATGTATGAAAAATAAATTATATGACACGTTACAGTTTATTGTTGCTATAAATTACGAAATTGATTAAAGATATCAAAATTTATCAATTTTAGTCCAAGCTGATAAGTTTTTATTTGTATAACTATGAGTCACTGGTAAATATTGGATTAAAGAATTATAGAGCAAAGAACAAAGATAACGTGATAAGCATTAAAAAGCTTTGAATCCAAAAAGGACAACTCAAAAGAAGGAAAATATTGATAATTATTAATTAAAATAAATAAATAAATCAGCTTCACGCTGTATCCCGCACACAGCAGGGTAGGCAGAGAGAACCTAGTGCTTTGACACTCTGTTCCCCACTTTTCGCCGATTTCTAGAGGCATTGCGTGAAGAGTGACTGAACTCAACGCCGGCATATTAGGTACTAATTCCGGAATTTATTATTCTGCTAATGTTAAAACATGATGTAATGACAAAAATATCGAGTTTTAATAATAAGCTCGGTTCGATGTTTATTTATACAAGTACGTAACATTACAAGTGACATTCGTTAAAATTGACACAGCCTTATGGGTGCAAACATACACAAATATAATATTAGCGTTGATTAATTGTTAACGAACGATTCATAAGTGATATCATTCTAAGAAAGACGTAAAGAATTGCCTTGAATTCATTCTCCCGAATACGGATTAAACCCACAACCGTCGCGTTTACAGTCACACGCTTTTGCCACTGCGCCTCTCGTATAATTAAAAAAATATATAATTTATTATAAAACACTGGTGTAATTTATATTAATATTACATGTAGTTTTATTTACAAAAACATAAACTGGCGCCTAACAAAAGGTAGGTCGATCGAATTAGTTAACACGACCCTCGCGTTATCACGCAGATAAGGGGTAAACTTCATGCGTGTTTGAAGAGCGTAGGTTCAAATTTTAATAGTCTGTGGCATTCACAATCGTTACGGGCACGAGTCACGCGCATGCGTCGTGCCACATCATCCCACGTGGACCGAAATTTCGTCATTAGCGAAAAAACTATTATATTAAGAACATCGTCTACAATTGATGATATGTTGTAAATGTAATATATCTATTCCAGCTTAGCGCCGTATTTTTGAGGGTTGTTGTTTTGCGTGTTGAATGGCGGAACTGAACGCCGCGCTTTACCCTGTTGCCACAGCGAAGAAATGAAAACATTAATAAATAATAATTAATTTCTCTGTGTGGGAATCGAACTCATAACCGATGCGTTTAAAGTCACACGCCAGTGCCACTGCGCTACGACGGCCTCATGTAATAATATTTATTATATTATATTATATTTGATAAATCAAATACATATTCATAAATAAATGTAAAAATATTTGATAATAATGGAAGTATTTATATGTGTTTTGGGCGAAATGTTTATTATTTATATCTACTAAAACTTTTCGTAGCAACAGCGCTATGACGGAGGTTGGTGAACCGGTACACGATTAGCTGAATATAAATGTGATAGGACATAGATAAAATAACATATATATAAGTGTAAAAAATTATTATTTTTTTGGATTGTTATAGAGAGAACAGTAAATAAAAAAATATTTTTTAATTATTATTTTCCTGATATAATATGGTACAATAATAATGAAATAAGGAATGAGGAATAAACAAATATATTAATATTTTTGTAACAGTAAAAGGTAATACCTAAATGTGTTTTACATACAGATGTAAAGAAATGAGGCCAGTAGAGGCGATCATTTCTTCGCTTTAGCACCTAAGTTCTGCCATTCAACACGCAGTGCCTCCACAATTAGACGGAAAGTGGGGAGTGGTCAGCGGAGTGTTTTAACACTAGGCTCTCTCTTCCTAACCTACATGCGGACACAGCGTGAAGCTGAAAAAAAATGTAAATAAACCATATGTTATCATAGGTGTGGCCTTGGTGCTTACAAAATGTATACAAAATTAAGTATAGTATCCTTAGTTTCAGACGCTATTATCATATGATATAATTTTCAATGTAACCAGACTGATATGCGTCAATCCGTCTGGCTCTTTTTTTGTTACACATTCCTTATCGATTGTACCAATTTTAAAATTAATGCCAAAATATTTTTTTTTATATGATAATATTAAATTTTAATATTTGCATGTAACCTTCCTAATAAATAGTATGTATGACCTCCATCAATAAATAACACTGAGGTACTCTATCGTTTATGATAACTTGTCAACACTTTTCTTCAATTTAATTATATATTTAGTTGTTATGTTGATATATTATTCATTCATTAATACAATAGAAACAGAGTATTACAAATCTTGGCACTATGACACGGACTGTGACCTCTTATCGTGGAATGAGACTGATGACACAGCCCTCAGGCAGCTACATCAATTATTAGATCGTAGATATGTAGTTACAAACTATCCTTTTAGTTGTTTTGAGGAAAGCTATGAAGTTAATTTTGTATTTTAATTACAGTAGGTATGTTACTGTTTTCACACAAAAAAACAAAAACGTAAACAGTATGAGAAAAAATAATTTGATTAATAAATTGCTTTAAATTAGCTTCAATTTAATAAATTATTATTATAATTGTAACGTTATTTAAAAATACAAAAAATTATAACTGAGCTGCTTGATTATATTATGCTGTGACCACACAAATGTTGGCCATCTATTTCTCACCATTGCCACTCACTCCACGCTACAAATATAGTGCGGTTACAAAAAATATGACACCGGAAACTGGAAAAGGAAGGACTTCCTAACATGACTTGCAATTAAATATTTATATATATCTTAAAAAGATAACGAATTAGCAGTAGTTAATATGGAGAGGTAATACTTTTTAATAATCAACAAGGCTTAATCCGCGGCTTCACTCGAAATAATTAAAAATAGTAGATTGACATATGATACATGAGAATTTAGGTGCTCAAGGCCCTAATCGCAGGTCTAGACCTGTCATACAGGTCTAGGCCTTGTGTGATGACCTTACTCGATAAATGGACTATCTAATGCAAAAAAAAGTTTTTAATTCGAACCAGTAACCCCTGAGATTAGTATGTTCAAATAAACTAACTTTACAACTATTTAATATTAATATAGATCGATATAACAAAGCTAAAAATATTACACGTGTTAGTTATTCACGTTACCTTAGCCTTCAAGTTTCCTTATGCTTTTAAAAATTGCCACCTCCATTTGATTTTATAAAAAAAAAGTATCTTGTATTTAAAAATATTTTGCAAAAACAAATATCAACACTGTGATTGTTAACAATAGTTTTTTTTTATATTTTTATATAACTTGTTTACTTCTACATCTAATTGATGCTGTCTTTATTATTATTCGGCTTATAATTAATTCGGCTTTTGCGTATGTAACAGAAAAAAAATTAAGGATGTATGAAATACGCAAATAAAGGTAATTGGCAAAATGTGGTAACATTTTTTTTTTAAATTTAATTTAGCTAAAGAATTGATAACTTGAGTGATTGCAAAAAAATATAACACGTGAATATCACGGAGGAGGAGGAAAATTTATATATATACTGTTTACATACGAGGTCAAGATTATCGATATATGAATTATTTTATTAAAAAAAAATACAGTCGAATGGATAACCTCCTTTTCTTACAGAAGTCGGCTAATAAAATGAATGAAAATTACAATTTTTTAAGTATAAATTATAGGAAATAGTGGTTAAATTTAGGCATAGTAAAAGATTTTGAACCCACACCTCTTTTATTAGTACCGTCTGTTACATCAAAGCGCTCTACTCTGGCTATAACTAGTAATGCTAGTACTGCAGTTTACTGTTAAAATTCTTATACAATTATCGCAACTTTCTTCGTTTGTACGTCTTGGTAGGAAGATATTTAGAAAGCTAAGCTTCATGGTTAGGAAGGCAACCAATCTGACAGACACCAATCTGGTAAAATTTTAGCCATTTATTTTGTGATGTTACAATAATCTAAAGTGCTTTAGGTACGCATACATTGAAATATGCAAAATAATAATTCTCATAAGAATTTGTCAGATTTTTTTGTAATTTTAACAATTTAAATGACATATGTTTTTTTAAAAGCTTGTTTTATCTTGACTCTGTATGCTGCATGTATCCACATAGCGGGAGAGGCATAGGAAACCTAAGAACCTGGTGTCAACACACTCTCAATTTTGGGAGGCATTGTGTGAGTGGACGAACTCAATCTTACGCTTTGCCTCGAAAGTAATTTTATAACTCTTAATAGAATAGAAAAAAAACTTAAAACTTGGCTAAAAATAATATAGCAGTAGTCTTTATATATTTGCCGCCATGAAGACAGTTACACGACTGGAATTCTCTTTAAGCGCGAAAGATGAAGGAAGAACTCAAATAACTGGCTAATATGAAGTATATCACTAGCGCAGGGTAATGAAGGTATATCACGACATTGGCCTCGCAGTACTGTGTCAAGACTCAAGACCTCTTTGTTAATCGTTAGACGTGTAACGCGGCATTTTTATTGTAATTTCTTACGTACTATGCATATATAATATACCTAGCTGCGTTGCGCTTTTAGTTGAGCTATTTAGTATTTATTGTAGTTGCGTTTTTATTTATTTATTTACTCAATTTTTATCGAGTATTTTATTTATTTAATTTTTTTTAAATTTGAACTGAATACAAGTTTGTTAGTTCAATGAACTAATCGTAGATCCATGTATATTCGTTTACACGAAACAGAATTTGAAATTTTGTGTGTAATTGGGGGTGGACAATGAACCTTTTAATAAGCCTCCTATTTTACCCGACTGCGTGACGCAAATGATGGTAATGTGTTTATCAGTTTACGCATGTGTGTTCCTATGTGGCGTTGTTGAGACCAAACGCCTTGGCCAATTTAGATGATTATTACCTCAATCGATTTATTATTTTACCTATGATATTTATTTAACCTTGCGAGTGTCACTAAACACATTGCAATAATCAAAATTCACCATAATATACAACCAGTCGCCATAAACCAGTAGTAACAAAAAAATTAAAAAACATAGAGCCCGACTGCATAAAACTATAAAAAAAGAGATCTATCTTTAACCAATAAAAACTTCATGAAAAAAAAATATAAAATTTAAATAGGTAATTGGTTGAAGCAAAGGTCCCGATAGTTAATCCTAATGAACTATTGCGCTTGTTGTTTTTTCTTTTAAATTTTATACAGTCGGATTTTTTCTATTATTTATCATTATGAAACTATTAAAAATATATTATATAACAAACATAAGCAGCTCACGACATATGGGAACAAAAATTTCGACTTAAAGTTAATATATAAATAAAATATTGCAACGAATTAATTAATTTGTTGTTTATTAGCCATATTGGATTTTAAATGGCGGTAAATGTTAAGTTTAATACATAATTACTGACACTACATTGACATTGTCATTGTGACGTAATTGGAACGTGTTTGACTTTAATGTGAAATGTCAAATTTCTCGATGCAAATTCAAGTTTTACACGAAGAAATATTTTAGTTACAGATATTTAGACAAAATAAATGCGCTAATTGACGGAAAGTGGAGAATAAAGTGACGAAACATTAACACTATCTGTCTTATCTTATTTCTTTTTCTCGCATGTAGCAGGGTAGACAGCGTATGTAATTATATTAATTAAATCATTTCCTCGAATCAAGCGCGGCGTTGAGCTCTGCCACGCAACACGCAATGCCTCCAAAATTCGGCAGAAAGTGGGGTACGGAGTATCTTAGTCTCTGCCTACCCTGCTGTGTGCGAAATATAACGTGAAACTGAAAATAAAAAATAATAAAATAATATAATGAGCCGCATATTCAAATTTATATTTGCACAAAAACACAACCAGTATATTATGTAAATAATTTGAGAGGTAATTATTTTTTACATTTAAACAAAGGTGCAAGCAACAACAAAAAAATTAATGTATAATCTTAAAATGTAATTAATTCTTTTGTGTGAAAATGATTTCGTGTAAAAAAATATTAAATATATATTTAGCTTTGATATTAAATAAAAATAAGTTGTTAAAATTTAATCATTATGTTGGTAATCCTGTTGGATTCTAAGTGTTCCAATTTTTTTTTTCATTTTTAACTAATAAAACAATTACATACATACCGTCAGTAGGCACCTACTCTTTTTCTCCGTATTAATATTATTATTATTTTCAAAGTTTTAAAATTCTCTTAACTTAAGGAAAATGACAAATAATCTTGAGATTATTTCTCTCTATTTTTTTCATATATACATTTCTTTGTCTTCATTATAAATAATGTACACAGTTATTTTCAGACATATATACGAGATACAAGTAAGTATAAAACAAATACAATTTACGTCACAAAGTCTTTTCTTTCCATCTCGAAAAGTGCAGGATTTGCGACAAGAGAAAGAAAAGGTCATTATATACGAAGTATAATTATACGTAAGTATATACGCGAATTGCCTGGTGATAGTAATTGCTATGCCGTAAAGTCGTACGATCACGACGTCACCTTTATAGGGTTGCTAGCTAAAACTTTATATAAATATATAATTATTTCTGATTTTTTAATTATTTCTTAATTTTTTTATTTTAATTTGATAACTTTAAAGTTGCATAATAATAAATATTCTTTATTCGAAATATATTTTATTGTTTATGTCCTTATCATTTATCACTTTAATTAGCAAAATTGCAACTTCATTACTTTAATGACGTGACTTTATATTAGTAGTAGCATAATGATTCTAGTTCTTTATAGGTAATGATCGATTTTTCTAGACTAGACTTTTCTTAACTGGCAAGGATATAAATAAGAAAACAAGCAACCCTGTCTGACACCAATAATAAATATACAACGCCGAAAGTAGTAACGGCTTCTTTCGAAGCCAATACTGCGAACACAATTCATTAGGGGCATGTCTATAGCTTCGCACAGCAGAACGGAAAACGAGTTGAACCAGTCCTCTTAAAAAAAAAGAACCACTTGTATCCACTCACCTCGTTTCGTACCTTGAAAGAAGAAGTATTTGCGAAGATTAAAAAGAATTATTTACCTGATTTCTAAATATCAATAACATAAAAGTGATTTTATATAACTTAATAGAATATAAAACCTAAAACAATGGTTATTATTTTTTTATCTGTTTCTTAGTTAGAATGTTGTTCGACAAAATTGTTAAAAATAAGTGTTTTATCAAATTGGCTGAAACTTTGTTTTTAAATAAAGCTTTGGATATTGTTTTTAAAACGATATTATTATTAGAAAACGAAAGTAATGTGAATTTACTAATTTGATTTACTAATCAATAACCATGTAATTCAAGCGGGTGAAGAATATAATAATTGTACTTATTATTGTGCTATAGTAAGTAAAAGAGAATTGAAGTAACTGCCATCGAAGGTGCCTGGAAAAGCTAGCCTTATCAGTTGCGTGCATTAATGTTCTTAAAGGATAACGTTTACTCGGATAATTAATGTAATCATATTAAAATAGATAATAATATTATATCGTTGCATATATTTCCTTACTCATTTATGTCATTTATAATACCAACAATGTCAACTAAGTAGGACCTGTCATCACAAGGTCGATAGAGTAAAATGTAAATGAGAAAACTTGCAATTCCATTAATTTTCGTTTAGAATTTATATTAAAAATATTTCTTAAAAAAACAAATACATACCGTATTTGTATTTTTAAGAAATACAAATTATTCAAATTCGTTCAGACATTATAAAAAACTAATAGCGGCTTAGTCAGTTTTATAAGGTATTGTAATAGCGTATTAAATTCAAGAAGTAACGTTAATAAAACGAATTTATTTTTAAAAATGCTGTCTGAGATATATCTGATTTTGAATGTGAACTTGTATTTTCTATTGATGTCTTTTTTTGGTAGATTTAGATAATATTTTTTCATTTTCTTTACGGAACTTCTTTATCTTACTAAATGACATCAAAGATACAAGTGACAAAATAATCTCTTTATCCAATAATCTTTGAAAAACATTAAACATATTAATTACTCTATTTGTCATTGGCCTACGTCATATTCCCTCATTTTAAATAATAAAAATATATATTTTTGTTTCTATATTATTATATCAACATTATTTCAATGATTGCTTTTTATTTCTTTGAGGTGGTCGTGGCGGAGTGGCACAAGCGTCACTTAACATACAATGCCTCAAAAAATCGGCGGAAATGGAGAACGGAGTGTCTTAACACTGTATAGTAGAAAGTAAATACTTTTTATCTTGTACAGTACACGTAATTATGACATTTATTTAAAGTCTTTTGCAATTAACTCTTTAATTTACCGTCTTACATAACAGATGGCAATAAAAAACTAGTATTTATATACATCATATCTAATTAGATACTTAAGTATGCAAATATTTAAAATTCCAAGAATGTGTCTGCAAAATAAAATACTACTACTATAAAATAAGTATATTTTTATTTCTAATTTTATTTATTTATCACCTTTAATTACAATATTATTAAATTTACACACTACACAATATTTTTAAATTATTCATACAACAAAGACCACTTATATTCCAACGTCAAACACAATGTATGTATTTATATAAATCTTATTTACTTAATTATCTAAATTACTAGTCATATAAATAAATGAAATAATCCACAAGAGGTAAATACCCAAAGTTATTATAAAAGTTACAATCGACGTCATTCAGACGTGTTGAGTGCGCTACGTAGTGACTGCACGCCTCCAACACGTTCTTAATTCCGGTCGATAACTACATATTATGAACTTTGATATGTAATGACTGATAAAAAAAATATAATCTGTATATTTTATTATCTGTTGTTATTATTTAAAATAAATTGAGCTAAGTTCAATCGGTTTTTACAATTCTTTGAATTTTTATATCTTTTAATCGTCGCATCGTTTTTTTATAATTACATGACATAAATAATTTATTTTTTTAAATAACTGACAAATAAAATGATAAATTTTGCAATTATTTTAAAATTGGAACATCTATGGTGATGATTTATTATCTTCGAATGACTTAGTTGTTTTAAGCAATAGACAATATGTATATGATATTTCATCATTATCAGAATAAGAAAAATATATTAAAGATTTACGATTTGAATATTTATAAGTATCTAATCATGTTTCAAATCTCTAATGCCTGCAAAATTAATTATATTTTAGTAATTCTAATATAAAAAAAAAACCCTTTTCATACACCATTTTGCGTTGAATAAATCAAAAACTAAATTGAGAAATGATTTTATTAATATTATTCTCAACTTCCCATATTTTGAAGTCATTGTCCACAAATCCTATATAATAGACATACGTACGTATATGCCTTGGACAAACCCAGTCATTGTAACGCGTCGTACTTCTAAAAAATCAATAGCCATATAGAACACTCAGTACAAGTGCCAAACCAATACAGCCTGTTGCTTACTAAGTAGGGCACTGTTCTAGACAACGTAGAATCTATTAAAAAATGCATATTAATTAAACTACATGTATATCTTATGTTATAGATGTTGTAAAAATATTACCTTATCATTGAAAAATGAAAATACTAAAGCTTTATTTAGTCTTCTTCAGTCAATCGTCCATTCTTCAGTTCACACTTTTGTACCAAGCTGTCATTAGTATAAAAAAATTAAATCAAAATTGTAGCGAATTTATATTTTCATAATTTGTTTGTTAATTTAATATAAGAAATTATAATATTTTGCTATTCTAGACAGGTAAAAGAAACAGGTTTGCTAGTCGCCAGGCTGACTGTACTTCACAAATGAGATACCGTTGTCTCTAACAGGCCCAGATTTAAACAAGTTCCTAACTCAGCATACTTTTTTGCATTCGAGATAATCAATCTAGATATTACATAAAATTAATTGGTTATAGAAGAACTAGTTTATTGGCTTTTTATTTGTTTTCGTGTAAGAATATATTTTTTTCCATATCGAGCCGAGCGGAGTTTCTATACATTTTTAATTCTATTAGGGAAACGGAATAATTTAAAATAATTAACGTCCGTCATAAATAACATTTAAAAAATATAATAAAATTTAATTTATTTTTCAAGTACTCGTAGCGAAAGCCGATAAGCCTTAAAATAAAATAAAAGAAAATAAATAAGTTGCTTTATATGGTCACGTATGCGTAGTACCAACGAAAATGGTTCAGTATTATTTATATTAAATTATAAAAACTTTTAATTAGGTAATAAAGATATTTTTTCTTAATTTCATTGTTGTTAGTATGCACGCGGTAATGCACTGGTATGCACTTATAAAACTGTATTACATACATATGGCACGTGCTAGAAAACTACTATGAAAAGTCAAAGCTCGAGAACTAGAGCGACTTGTCAATGTACTGTCATGATTTCTCAATAATTATGAGAAATTATTATCTAAATAACAATGTTTATTTTTTTTAATCTTTATTTCTAGATAAGCATAGGTTATTAGTGATAAGTCACTACTCTTTCTACTTTCCATATAGGGAAATATAAGATTTATTTTTATAGCTCTTTAAGTTCCATATTTTATTACCATAAACCGCAACATTCTTTGTATACAGATACAAGGAAATTAATTTAAAAATGCTCGTACTTATAACTTAAAAATAAACAATCACCTTAAGATAATACTTGTGTAATAAAAAACATTATTGAACTGAAATAAATAACTTGTTTAAAAAACGAACAACAAATTTAAATTCTTAAAATATCTTTAGTATTTATTTACTTTCGCTGTTTGATCTACACTTACGAGTACGTTAAAATCAGCTTCACGCTGTATCCCGCACACAGCAGCAGGGTAGGCAGAGGAAACCTCCACGACACTCCGTTGCCCACTTTCTGCCGAATTCTGAAGGCTTTGCTTGTTGAGTGGCAGAACTCAACGCCGCGATTTGCCTTTACACCAGAGCGAAGAAATGAAAATATAAACGTAAATAAATATCGACGACTTCGATAGAGTGCATTTTATGACTATATCCATACTACTTACGTTTTCTACCCATTATAATTGAAATTTTGTGTTATAATTCTGACACATTGCTTTGTTGAATTGCATTGTTGAATAGCGGAACTAAACGCCGTATTTTTTCAATCAATAATACCACCATCAATAAAACTACCACCTCTCTATCTCTGTCTGCATTAAAGATTGCTTATCAAAACATTCATAAACCAACTATTATTCTTATATTGATTATACTTACTAGATTCTTTGTTTAGCTGTGATTTTCTAACAACAAAGACTCGGATGGCAAGTGTGTAAACATACGAGTCGTATAAAATACAAATACGATTTTATATCGTATTAATAGTGAAATAAGATTGGTATTCCCATACCTTTTAGGGTATCCTGTTGCAAGCCGTCCAGCATAATGGGTACCGACACTTCGCCGGAACTAATAAGGAAGTGAAATCATACGCTTAGAGTAATGTAGGTACATTTTAGATATAAAAAATATATAAGTTAAATATAATACGTACATATATCAAAACAATAACAATATAAACATGTTCGGTTCAGTATTACTGTGTATATCAATTTCATTACTTTCAGTCATTATGGATGAAATAATAAAAAAATATTAAAATTTATAATATATTTCCAAAAATAATTAGCAAATAATTAAAAATTTTTGTTACTTTTTTTATTGTTCTCATATCACACATATTATTTGAAACCTAATCAATTTTTAAATAATAATTTATTCTTAAATGGTTTCAAAAGTAACATTATAATAATTAAAATGTTTTCGTGTCAATGACTTTCTAATAGTTAAAATATTAGGTTGAAACAACGTTTTTCAAATATTATCAATAGAAAAGTTACTTATTTGAATTACAGCTTACTTTACACACACGCTATTATAAGGTCTTTGACACTCAGAAACTAGTATACCATTCAAATTAATGGATTGATTTCAATATTTTAATACAAAAGAAATTAATATTTACTTAGTAGTGAGTGACCGGTCGCGTTACAATTGTTAGCTTGTCAATTAAATATAATACTGACACCATAGCAGCTCAATGGGATCGTATGTCATGAGTTTGTGGCTTGGATCCCAAAAAATAAAAAACAGTAGGAAATAGGTCGGACAAAACATAAAGTTGTAAAATACTATAATCTATACAGGAGCCGTGAGATAAATGTAAACAAACCATAAAACTTATAACTTTAACTTACTACTTTAACTTATTACTTTTATTATATTACTTTAACTTTAACTTATAACTTATAACCATATAACTTTATAGATCACAGAGGATGTGTTATTGGAGTTAATAAATATTATAAAAATAAGTATTATAAGTATTAATAAGTAATACGCTAATAGCGCTGTAAATAATACTATATAACAATGTAAATAGAAGCTATGTAACCCTTTAAGAATAATTACAAATTTAATACATATATATGTAAGTACGTATGAATAACACAAATATTGACTTAACTCGATATACTTTAGTTCACTGAATATTTTCTTCGGAGAAACAATATATTATTAAATTATAACAAACAAAGACGCCGCTGTGGAATGATAAGAAAAATTATTGTGAAAATGAATTTCACTCTGCATAATATTCGGAAAAGGATGACCATATGACCACAAAGAATGACAGGAATAGTTACTTCCTCAGTAAATTAGTAATATTCTGTGTATTAACCGAATCTGTCACCACAAATAAATGGTATTTATAATTTTAACTTTTCTTAAAATTAGATATTTTCCCAATACATGCTATTTGATTAAAGTTTATAGTATAAAGTCCATTGTGCTCTATGTACGGAGATGAATAATAAAAACTGTTTGGTCATACGTATGTAGATCAAACATAGATGACGGCCGCAATCTGCGTAGTTATTCCGTAATCCCACAGACGCAATATACTCGTAGATTTATACCAAAAAACTGACTATATGATTCTCACTAATATCTTGTTTAATAATCTCAATAAAATGTATACATATATTATAATATGTTAAATATTCAAACCGAGACAAACTTGCATAAGCTTTATCACAATATATTTATTATATTTTTTTTATATTATAGTTATTTATTGTTATTTTTGTAGAAACTGAGAATTATTTTTAAAGATCTAGTGATAATATAAGGCTTCCTTGTTCTCTTGCTGAGTATTTTAGCATTCTAGATGGCGGAAATTAGCAGAGATTTTTATTTAATTCGACCGTAAACTAGAAAATATTGTAATCAATGTAATAAATGAAAATGAAATATTCTGTTCCCAAGTTCCCAAACTGTGGACAGTTTGAGTTGAGAAAATTTCATTCAAGCAAATGTGCCATTGTTCGTAGGTTACGTAATCGATTTAACGATTTCCAAGTTAGCCATTAATAGAGATAAATTAAAAAAGTACTTCAAAATATTTTTGCTCTTATTTATTATTTTTTTATTTAAGAAATAAATACAAAAAAATGTACCTACGCAAAATACGTATTAAAAAAATAAATCTTTGTTATGTACTTTTATATATACAAATGACGGTATAAAGCAATACTCGTGTACAGTGGCTCACGTCCATTGACAAATATTGACCTACAATCAACAAAATCATATGTTTTTTGCATACAATCTGTCAAAGTAAACGACCTGTTTATTATATTCGCGCTAACTAGATATGCTAGCTTTATCACATATTAAACTAGATTTACATATGTATTTCAGCACGTGGTGGCTTTTCAGAAAACTGTATATACTCCATCCATCCATCCATCAGCCTTTCAACGTCCGCTGTCGCCGGTCGCCGCTGTCTTCTTAAGGTCCACCTGGTTGGAGGGCGGCCTGTGCTCCTTTTGCCGAGACGGGGTCGCCATTCGAGGACCTTTCTTCCCCATCGGTCATATACTCATATGACATATATTTCTTAACTGATCGTATATTAAAAGAAAGAAAAAATATTTATTAAATTTTCATCTTTAAGTTGCTATAAAGCCTTCTTCGTTTTTCGCAAAAATTCGACACACTGGATCTCGAATGGCAAAGCTCAATGAAAAGGCACACTTTTTCTTCCCAATGGAACCCAAAACCGCTGTATTTACAACGTATACTTTAAATACTTTTATTCACACATTTTTCGTATTTGGCAGTCGATATTTAAACTCAGACGAAAATAAGAAATATGCCAACTTGCATAATTAGCATTAGAATATTTCTTTTTCTTTTTAGATGTCATCGCTTAAAATCTTCTAATATGTTCTAACTGTACACTGTCTACTGACATTTTTAATAAATAATATATTTTCTATTGACATATTGTTAATGATTATATCATTGTTAAACATTTACTTTAAATATTGAAATTGTGTGACACCTATATTTACGGTTGTAATTTTATGTTAAACAAGAAAATTTTCCTCATTGAAAAGCTCGTGTTGTCTAGATCATTTAGCATAATCGTTATTATGCGATTATTACTTTATAAATATGGACAATAATTGCCATTGGAGGAGATACGATCATAGTTTTCTTCTTTATATGTTATATGAGAACTGCCTTTTTAGCTATACATCGTAACATGCACATTGCAAGGTAGCCAGAAGGAACCTGGGAACCTAGTGTTAATACACTCCGTTCTACGTTAAGACATTTCTATTGCCCTCTTTAGGCATTGCGTGTTAAGTGGCGGAACTCAATGCCACGTTTTGCTTCGATACCAGATCGAAGAAATGAAAATAGTTAAGTGGCAATCGAACCCACAGCCCGTCGCCTTTACAGTCGCACTCTTGGGCCCCAGCGTAACGACAGGCAAGAAAAAATATGTTAAAATACAAAACTAGACGAAGAAAAATAGCATACCTAGTACTAAAGAGTTTCGATAAATCAATTTTCACACGAAGGTAGCAAATACTAAATAACGTCATATTTTTTTAAATTATGTATCTCTTTAGACTATAGTAAGTGCGTTCTAGTTTTATAAAGATTAAAAAGAAACGAATAAACAGGATTTCTTAAAATAATTGTTAAGGAAAATTTTAACATTCTACAGGCTCTATTTTAAGACCTGGGTAAAACCAGGTCTGACAATAATTAGTAGATCTTTAAGGTACTATAGGTACAAAAATTATTATTTGTTCCTTATAAATTGTAATATCACTTCAATTATTATGTTAATTTTACCTTTACAAATTTAAAATGCAACAATATAAAACAAGTTTTCATTTTGGACGTGGCTTTAATTATTTAAATAAGAATTTTAATTACATATTACGTTTAATGTTAATATTTTAATTTAACAACGTCAATAGGTATACTCGTATAAAGTGAATTGTAAATGAGGAAATAACTAAAATAATATTTTTTGTGTTACCAAATAACAAGTGCGCAAAATTCTAAATTACTTAGAAAAGCATGATAAGAATATCAATAGATATAAAGTAAACAAAGTTATTTTAAACAGCTACTTTACTTGACGGCCATGTTGCGTGAAATTCGTGACATATGACAGTTAAATTTCAAAACATACATAATAATTACTGTCATATTTTTATACAATCATTTTTAAAGTAAGAAATATACCTGGCTGAGATTGCTTTTAAGAAATAAAAAAGAAACAAAAGGTCGGTTTTGAACTTTCATAATATGTTTTTATTTATGTATTTTCTGTCTTTTCTTGGGTGTACGATAAAAAAATATTATTATTGTTATAATATAAAAAATAATGGATTTAAATAAATAAAAAAATATTTTTATATTATAATTTTAATGAAAATATGTAGTAATAAAAGTAAAACTTGGACTTTGAATTGTGCGCAGTATATTTTGATGAATACCAGTCCGAGGTTAAAAAAAAATCAAACAGTAATGGTCATATTACACCAAGTAGATACTTATGCTTACGTCAAAACGGGTTCAATTAAAAAAAAACTGCAACATGTATGTGTATTAATTAATTTAGGCTATTGAAGGAGCGATTGTTAACTCGACGGTTATTGGTTCGGTCCCATTGGGGGAATGAGTTATTATAAATTAATATTTTCATTTCTTCGCTCTGGTAAAGTAACAAGAAGCAATGGCTCAAAAATTTGCGGAGTGTCGAACGGAGTGTCTTAACACTAGGTTCCCTCTGCCTACACAGCTATATGCTGAATTAAAAACATATATAATATTGATACCTCATAGTTTCAAACTATTAAACTAGCAAAGGACTCTAATAAATGCTTTAACTAACACAACAACATTTTGAGATGTAACAAAAAATACGTGCGTCACAACTAAGACCGGTCAGAATTATATATTTCTACTAGAAATTTCTTCTTAAAATTAACATATTTAATATAAACAATGTTATTTATGTTTGGTCTAATCATACTGTTTGATGATTTAAATAAAATTAATTAACATGCTTCTTCTTATTAGCGGTATTTTTTCAGATTCACGCTCTATCCCGCACGTAGAGGTGTAGGCAAAGGAAAACTGGGAACCTTTAGACACCGACTTCTATTTCCCACCTTCCGCCGAATTCCGGAGGCATTGCGTGTTGTCTCACAAAAGGCCTGGAATTCTTCTTATTAATAATTTTCTTTATTTATTCTTTAAATCTAAAAAGTATATTACTTATTATTACTTTGAAATAACAAAAATATCGAATACCTTTAAAAGGCTAAATTCAAATTCAAATTCAAAATATTCTTTATTCAAATAAACTTTATAAGCACTTTTGAATCGTCGAATGTACATGTCAACAAAAAGCTACCACCGATTCGGAAGGCAGTTCTGCTGAGAAGAGCCGGCAAGAAACTCAACAGTTGCTCTTTTTAAAGTCAATGGTATATTTTACTATTACATTAGCTGGCAGCTGTCCTGCCTGACATTCAATAGACATTAATTCCATACATGCTTATCCTCTAAATATTCTTGAACAGTGTAATAAGCTTTACTTGTTAGAATTTTTTTTACAGATATTTTAAATTTTGGAAGTGGCAAATTAAGAATACACTGCGGAATTTTATTATATACACGTATACTCAGACCCATAAAGGATCTATTAACTTTGAAAGAAGTAAGAAGAACAAAGAAGAACTAAGAAGAGACAGATGCAAAAAATATCCCTATTCTCTTAATTTCTCTTATACAGTTAATTAGATATCACCTACCTTGGAAGGTATAATGAAGTTAATGTTTTGTAATGTAATATAGCAATAAATATTAACATATTTCATATTTATGTATTTTTCTCTGTTGTATAAGAACAAAATAAATTCATTCTTTTTTGTTTTTGCGGCAAACTCAAACGTTACTTCTTTTGTGGTTTGCAAATTATTATTTGCAAATTAAAAGGAGTATTCTCCTTTTATTATATTTTATTAATATGTTTCATTATTGTTATAATATATTTAGAGTATATAAAATAAGACGATACCCACCAGGGGGAATGAATTATTATTTATTAATTAATATTTTGGCACCAAAACAAAAACCCAGCGTTGAGTTCTGCGACTCAACACGCAATGCCTTTAAAAATTCAGCGTAAAGTTGGGCACAGAATACAGAGTGTCTTAACACTAGGTTATCTCTGCCTTAAATGTGAAATACAGTGTGTAGCAGATTTTTTTATTTTATTAATTGGCACATAATAGTGCTATTTATTATATATCTAATTCTTTATATGTCAGTAAATACCTGTCTATGCGTGTCGTACACTCGAGGTCCATGTCGCAACGTTAGGGACGTGCGTCGTCCTCACATCAAGGCTGCGCCCCTCTATTCTAATGAAAAATATATATATTACATTTAGATTTATATATTATAGTAAATAGAAAATGTTTTAAATAGTGTATTTTTTAACAATTTTTATTGTAAGATGCTTGCACTACCAAATGACACGAGATATGACGTCAAGTATAAACGCCAATTATTTAAATTAGTTATAATTTTAGGTAAACATTTGAGCAAAACATATAAACTCGTATGTAAAGTATATAGGTAAAATGTGCAAACACGGAAAAGTAGTGCGTTTTCTGGCACAAATATAAATATATATTTAATATTTCTAAATGTTTTTTTTTTGGATTATCTTATAAATACTAATAAAGCTGTAATGAAGTAAGTACATAGTTTGTACTCATTTAAAATTATCGCTATCGGAGTTAGCAGAGAAAGTTCTTTTGCCTCTTAGACCTCTACAAACATCAGCCACTAGGAATTTTCCTTTTTACTTCATATTAGTCCTAGTCTCGTAGATAGAGAGTGTTAACCAAGCTGAGGCCAACCTCTTTCTCTGTTAAATTTTTAATAAATAAATTCATTATTAAAATATAGAAAGTAAAGATAGGTTTCTTTATGTTCACTAGGTTACAAGGCAAGCAGGATGGCACCTTGGAGCAAGTAATATGCCAGCCTATAACAAATGTAAAATAAATACCGCGTGATATTTCAATGACAATAATTAAAAATGTTATATATATATTACATTATATGAGACCGTATATAAGTTATAAATTTAAGAAACTGCACAGTTATGACATGCGTTTATTATAATATAAAATTTATTTCAGCATTAAGTACCTATATAAGATTTTTTACAATTGTTCTTTTTATAATTTTGATAATAAATAAAAACAACCTATTAAATAATAATAATACAACCTTCTTTTACTATGAAATAATAATGTATAATGAATACTTTGATAGCAGAATCTTCTTAGTCTTCCAGAATTGTTATTGTATTTTTTGCTTTTATATTTACTTACATAATTTCTTAAGGATCTCTATCTAGATATATAATTTTCGTTATTCTATTTCAAATCAGTCATTCTGTGATGACCACATGACATTGATTATATTGCTTTTGTAAAATTCAACAATATCCATCACATCCGGTTTACGCTTCAATTGACGTAACACATAGAGTTAAATATTTTTAATCAATATGTTACATGTACCAAAGATCTCTTTAAGGTACCAAAATGAATATTATAAGATATACACTATAATTAATAGTCGATATAAAAGGTAAATAATATAATAAATTATCAGTCAATAATATAAATTCATTTACAAATGCTTCAACAACCAACAGTTATAGCATTATATGTATCATAAATATCTCTATCTATCTAATATTTCCGTTAAATCAAAAGACTAACTACATATTTATTATCTACTAGCGGACGTGCGCAGCTTCGCTTGCGTATGTAAGGGTGAATTCTAGAAAACCATGAAATATATGTTCAATTAAATATTTTTAAGAATCTAAATATCAAATTTTATAAAAATCGGTGGCGATTTAAGAATTTTCCCATACAAACTTTCAACCCCTTATTTGCACCCTTAGGGGAAGAAAACAATGAAACATATGTTTAATTATATACGTTTAAGAGTCTGAATTTTAAATTTTATAAAAATTGGTGACGATTTAAAAAAAACCTATACAAACTTACAACCCCTTATTTGCACCTTTAGGGGAAGAATTCTAGAAAACGATGAAACACGTGTTCAATTAAATACTTTTAAAAATCTAAATTTCAAATTTTATAAGAATCGGTGCCGATTTAAATTTTTTTCCATACAAACTTTCAACCCCTATTTCTCCCATTTAGGGTTAAAATTTTTCAAAATCCCTTCTTAGTGGATGTCCAGATTACGAAAGTAAACTTTTGTCCAAATTTAACGTTTCTACGCACAGCGGTTACGGCTGTACGTGCGTCTTACCTCAGTCAGTGAGGACAAGTCCCTTTATATATATTATCTATTATCTATTATCTATAATACAGGCCGTCGTAGCGCAGCGGCACAAGGGTGTGACTGTAACGCGACGGTTGTAGGTTAGATCCCCACTCGAGGCAGTGAAATATTTATTTAGGTTTATACTTCCATTTCTTCGCTCTGGTGTCGTCTGGTTCGCGGTGGTGTCTAATGTCTTAACACCAGTTTCTCTCTGCCTACCCTGCTGTGTGCGGGATATAGCGTGAAGCTAATTTTATTTGATTTTGTTGAAACTACAATACAAATCATTATTTAGTCAAATGTCAGACATCGTTTCGGACACAATAGCGTCTCTACACTCTACATCCCTATTAGCCGTTACAAGTACGACACCGAATCGTTAAATTGTTGCAGTGGAAGTGGAACCATCTAGAACCGCATCATACGATCGTACGATGTCGACGGACGTTACATCACTGGCCGACGCTGACCTTCCAGTGAAGATTTAGCACTTTTTTTTTATTATATCGCGGTTCAATAATCTTTTTAACTAATATGGTATTATGGCGGGAAATTTAGTTTTTAGTTTTAAGTTTTTATTATGTCTCGGTTAGTATTGAGTATATAGTTAAGCTGTGATTGTCGTAGATATGCAAACAAATTCCTTTATTTTGTATTTGATATATTGGTTTAGGTGTAAGTTATTTTTAAAATAATGTTAAAATTTTTCTTCGTGTAGGTAATGTTTCCTATAGAAAATTACATAAATGAAGATTTTTGTTTATTTTAACGCGTGTGAACTAAAAAGCCAAATCCACTTGTTTCCAAACCAGTATTTTTTTTTTCAATTATTTAACCTATTATTGATAATTTCTACTCAAAATACTAATATCTACAATGTATCGTTATAATTGACTAATATGTATATTAAATATAGAGATGTATGTGACTGTAAACACGATGGTCGTGGGTTGGATTTCTACTCGATAGAATTAATTATTTTTATTTCCTCGCCCTGATAACAAAACAAAGCGTTGCATTGAAATCCGCTAATTCGGATAAAATTCGGAGAAACGAAGTGTCTACAGAAGGGTATACACTCTCTGTCTACCCTTCTGTATCGTAATACACCATGAAGCTGACTTATTCAAATAAATATATTACCTGTACTCTACGTACTTTCTAATGAGTAAGATTAAAAATATTCAATTTCAAGTGGTTACTATCTGGTGTTCACTGGACACAGGACGCTGGTGCTAAGTGAGCTCTTTGGATAACCACTTGTCATTGTTATCTTTGCAATTCGCGAAACAGCTATCACGATAACACTTCAGTACCTATGGCATCGCAGAAATGAAATAATCGTTTATTGTTTAAATATGAAAGACTGATATCTACATATATATCAATGTATTTATATATAAAACTGTTGGTAGTCGAGATCTGTTTGTACCTATTATTGGGAGATATTCATCGAAAATTAAATTATAATAAAGATAAAAAGATATAATGTAAATAAAGATAATTATTAAACTAAATTGATTTAATTTTTTTGTGATACGGTTATACGAGTACTCGTACATAACATTGCATTCATGTTTACATTATAATTTTAGCAAATTTCATAAGGGAAGTACTGTATAGGTTTTGATAACGCGGCGAAGTTCATACAAAATGCAACAAAAACAATGTAAGTACTTATTTGTATTTGATTGTATTAACTTAAAACTTTTTCTGTGCTCCAAGGGACCATACATTGATACTTCCACGGGATAGATTCTCTTGACAGACGGATAGACGAACAACAAAGTAATCCTATTAGGGTTCCGTTTCTTCATTCTGAGATACGAAAGCCTAAAAATATTTTAAATAAATTGATTAATAACATGTCATAAAATATTACTCAATAAATTCCTTGACTTCCATTATTTATTTATTACTTGTAGAAAATTATTTCCGCGTATTTAGTTAATCATCTCAAGAACACATAAAAATGTACATTAATATAGCTTTTCAAATTATTTTAGAAGATTATTTTTAATGGCATTATTTATATTGAAGATGTATGGGCGTAGTGCGGCGTCTGACGCGACGGTTATAAGGTATATTTCTAAACGAATAAACAAAAGAAATACTCGCTTTGGTAACAAGACAAGGTGCGGGATAGAGCGTGATACTAAAAAAGAAATTTTAAAAATGTTAATTTAAGGCAATACCAGGCTTCAGTTTTTCATTCAATTCAGCGGAAAGTGGAGAGTGTTGTCTTAACACTAGGTTCCACACAGACTACAGTGTGAAGTTGAAAAAAAGAATAGAAAAATAACATAAATATTAAACGGAAAACCGCATTGTTTTGAAATGTGTGTTTCTATGGGTAATACTTTATTATAGCAACTATAGATCGCGGTAATTTTGCTGTGAGGACTTATTATTGTTTACATTCTTCTAGGTCTAAGAACATAAAGCTAATGCATAGGGCATGTAGTAACAAAAACAACTCCATTATATACAAATGCGAACAGTAAATATGATAATTAAATCAAAATATTTTTTCTTAATTAAAAAGTCTTCACAAGTCTTGTTTAATGTCAATTAACATTATTTTATTAGTCAGTGTTGCCAGTGTAACTAACATTACATAACGGTTTTGATACATAGCAAAAACAAATATTTTGTGAATTTTGATTACTTACTGTTACAATACAAAGACCTGTATAAATTAAGATCTCATAGAGATATATATGAAAAATATGCAAAGTAATTATCAAAACGATCCACTATTAAACAATAACTTTATTTATTTAATACTTTATTACACCAAAATATGAATTAACTAATAACACACACGAGAAACAAGCATAAATTAAATTAAACAAAAACGAAAAAAAAAGAAACAAATGAAAAATGGCAAACTTTAACATTGACTCGTGCTAAACATGTTTTTAAGACTATTTAAAATATGTTATCCTTAAAATTTATTACAATAAATGACATCTTGGTACAGAATTCACAGATAATTAAATTGGGATAGAATTCACAGATAATTAAATATATTTTTTTATTTCTCGTCTCTTTAAGAATATAAAATTAAATATTAATAATGATATCAATTCTCTAATACTTAATGTTCTATGTCTAGATCGCTTAAAATACCTCTCAATGAATAGAAGGAAACTTGAATTATCCTTCATTGGGTTTTAAGCTTAAGACATGTGAGAGAACATGTGCAGGACCACATGACGTTATTCCATCCATCATTGTTTGCGGTTATCCTGTATGTTACTATAATAGATAATTTTATTTAAATTTTATTTATTGAACTAGAAAATAGAATAATATTTTTTTTAATATATATTTTTTCCAATGCATGAGAAGTGTAGTGAAACTTAGAGCTTAAAACCTCACCGCAATGGTAAACTAAGCTACGAGTGTATTATTTTTTTAAAAATAAAGATATCGCTGTTAAGTAAGAATCGAACTCATAATGTCCGTGTTAGTCTATTTCTCCTATTACTCAAAGGTGAAAGGGAAAATTATGTGCATAATATTGTAACCGCTGAGCGTAGAAACGTGAACAGATGAAGAAAATTTGGACAGATGTTTATTTTCGTAATCTGGACATCTACTGAGAAGGGATTTTGAAAAATTTTAACCCTAAAGGGATGAAATAGGGATTGAAAGTTTGTATGGAAGAATCTATAAATCGGCACCGATTTTTATAAAATTTGAAATTTAGACTCTTAAAAATATTTAATTGAACACGTATTTCGTGGTTTATGAGAATTACCCCCTAAACTGAAAATTATTTCATAAATATTGTTAATAAATATTCGTATAGGTCAAGCGTGGCGAGCGTAGCCGCTCAGGTCCTCTAGTCCTATATCTTATAAAACAAAGTCGCTTTTTGTGTCTGTCTGAACTTTCTAACTCTTCTTCTTCTAAACCACCCAACGGATTTGGACGCGGTTTTCACCATTAGGTCGAGTATTTCTCAGGGAAGGTTTATATATAGTTTATTATTTGTACATTCTTATGTAAATTAACATAAATACGATAAATGTGTATAAAGTCCTACCCGCTGAGACACTTTGGCGCATGCGCTGCTTTAATGGTAAATACTACATGAAAAAAATGTACTGGAGTATTGTTCCTCTTAATAAGATCTACAAAAAAGTCCGCGATGGCATATTCGTATCTTTTAAGAATAACGTGTAGTGATCATATTTCTGTCTAAAAATAGTAATTTCAATATATTTTTTATTGTGAGGGATATTTCTCCATAATGGTATTAATCCTTATCCTTTAAAATACTTTATTAAATTTCTACGTTAAAGGAAGATAAAATTTGCTTTTTAAACTATTTCGAAATTGCGAATAGTTTTAGAGAAAAACGCATTTAATTAATGACACATCACGCCGTTCACACATCAACTGTATCGAGTCAAGTTTCACTTATCCCGTACTCTCAGCATATAAATAAGTATATTAGTTACGTTGGCCATTTAATGTAGATCAAAACTGTCTTTTCTGTTTTTCATTTTAATAAGTACTTTAGAAGTTGTTACAATATCAAAAAATCCTTGCTGCGAAACGCGCCTCGCGACGTTATGCTTATACAAGCGAGTCGGCCGCGCCCGCCTGCCTTACACGCATCGGTGGTCCAGTGGTAGAATGCTCGCCTGCCACGCGGGCAGCCCGGGTTCAATTCCCGGCCGATGCATTCTATTTAATTTTCGTCACAGGCAGCCACGTAGTGCTTGCTTTTCATCAGGGACAGAATACCTTCTTCAGCATTAACCACAAGCTCGAAAAAAAAACCCCCCCTGCCTTTATAGCAACGAAGATTTAGATGCGTTTGCACGTATTGGATAATTCGAGTTGAATGTATTATTTAATGTCATTTAACTATCTAAAAATAGTAATTTAAATATATTTTAATAAGTACTTGAAAAGATTAGTAGCACAGATTTAAAATTACGGTACCTACTAAAAAATCCTTGCTGTGTAAAACAATTGGAAAATCCTTATTGAAACTACGAAAATGCGGGTTGCATTAGGGTTTAATTAATTTTCACATTATCTTAAGTGCTTTGCAAACATACATTATATGAATAATCCAGTAGTAAAAGCGGGCGAAGCCGCAATAGGGTCGCTAGTTATATTATATTTTTCTTCAGTAAAAAAATTAACAATATTGTATTGTTATAATATTTAAATAACAAATATGTACTCACATAATTATAGCAATTAGAAAAATACTATATTAATATTAAATAAATAAACATCACTTTGTATTATGATTACCTAAAGCTTATTATTTCTGTCAACGTGACTGTTTATTTAACTATCGTTGTAATTGTATCTTGAGATAATCTTTTCTGATCTCACATTAAATTATACTGCCAATATATATTTTTTAAATATATAATTAGCATAACTTTGCGTGGCAAACACAGGTGCATGTTAAACTAGCGGTCGGACCGGGATTTACCCGCTTGACTTATACGATCGTATATTTAATATAATTTAAGGGTATTTAGGAAAAATTGGTCAAAATTATAATAGTATGGTTATTAATACGCTAAATAAATTGTAATTTGCTATTTTATTTGTATTTGTCGGAAAAATTATCGTATATGAGAAATGTTTGGTTACTTACATATTTCATATCTATGGTGGCGGAATGGACTGGTTTTTCCTGCGTAAATACCGATGACATGGGATATCAGAAATAAAAAGGAGCCATTATTTTCGTCCACAACCTCCTATAGCCGGCGAAGAAATTGTTGATGCCACATTGATTGTTTAGTCTAAATAAACAGAAAGACCGACAAAAAAATTGTGTGTGTTTTTAACCGACTTCTGTAAGAAAAGGAGGTTATCAATTCGACTGTATTTTTTTTTTTTTTTTTATGTTTGTTACCTCATAACTTTTAACTGGGTGGACCGATTTTGATAATTTTTTTTATTTGAAAGGTATAGCTTCCCGAATGGTCCCATTTTTTTTGGTCCATGTCTGACAATGGTATCCATGAGAAAATCACATAAGTCTGAAATTTGCATTATGCATGTGCGCGACTAATAGCCGAATAACTCAATGTCGCGCCAACCGATTTTGATGATTCTTTTTTTATTTGAAAGGATACACTTCAAGGATAATTTGGTGAAAGTTTGGTTAGGTTTCGATTATGGAATCCGGAGAAAATTGAGAAAGTTTGTTTTTTTTCGTCAAAAATTAATTATACAGTAATAGTTACAAGCAAAAACTTTTTAAATTGATGTCAGAAGTGAGATTCCTGATCGTTGCATTTCTTTTCAACCAATCTCAAAAAAGAGGATGTTCTCATTTTCAACCAACTTCAAGAAAGGGAGATTCCGAATTCACCCGAATACTTTTTATGTTTGTTCTTGTCAATATACCAAAATGTAACTTTGCACAAAAATAATAGCTAATTAAATGAAGTTTTACATAGAACAATCACAACCACTCGTTGACAACCACTACCACCACCATCACCACTCGTTCAAGAAGCATCATTTTAAGATCTACCCATCACTAAAAATCGTAAAATAAATTAATTTTTAACAAAAACAAAAACCGACTTCTAACAACGAACTAAAAAGTGAAAAATAATTATATAAAGATTTTATAATTTTGAAGTCGGTGTCAAACTAATGCTACAACACCTTTACTACAATATCTAATTACTAAGCCTGTTTGTTTTACTTGGCACCGACTTCAAAATTATAAAATCTTTATATAATTATTTTTCACTTTTTAGTTCGTTGTTAGAAGTCGGTTTTTGTTTTTGTTAAAAATTAATTTATCATATCGTGTAAATAACTTGATAGAATATATTTATTTTAAAATCGCTATGTTTTATCACATAAACGCTTAAATATATATCAATAAATATATATCAATACGCAAATATGTATCAATGCAAAAACATATAACGTGAAAAATATATAACAATAATAAGAATAAAAAAATATAATATAATACAAAATTAACATTAAAATTAATAAATAAAAAAATATATTCAATTGTTTTATATTTATGCGTTTCCCTCGTTTAATAGCGTAAATAAAAAAACATTTCTTCACCCTGGTATCAAAGCAAAAAGCGCGGCGTTAAATTCCGCCAATCAATGCGCAAAAAAGTGCTTCGAAAAACGTAGGGAGTGTCTTAACACTAAGTTCCTTCTGCCTACCTTGCTGCGTGCGAGAAACAATGTGAATGAAGCTGATTTATTTTATTTATTTATAGAATTTTATACACTTGAGTTTGCGGGCATAGGCACTCATTTTACTAGTATTTGAAGGTCCTGCAATACAAAATGCAGCAAAAAAGATCTGTAAAAGCTTACGGATAGTGTATAATAAATATCAAACAACTAAAAACTGTCGTGATTGAATAATTGTTTTTCCGTCTATGTGAATGCGTCATATTATTTTGACTTACGTCAACTATGGGAAATTCATACACACAAATTTCAGTTGCAAATTGTTTAAGACAATAAAATTTTAAGTGTAATAAAATGTATTATAGTATGTATATATTATATATATTTTAAAATATATACAGTTATATTTATTTAATTATTATTTGTTAGTTTAATTAAATTATTTTTTTAGGTATATCTTTTTTATAAGTAATATACTACGTCATACACGAATAACCTTTTATCTATTGCGAATCAATGCTAATTCAGATACCTTCAAATTGGACATAAATAGATTGTTATTTTGTTTTATATATGGTAAGTATTACCATAAGTGTTTAATACACACACATTTAATAAATACTTTAGAGCTTCCTTATAAAAAAATGTTTGCTTAAAACTAAAGGTTAACTAACGATTTTAACTATTTCTGTAAAGGATATTCTACCTAATTATCTTAAAATCGTTTCCGGAAATCCGATTTTAATAAACGTTTTTTAAATTAGTTTTACCTAAATAGTATATAGGCTACCTACTTACCTAATATATTTTATTATATTAACATACATATATTGAACAAAAAGGCCAGTCCTGGCGCAGAAGCACAATTAAGTGACTGTAAACGCGACTGGACGGGTTCGATCCCAACTCGAGGAAATTAAATATTTGATATGTCTGTTTCTTCTTCTGCTGAAAATAGTGAACGGAGTGTCGTAACACTATACCCTCTGCCTACACTGCAGAATAAAGCAATTTTTATTGAACAAAAACAACTTTTCCATTCGTGTATAAATATATACGAATGTAATTAAGTTGATTCGAATACACGAGTAATATTGCTAATGAGCTACTTTAAATAAATACCTATGTGAAAATTATTTCTTAGGAAAGCATTTTATTCGACTTATTTAAATTGTGTTTGAATGACTTACTTATTCGTAGCAACTGTGAAATGTACTGTAGTTAAAATTATTCTATACATAACAAAGAATAAATAATAAAAGTTTTAATTAATAAAATGCTTGTTTTTTATAGTTTTCCTTTGACTATGGCCCTAAATAGTTTTTAATGAGAAAAATAGAAATATTTACGATCGTTGGCATTACATGACTGACAGGCGCGCGAAGCCAAAAAATCGTAATGATACTCTCAGCCCATTATTTTTGTTATATAATGCTTAAATATGTGTTGTTTAGATGAAATTTCATGAAATTTCCTTCCACGCGCCACCGAACTGTGGAATAGCCTACCCGCGGCAGTGTTTCCAGGTCGGTACGATATGGGTACCTTCAAAAAGCGCGTCTATCTCCACCTCAAAGGCCGGCAACGCACCTGTAGCTCTTCTGGTCGGGGTCGTGGGCGGCAGTGATCATCATCAGGTGACCCGAACGCTCGTTTGCCTTGTCCTATTTCCATAAAAAAATAAAAAAAAAATTAAATTATAATTGTAAGAGTCGTGAGAATCCAGAAATAATTCAGCTCTCTAAAAGCACTAAGCGCTTAATCATACGTTTCACACAAAATGTATTTTAAATCCCATTATATAAATATACATTAAGAAAGCAAGAATGTACATAATGTTTAATTAATATGTGTTTTTTCTGTTAAGCATGTTAACTATTTACCGTAGGACAAAGTTCAGCATTATAATTCTATTTAACATAACAAAGGAAACGGGTCAGAAGGTCTGGATTAGCGTAGAATAGGCGAAAGAAATGATTTTACCCTCAATCGTTCTTAAGTACTGTCGGCAAAGAAATTATACTTTTTCGTTTTATTTTTCAGCTTCGCTCTGTATTCCGCAAACAGCAGAGTAGACAGAGGGATCCTGGTATAAAGACACCTCGTTCTCTATTTTCCGTCGAATTCTGGAGGTATTGCATTTTAAGTGGCGGAACGCGCTTTGCCCTATATATATATATATATATACTTGTACCCCTGTGCCACAAGTCTCTTGGTATACTTCATCATTATATATATATATATTTAAATCATCAAAATATAAACCACAATAATTGAAATATCTGAATATTGCCCAGTTTTTTGCTTATAAGCATCAGCGGAACATAAAAATTTTAGAAGTAAAAATTCCGTTTTTCGCTTTTCTCTTCTTTCATGAAGCTCTAGCAATCATTGCTTGTACTGGAGATTGAACTCACGATCGAAAGTTAAATATGATTCAAATTCAACAAGACAGAGTCAATAATTAACAACTAATGAAAAGAGAACACTTACTATTTATATACTGATATCTAATTATTTACTAATCAAATATGCATCTACGTGATAATAGCAAATTTAAATATGCAACGTGATTTTTACTTATTTTTATCTTTAAAGATATATTGTTTAACACATTTTGTATGAACATATGTACATATATGTACATCGAGATGACTATTATAAGAAAAATAAAATTATTTTTATTCGTTTTGCATGAAATATAATTTCAAAGAAATAAACATTTCATATTTTTTATAATATCTATCTATACTTCGATATTATTTACATAGATCTCATAGCGATATCTCTCTATAATTTATTAAAAGATCTCGGACTTTCTAGAACGATTATCAGTTCATTTTTAGCACGTATTTCGAAGGCGGCATTAGTAGGATCTTTTCAAATTTGGTTAGGTAGAGAGGGAAGCGCGGACAGTGGAGGTGAACGTAAATGCCCATTTTAAAGGCGCCCCTTAAACCTACACTTGGGTCGTAAGTCCCAAGCAGTCTCCAAACTTCTCTCTCTGCAACGCGATGGGTCCGGCACCCACACGGTGAATCCATGGATTGCGAAGGATTTTCTTCTAGTATTCATTACCAATAGTAGATATTCTATCAAAATTAATAAAGTACTTATTTAATAATATCAACAATTGGAATCGCTGTAAATTTGCGCATGGTTTTGTAATATATTTTGCTGCAACGAAATGCCCGCCATTTCTACAGATTATGAAGGAAACGATGCATCCTATTTGATCGTTTAAGTGACGATATATGAAAATTAGGAATTGTTCAGAAAAAATATAATTTAAGCGCTTAAAACAAAAAATAATTTAATTTATTATATTAATAAAAGTCTTCATATAAATAAAATTGGTATGTTAGCTATGTAGATTTCTTTATAATCTAGGTATTTTTATACAATCTTGTGTAAGAAGTATAGGAATAAAGTGAGTTAAGTACATGTAAATATGTAACACTCATTATATTGCTTATACAGTATAATACTAAAATGATAGAACTAGTCTCATCATTACTCCAATTCTTTTATAAGAAAAATATCTCTATAAAAAATAACTCAATTATATAAACTGAGTTTATTTCAGAAGAGACAATAAATTGGCAATTGATATTTAAATGAATAATTAAAAAATATGTAAACCTAACCGGAAAAGCAAGTTTAGTTAAAAACTTAGTGTTTTAACAAAAAAATGTATTACAATTGCTACGACCGTGAACACTATCTAGCGAACTGTGGTGTCATTGAGCATCACCTGATATGCAGTTACATCATCTGATACCACAGTGTTCTGGTAATCGCATCTTTTGTTTTAAATAAATATAAATGTTTATTTTAATTTATATAAACATTCCCTACTTTACATTTATCTACATATTTTTTTTGATGGGTGTAAATGTTTTTTTTGTTTTGGGTGATTTTTTTTAAGCAAAATTTCTGGACTGGGCACCTGAGCTGAGTAGGTACTTAACGCCGTTAATTTTAAAAAAATATTTCATTTTCTCGAGTGGGGATCGAACCCACAATCAATCGGCCAGTCACTGTGGAATGATAGAATTCTAATGTCCATTCATATCCTTTACTCCATAATATACCTATCATTAATGCAAATCTTAATTAATATAACATTCCTACGGAAGAATGCCATTAATATTCTCTCTATCTTAGTATTAATAGCCCATTGTAGGTAAATGTTTTATTAGTTTTTTAATTAAAAAATATTACTCGAACAAATATAACGCTTTTCTAACGAAACTACTCTATGATTAATATGTAGTGTTAAAATATATTTAAACCATTATCTAGTAAAAAAATTGTATATAAAGAAAAAAGATCAAATTGAAGTAAGAACAGGAGGAGACGCAACAACTGTATACTGTACTATAATATACTATAGTATAATATAGTATTACTCATTCACTTATATTTTATAGCCGATATATCATCTTAACCTAATCTCGTGCGCCGTCCGCATATTTAAAGAGCAATCATTATAATGCAATTCTAATTCTTTACGTCATCGTCGATCACGAGATAACAATGTGCTACGTGTTTTTTACGTGTTGGTTTGTTTTATTGTAAAAATTGGTTATAATTGTCATCGGGGGTGTAACTCAGTGGTAGAGTGTCTGCTTCGCATGCTGAAAGTCCTGGGTTCAAATCCCAGCTCCTCCAAGTTCTCTTTTTGAATATTTTATTTCTATTTATGGTGTGTAAAAATATTAGAATGACCCTTGCGTAATCGGTTAACATTGTGTTGTTGCTACTTGCAATGAATTTTAATTGTTAATTTAAGATTTTTCTAGAACTTTGTTTTTTAATTTAATGCGCAGAGCAGCGTCATCTATGTTTTAATAGAGTTTTATAGTAGAGCTTTAGGATCTTTACATACAGCGCCATCTATGTGTCGTAGTTAACACTTATATTATTGTAGATACAATAACTAACTACTAGGTCTAAAGACATATTAGGCTTATTGTAGGATAATTTCGCAGTACAAAATGACTAATAAAAATTCAAATACCTTTATTAAACTTCAGGCTCACATTTTCTATTAAATATATTTAAATTAGTTATAAAAAATATTTTAATGTAAACAAAACACAAAACACAAGTGAGCAAGAAAAATTGTTACAAATTTAATTTTAATTAATATCCGAAATAATTTTTATTCATATTATTATCGCTTAATATATTATATCTAAAATGTTTAAGCCGCAGGGCCTCAATATTAAATAATTATATTTCTTTTTTACGATTATAAAATTCAGGAACTCTTATGTTTTTTTCTTCGAATTGCATATCGTCGGTTTAGATTGTAAATTATTTTTTTTAATGTATATTTTTATACCATCCGAAAGTGTAAAAGTGTAAAAAATATAAAAAAAAAATATTTTATTTCATATAGTAGAGAATCAATTTTAGATATTGTAAAAATCTTTCTAATAATAGACACCTTTTTTTTCTCCCCTGATAATTTGCTTAATATGCTATCACATATACACTAATCTACTTACTAAACAATAAAAAAATAATTTAAAAATCAATAGGAATTACGTAACAAAAAAACATTATTTTATTCAATATTTTAATGAAAATTCAACTAAACGTATAAATCTTATTTATACTTACAATAAACAAGTACATGGGTATTTACATACATGGCGAGAACGCGCGTAGCACGCACGTCTCATCCAAAATTGCGCTAACAAAATATAGAACTCCGATATACGGACGTCCTTCAATCGACTGATATTTGTTATAATAATATTTCAATAAATTAACAATTTATATGGTAATATAATTAATTATGTAGGCATTATATTAATCTTTATACCTGTATATTAACAAAAGTGATTAATATTTGCAATAAACACTGCTGAAGTCTCGTTAATTCCATATATTTAATAGATATTAAAGGTACAGATGCCATATTCTTGCGATTTTTTTTACATAAAATTAATAAAATGTAGTAAAATTTGTAGGAATAAAGTTAAATTGAAATATTTTTAACATGCGATAATTATTTTCTTTTGATAAACATTTCTAAATCTATAAAAAGACCCTCAATTATTCCATTTTGTTTTTCATTAAACGTCCGTCTTGGTTCAGAAACTATATAAAATACAAAAACATTTATTAAGGTAGTAGCGCGCGTTCTGAAATATTCAAGATGGACGTCATGTTATTTAAATTAATTATTTATCAGAATAATTTTGTTTAACTAAAGACTATAAAATATTTATAGCTATTATTGACGTCAATTGGCGAAATATTATTTTTTCTTTTATCCTTTTTAAAATAAACGAACTGGTTATACAAAGAATCATACTTTTTCATATCAATAGTTACTAATGAATTATTATGATAAAACACTCGGTCATAGTAACAATTAGAATAACTTTACTAAAATATAACATACATCAGTCGATTGCACATAATATAACGAGTAAACATTGTATAAATGCAGTCTTACGCCGTGGCCACGGTTGCTTTGCTGAAACTACGCAAACTATAAACCGCCATTTTCTTTATAGTAGGTACATAAAAACAGATTAAAATATTAAATACAAATATATATGAAATTCATTTAAAAAGTATGAAATAATTACTTGAAATTGATTTGTATTTATTGATATTATTTAGTAAGAATGAGGTAAAGATAAGTAAATGTAAATTTATAGTTTGTGTACATTCAGCTTTTAAGCTTATCCTAGCGAGACCGCCCTATTGCTACTCTACGGCTACCAAATATATTGCTAACAAACGTCTAACCTGAAAAACTGTTGATTTATAATAACTGAGGATAGTTTGTTGTTCAAAATATATAAGCAAATTATTTAATTTTATTATTAAATCGCTTCAATAAAAAAATACTTTCAATTTTTTACTATATTTGGTAAATTTTGCACGGAAAATGTGTTTTTAAGTAATTTTACAGTTTATGATTATCGTTTCTCTTTTATCTGTTAAAAAAGCTTTCTAAAAAAGATTTTCTATCACCTTGCCAGCAATAGACGTCGATTAAATACTTATTTAGTTCTTTATTTATCAAAAGCATGTTACATATTGTCGCCATTTACATATACATATGTGCGAAAGAAAGAATTTAGAGAGAGAAGAAGTTAGTTATTTTAACATATGATAAGTAATTACTGTACGTTGTTCTTTTACGTATCATAATTATAATATAATGTAGATGTGTTTCATTTGCGAGTTTAATTGCAAAATTGTATTAAAATAGAAATCTAGAATGGTCGTACAGGACGTATTTCCTAAGTTGCTTTATTTATTAAATTGGACCCTATTATATTATAATAGTTGTATATGGATATTATTATCAAAATATAAATTCAATGTAAATGTTGTAAAAAGTTTTAGAAACAAACATTTTCTGAGTAGCAAAAAAAATATTTTTTTCCCAAAAAGCAAGAGTATTGAAATTAATTATATGAAATGCAATAAAATATGTATATTTTTGCTATGCTTTTGCAATAAAGAAATTAAAATTCAATTCATATATTATTGCATATTTAAATATATAGATATAAATATATATCCTTAGTTATGTAAAAACAACAGTTTTTTTTAAGAACTACGAATAAAATGCACTAGGAGTATTTAGTTAATAATGGCCTCGCCTATATGAAACGATAACAACGCTACACTACCACTGACTACCACTAGACTAGATCTCTGGAGGGATTATCTAGGAAATGTGGAAGAACTAACAGATTAACTTGCGACTAGCTGTCTTCTATATATGGTTACGAGATATAAGAGATAATTAAACAAATTATCTATCAATATTTGTTTTGAATATGTAACTATTTAGTATTTTTTATATTGATAATAATTTTAATTAAAATAATAACTTCATGAAATTAATAACTCATTTTCTTAACATTACAAATGTCAATTATTAACAACAAAACATAAAATAATTGTTGTGAGAACATTATTTTCTTTTGTCAAATACATATTATTATTATATTAATAGTATAATATCGACATAATAAGTTAGTATCATACGAGTATATGCGTTATAACAATATGGTTACCGACGTAACTTTTACAAATGCCATACTAAAAAATATATATATGCATTAAGCACGAAGTAAATACATAGTCAGATGGTTAAATAGTAATCGCAAGTATAATCTAAAAACAGCTATAAGGAAAGATATGTAAAGAAAACCCGTAAACAATTATGTACAAATAAATGTCTACAGCGAGTCGAGCCGCGTGCGCTGCACCGCTAGGAGAGCGGACTGCTGTTGGAGACTCTTGCGCAACCCTTCTAACGTCTGTAGGACCTGTAAGATTACCATTAAATTTATCAATTTTGTCAATTTAAAAATTTCTTAAGTAAACTAAAAATATAAATATGTACGTGAGAAGTGTATAAAAACAACCATGGCTCATATATCTACATTTTGAGCGATAAAGACTAAGAAAGAAGGTATATGTTATAAATCTTATCTTATCTAAAAAGACTGCATCGTGTAGCAAATGATCTTGAAGTGTAAAACAACAAAATATTTTTTTTAGCTGGAGGTAATTTAGTGGTAGGTAGTGGGAACTTTATGTTACGACACTACGTTCTCATTGAAACACTTCCGTTGTCCATTTTTTGCAAAGTTATGGAGGCATTTTGTTTAAAGTGGCGAAATTCAACGCCGCCTCAATGAAAATATAAAATACATATTTCCTAGAGTAGGAATCGAACAAAATCGCGTCTACAAACAAGCTTGTACTCCCCGCCACGACTTGTCTCATAAATAAATTTTGATAAATGTAATTTTTAATTAAGAAAACTTCTGTGCAGCACAGATACTTAAGTATTTTTTTTAATAACTTAATTCAGCATAAGTAACTTGATAAAAAAGGTATAAGCTACCAATAAAGTCAATACAAGAGTAAACGAATGCAACAAAGTACTTCACAACAATTTCCTTAATTACAACACCAATTATGTTTTTGCATTATCCACATTTTGCAAATGAATGAAGCAATCTTATTATACTTATACTGTATTTAATGCTGACCTATCTCATAAGATGGCCATCAAGCAAATGATTTCTAAGAAACCGGTTTTACCTATTTGTACTTGTATCGGGAATTAACAACACTTGGAATTTTATCAATCATTAAAATCATATAAGTTGTCTGTAATCATTATTTATTGTTCATTTTCTCAGATTGTTACCGCAAAAATGTGCTAAATAACTTTATTTTAGACAAATTTTGTTGTTCTTGTTGTTAAATTGTTATTTTTACCATATTTAGAATATCATATTAATGTACCTATAGTAGATACTGTTGACTAGTCGTGGTCCCCCCCCTAATGTTAGATTTTCTTAACTTTTGCGCATCATCCCACTCGGGTAGGAAATAATCAAAAGTAAATTCTAAAATCAATGTGACGAAGCCAAAAACAGCTAACTTCAGAGCGACCAGGACTGGTCGACCATACTATAACATGAGAGTGTAAATAAATGTGGAGTAAAGTGCATAATTACCTCATCTCTAGCATACGCTTTCCTTTTGGGAGGTTCAGAGTGAGGGCGGAAGGCAGGCGCGGGGTCAAGCGGCGGCGGCGGGGGGTCCGCGAGGGGGGAGCGGCGCGCGGGAGGCGGGGGGCGGCGCGGCTCGGGCGAGTTGGCGCGGATGAAGTTCGTCAGGTGGGTTCTCTCTGGACTCCGTCGTGGGGGTTCCACCTTTGAACACGGGGTAAGTCTAGTGAGAAGTGCTTGGACTGGGAATGTTCTGATTTTATTGGGATAATGAATGATTATTTTAATTAATTAAGTATGTCATTACTTATTTTTAATGTAGGTATATAAATATTTCCTAACCTCAGTTGCCCTCAACTCCCTAACTCTAGGATTATGGGGAGGTTCAATGGGTGCTCTAGACACTGTGACTAAAAGTTTCTCAGCTTCTCGTATCAATTCACGATATTTCCTTTCTGCTTCACGATCAGCTTCCAGTAGCGGATCACGTTCTCTGACAGGTGGAGCTGATGGCGCATGACACCGACGGCGCATTCGGGGTGGAGTTGCTCCTGAAATATTAAGATTATATCATAATTAGTTACTCCTAGATTTATATTATAATCAAAAAACTACACAGTTACATTAATAGCTGATGATCATTTTAATTCCATCAAACCGTAGATGCCACTAATAGAAGCATAATTTGCAGAAAATGATAATTTTACCTGCAGAACGAGGTGTTCTTCGTGGATTCCGCCTTCTTCTAGCTCTCCGTCGACCGGGGGATGCGTTTCTATCTGGTTCATCTTCATCTCCTCCATCCAAGCCAGTATCTCCATCAGAATCAACGTCAGCGTCTGACAATATTGCTGTTTCTCTACCTCTTGTTCTTACATTGCGACACTCTTCATCACTTGATGCCCCTCCTTTGTAATAAGGAGTCCTATAAGGCTCTGGTGATAGATGAGGTGAGTAACGTGGAGATAAATGCGGAGATAAACGCGGGGACATATGCGGAGATAGATGCGGCGACAGATGAGGCGATAGATGCGGTGACAAATGTGGTGACCTGAAATTTCGTGATTGTTATTATAAATAATAATATATAAAATACAACCATTATTACAAAAAAGTATTACGCGTAACTTAAAGATTTGAGTTGTAGGGATTGCATTAAATAAAAAAAATCCTAATTATAATCGCTATTAATATTAAAATAAAATACTTCAGATAGCAGCTTCACTGTCACTGCCTGTGCCCCTAACAGCTGTATTTATGATTAAAATCAAAAACAAATAGTATTTAAACACTAGGTTCCCTCTGCCTACAGAAGGAACCTAGTGTTACTTAGTGAACTCTGTTCCCTACTTTCCGCCAAATTTTCGAGGTACCTACGCTTTTGCCTTGGTACCAGAGCCAAGAAATCATACATTACACAAGCATAATAATTTATTTCATCGAGTGGGAATCGAACCCCTAACCGTCACGTTACAGTCACACCCCCTGCGCTACGACGGCCTCATTGAAATAGATATCGTATTAAAAAACATAATAGGATAAGCTGTGCGTTTGTTATTTGACTCGGTGTCAAATAAAAAAGAAGACTGAAGGGCAATTAGGCATTGTAAGTATTAAGGTTAACCTTTGTAAGTCTTCCTAATGATAGAACACAAAAAAAGTCGGAATATAGGCGAAGGCCAACTTTTTATCGACTATGCATGGTTTGAACTACTAAAATAATATTCAATATTTAAAAAATAAATTGTAGAAATAATAATAAAGATATAAGGGTCATAATCAGAAAAAGTGCACATTTTGTGTCTTTTCTTGTCCCGCTACTTTGAATGCGTTTTAAAAATACAATTTTAAAGATAATTTAAATATTTTGCCATTTAAGATAAATTTACTTATTAACTTAAAGATTTTTGTAATATTTTAAATGTATTATGGCAAATAATAGTATTTGTTGTTAGTTGAAAAAAACCTTTCAAAATGCTTCCATACAATTTTTCGTGTCCCATTCACCACTTTACTTTTTAAGAATTGATTTGTTACGAATGTTTATGGTTTTATTTGATTTCAGATATGTTTATATTACTTTACTTTATGCATAATATTAAATAGAACTACTTTTATTGATACATTATTTAATAAACAATATATATTAGTTAAGTAAATTTGTCCCAAAATATTGTCTTTTTGTTACTCAGGGCTAGTAACGTACAATTAAATTATGAAAGCAATTATTTTGGATGGTGTTTAATATTGTTTTTGTTGTGGCACCATAATTCTAAAAGTCAATGCTGTCGTAGCTACAACCAGTAATGTTCTCGCAGCAGTAGAGGGGTTCAAATGTTTTAGAGGGAATGCGTGAAATTACATCTCAGGGTTATAAACGGCTTTTATATTGGTAAGTATTCTATAATTTCGTTTTCTTGTTTATGTTATTTGCTTCTTTTTACAAAATCTCAAAAAAGAACTTCAGTGCTTGCAGATGCAACACGTAGCTTATGAGCAAATATTTAAAAGGGTTAGAATTTCTCAGATTTCATTCTCAATTTCGTTATATTTCGTTACGTAACGAAATTGAGAAAATATGAAGCCTAGTTCACAATTACGGTACCAATGTTTTCTTATATATGTTTATAATAAAATTGTATCGAACCGGTGCTTGTATATGGAAGATATGTATATAAGAAAAAAAATTGCTGGCATATGAAAAAAACTATTAGTGACTTTTCATAAAGTAAAGTAACCAAAAATAATGATTTTTAAGTTTTTGCTTGTTTGCTTGTTTGTCTGTGTTTGTGCACGCTAATCTCAGAAACAGCTGAACCGATTTAGTTAAAAATATTTTTTTATTCTGCCTGAAATTAGTTGTGATTTTGTGATTATTATTTTTTGATAAATATTTTTGTATTTCCAGTAAGCGTCATGGCTCCTATGTCAAGTGCTGAAATACATAAAAGATATAGAGAACGTCTTTAAAAGACCAATTCTATTAAATATGAAAATATGCGGATTAAACACTTACAAAGAATTAAACTTAATTCCAGTGATAACGACTCAAATTTTGATATATTTTAAAGTGGATTTAATTTTATCATTAACTTTGTGATCTCTAACTAGAAATATAAGTTTATTACGTTACTAAATAGCATTATTATATTGTTCATATTGTCAGTTTGTTATGTTTTCTTCTTACATTTATAATCTGTTAATTCAACGATTGAATCTTTAAAATTTTAATCTGTGTCTCATTAAATAAAAAAAACAATATTTTATTCATATAATATCCTTATTTTGTTGTGAATAATGCCTTATGACATCAGTTTCGTAACAAACATTATCAGTGTTGTTACTTATCAGTTACGTTACGAATTCGAAAATGTCCACTTTTCTGATTATGACCCATAAGTAAGATTTTTTTTATTTCTAATATTAAAAAAGTGTTGTATTTTCGAATAGGTGAGTATTGTACATTTTCCCAAGTTAATTAGTAAATAAACATCTACGTACCTGGAAGTATATTTTGGGTGAGAGTCCAAAGAAAAAGGAGCGTGATGCAGCTGAGGTGGCGGCGGGCATTGCAAAGAATGCTGATGTAACAGATGTGATCCCCTCTTCCTCACATTTGGAGATGTACTGCCCAGCCATGGATTAGTTCTGATCCTGCATCTTGGTCGGGGCGAGGGTGTGGCACATATTGTTGGAACTGGCTCTGGTACGCAACGTCGGACCGTTGTACTTGAACGACGCTGTAATTTGAGAAAATATATTTTAGATTAATTTAATTTAGCTCATAAATTAAAATTTAAAAGTACAATTCTTACATCGGAGACCTAAAAACGCTTTTTAATAGAAAGTATTCCCGTCATTACTGACGTACGTATATATTATGTTTTAAATATATCTACATAAAAGGAAATTAAAGTAGCTAATTATATGAAATTGCCTTATTAAAAAACTATTAAAATTTTCAGATCTTTAATAAATCATGTTTATTAATAAATGAAACGTGCGCGGTGAAGCACATGTAGCTGTTTTATTGAAATTGGAGCATTCAATGTGAACCCTCCATTGTTCATACATTAATTGCCGTCTTTAATCTTTCATATTTCATATTTAATTTCATAAAAATTATATAAACGAAAAAAATAAACGGAATGGTTTTAAAACAACACACTATAAATTGTTAATTAATGTCTATATAATGTTCTGAAATAAGAAAATACTTAAATACGTACCTCAGCAAATAATTAACATAATGTTTAAAGCGCTCGATACAACAACAATATGAAACACTCATAAATGAGAATGTTAAATTTTTTATTTTATATAAGCGATAAAGGCATAAATAACTTTAATTAAGTATATTATACATTGTTTTAATATAATAATAAGATACTAATAGTTTATGCTACTATTAGAATATTCATACATATTTATAGTTGTATCTACATATAATGTACTATTAAGTTCAACCACCTACCAAAATGAACGGTCAAATAAATAAAACAAAGAACCATTTCTATACAAATAGAACTATTTAAAAAAAAAATAACAATATTAAATATAATTTTCCGTGAACTCTTCATCAACTGCCTGTCGACAGACTTTAGGATATTGTAGTGTTAAGGCCAGTCATGGCGCAGCGGCACAACATTTGTTCGACTTCGAGTAGAGAAATAAAATATTTTCATTTCCTTTCTTTGGTGTCGACGTAAAAACGTAGCGTAGAGTTCTGTCACTCAACAAGTAATGCCTCGAGAAGTCAGCGGCGAGTGGAATGTCCTACAGCCTACACATGCGGGCCACAGCTGAAGCTGAACAAAGATCTTAATAATCGCTTATCGATTTCGAGTTTATAATTTATAAGTTTATACTATTTATAGGCTTTTATAGCCCCTTATGAAGTAAAAGGGCCTTTCAAAAATTGCGCTCGGACTCCCTTTCAGCAGCCGGGCGCGGGTCTGTTATACAAGATAACATGTGGGTGTCAGCATCAGTGCTCTCACTTTACGATCACTGCGCACTATGCTCCCCAAGACAAGGAAGTTCAGGTTCAACGCTCGTCCGCTTCTTGCGTACTGTTTATGAATGGACGTTAGCGCGATTCAGGATACAAGTATCGCCATCTCTTATCGGTTTGATAAACCGAAAAGAACCGCTTTATTATGAAACTAGCGGACCCGGACGCGGCTACGCCTGCTTGAAATATACGAATATAATTTCTATAGAAATATAATTTCAATCTAGATGAAATGCTAAAAGTGACTATTATATTTATTTTCATAAGGATGAATATCAAAGTGACGCGGTAACGAACGCGGTCGCGTAGCGACGACGGTTGTTATTAACATGGCAGAATAAATTGCATGTCAAATAAGAAAGTATTTTAATTTATTAGTATATATGTGCAATGTAATGTTATATAGCCTATAGCACTTCTGAAGAATGCAGCTTTCATACAAAACAAAAACAAAGTAAATCGATCCAGTAGATCCAGAGATCTTAGCGTTCAAACAAACAAACAAACAAACAAACAAACAAACTCTTCCGCTTTATTATATTAGTATAGATTAAATTTAAAACGCCATCTCACATTGTTTTAGTAAACTGTATTATGGGATTTTTAATGAGGTAACTTTTGCACAATAGGTGTACCATAAAAATATCTATGAGAAACCGAACCCTTAAAAACGTTTAAGTAATGCAAAAAGAATATTTCTCATACAAGAATATGAGATAGTGTGAATCCATGATTGAGTGGTCCTTGTATCTGATCGTAACTAAACGCACAAGTATCCATGGATGCTTAAAGGGCAAACGACAAATTATCGATATAATCCTTCGATTGGCACCTAGATGAATGATGGATAACAAAATGTGCCGGGTGCCTGATGACGGATGACATGAAATGGACGTACTCGTATATGAAGCAATGTCGCCTTGGCTTAAAGTTTTATTAGTGGCCCTTAGTGTAGAGAATACAAGTATGTATTTATATTATAGGTACCTATAATATAAATCTCGATGGACTTGCAAGAAAAAAACTGTATCTCTACGTTAGAGAAGAGTAAAGTACGTAGTGTATTTATCATCTTAGGTTTTTTCCATCCTAGGAAAATGTTGGAGTCGGGTGAATATAGAACAAAACAGTAATCGTATTGTCCAGTGAGTAGGTAACATAAACATATGGACCGTTTATTTTGAAAGTGGTGTAAGTCCATTTTTGAGAAAAATGAGCTATCACGTAATTCATGCTTAATTTAATGTCATCCATACCTATATTATAAATTCGAAAGTAACTCTGTCTGTCTGTCTGTCTTTTACGCAATCAGGGCCAAACCGCTAATTTAATTGTGATAAAATACTCATACAGAGGTACTTGAGGGTCTCGGGATGAATATAGGATACTTTTTTTTCTCATATTTGTAATTTTTCGATATACAATATATTAAAATACTTGTTAATTTGACATGCAATTTATTCCGCCATGTTAATAACAACTGTCGTTGCTAAGCAACGATTTGCAAAGTTTGTTGTTAGAAAACGTCACCTAAAATGAGCTCGCTTAACGCATCTCTCTATTAAGAACTGAAAATAATTTCATAAATATATTTAATAAATATTCGTATAGTTGAAGCGGGCGTAGCTGCGTCCGGGCCCACTAGTTTTTTTATATATAACTAGTCCGTGTTTAATTTCTCAAAAAAAACCCATGTTTTGAACAACTTAAAATCGGTCGGTAAATGAAATTGCATAATCATCGACATACTAACCTTTAATTTTCTCGAAACAAAAGAAAATGGACTTACACCACTCTCAAAATAAACGGTCCATATTATAATATACTGAATTGTTTAATTTTCAATTTTCAAAATGTTTGTTTTTTTTTTCTTTTATTTTTAGAGTAAACATATTATAAAATAGTTATATTTAATCCAACGGCTTTATTTTAGAGGGATATTTTTGCTATTTACAAGATTGCTATTAAAACAGAACTTGTCACAAAAGCAAAACTAATAGCTAATCTAGCTAATCTTGCTAAAATTATCAAAACAAACCTTATTTTAAAAAAGATAAGAAAAGAATAAAACTGTATAAATAAATGTAAAATTATTAAGGACTATCCTTACAATGATATAATTGCGCTACCCTTAAGTAATTAATAATTACAAATTATTATTTTAAAAGTAAATATGTTCGTTGTTTGATGATAAATGACGTAACTCGTCAGTACGAGCTTTGCTAATGGACGCTAAGCTTTATATAGCCGGGATAAAACGCTCCCCCATCAATCCATCCGGTCTAGTTAATTAATAAGGCAAACCCAGACACGCCGGTACTTATTAATATAAATTGTATAAAATCAATGTTTACTGATTGGATTATAAAATTATAATGACATTTCCAACATAGCTATGAGATATATGCAAAAATACAAAATGTATTATCATAAAAGTTAAAACATTTTTTATTTCAACAAGTCTTCGTTATGAATATTATTTGTACAAAATATAGGAACGTTCACGATAGCTCTCCAAAAGTTGTTTTTGTACGACTATAAAAAAAATATATACTGAAAATATTTAACATTCGCTCAAAAATAAAAAGCGCAATTCTATCTGACATGCTATACTAGGATGAAATACCTTTGCGGGCTCATGATAGAGGTGTGTGGTCGGTGGCGTGGGCGGCGGCGGCGGCGACACGAGCGGAGCGGCGAGCGTGGCGGGCGGCGCGCCGGGGGACGTGCCGTCCGTGGAGTACCCGGTGCTGTATGCGCTCTCGGGGGAGGACAGGTGGGGCGGGGGCAGGGGCTCCGTCTGCGGCACCGCTTGTCGCGCCTGCTTCTGCTTACGCTTCTTCGCCCGCCCCAGCTGCGCCTCCATCCATGACTTGAGCCGCGCGCCCAGCATGCCGCCGCCGGCACCTGCGGACGACGCGAACGACTAACAATGAATTCCAAATGTATTGTACTTATACAAACTTGTTTTGAAAATGAAAACCTTCACAAAGGACCAAGTATCAGTAACAGGCAAACTGTTGTTATAAGTAGTTTATAGTGGTTTTTAAATTTTCTATATAAAATTGTTAAGTTTTCTAAATAAAGTAGACGACTTTATTCTTGCCATTGGTAAAATATTTCAGCGAAACACATATTGAAAAAGTATTTCTTAAGATGTATAAAATATGGTGTGCTAGCAGTCTAAAAGCGCAAAAGGGGAAATTTATTTTCATATTCGCACAGCCGAGCGCATTTATATACAACAAAGGATTTAACAAAACTGTTATGTTAAACACAACACGAAGGCCGTGCGATTGTTTCGCGCCACCCGACATCTCCCTATCAGCGAAACCCTCTTTTTGAAGTAAACAAAAATAGTGACATAAAATGTTTTATCGTCTCTTCGTCATTTCATTGCGGAAAGATGCTTGTCGCTAAGAGGCCGCGATACCTACATTTACCACAACCCTTACGCTGAAGTGCTATTGTCGTTTTTCTTTCAACTATTGATGCTCAATTCCGTTATGTTTACGTGAAACTCGTCTTTCGTTGGGTAAAATGGTTTAGTATCACATTTGAAACTGATTGTTTTAATATAAAACGTTTACAAGTATTTCTTACATCCCTTCACCCTAAGTCGAGGAAGGGTAGAACTAAGAAGTAAATTACAAAAATTGATATAGCGATTAAATTACTGTTGTCCTCTTCATATAATATAAAAAGATAAACAAAGATATAGAAAGATAATATCCATCTGCCAAATAGAAGTCTGGGTTGCAGCATATACCTATAGAATATACGAGTAGATAAACAGCGCATTGTCCCTGCAGTGTCGCGTTACAAGGGAAACCGGCGATCGTAAAAGGCCCCACTTAGCTGCTCTCTCATTTACAGCCGATGGAATGAATTGATGGACGACTGGCATTGTTGACAACGTTAATGGTGCTTATACCCATCCATTTGCTTATTTTGATTATAACTACTTTTAAAAACCAGCTTCACGCTGTATCCCGCAGACAGCAGGCTAGGATATTTAAATTTATGTTTTCATTTCTTCGCTCTGTTGTCGAGGCACTCAACATGCAATGTCTCCAGAATTCGGCGGAAATTGGAGAACGGATTATCTTAACACTAGGTTTGTCCTGCTTACTCTGCTATATGTGAGATACAGGAATCTAAACATACTACTACATTTTACTCTCGTATTAAAAGGAAACCAGGACAATTGCTTTAGAAATACAAAAACTCGACACTTTGGGTTTTACACCCTCCCGATAAAATCGAATAGCTGTTGAGAAGACGGATGGAGGCTCAGAAGGGTACAACTCAAGAGATTTGGCTAATATTCCCAATCCATTACCCAACCTCGTCACGTTGGGTGCGGTTTAGTTTGAAATATCAATAACTTTTAAGTCACTCTACATGGCTGAATTTAAATTGGAAATTCTTCTTTGCCATTTAATATAGATGTGTGTTCTACGGCATTACCTTCCACACGAGGTACATTAATGGATATATATAATTTATATTTTATCTAAAATTTTATATCTTCTTATTTTTTATATTTTTTTTCATTATGTTAAATAAAATATAAACATTACCAATGTTAGATAAAATAAGGCTTCACTTTACAGGGAAAGAAAACTCAGAAAATTGGATACCCGCTTTTAGATAAATGCTGAATTTCGATTTTCCCTGATAAGATTGTCTCTCTTAAACGAATCCAAAATAAACACACTTGTGTCAGCCAATAAACATCGGCAGTAAAACTTTATGTGGAGATTACGAGACTAGTGTTGTCAGATTGCATTTAAGAATAAGATTTAAGAGTGATATAGAACAGTGGTGGTTGAAAAAATATAGAAGTTTCTAGAGTTAATCAAAAATTATAATACAAGGGAATCTAATTAAAAGTTTATTAACAGTTAACTGCACACGATTTTTAAATATTAAACGAACTCTGTTGAAATACATAAAATTCTAATTTTTTTAAATGTTTTTTAAAAAATATTAATAGTTTATTTTATTCAGAACCTTACACTATTTTACTAATAAATAGACTAGCACCTATTATTTCTCTATTTCACCTATATCCTTTGAAACTCTAAATAAAATATGAAATATGAAAATAAAAACAATTGATAATAAAAACATAAAAGTTGTTTTCTAGCCAAAGTTATTTCATACCAACCTTCGGCCATGGTTTTCCAAAGTGCCGGCGGTCATATGGTCGCTCTACGTAAACACTTTTAACCCATATAAAATGATATAGGTTAAGTTAGCTTTTTACTACCGCCCGTGCCCTAGACTGATATTACTGCAACTGTAAATTTAGTTTTCATCTAAGAAATAATTAATATGAGAAGTCTCTATGTGGAATAAATTATTTCTACTTTTATACAAAAGTAAACGAGAAATATGTAAATAGTTCTACCAGCTAGCTTTTGGGTTTTATATAAGTAGTGTTTAAATAAAATTGTTTGTAGATTTTATTTACATAATCGGAATCCAAAATTTGGTAGTAGTAGAAAGCCCTTAGGTATTTATCTTTTTCTATATCAGAGCTAAAGTAAAATATAAAATATTTTTAATTAAATCAGATAAGGTAGGCAGAGGGAACCTTGTGTTAAGCTTAAGACAACGGGAACAGATCCCCACTTTCCACCAAACTTTCGAAGCATAGCGTGTTGACAGGCGAAACTCAATACCCCGCTTTTAACTTTGGTAATTAAATAATAATTCATTACTCCAAGTGGAAATCGAAGCCATAACCGTCGTTACACGCTTGTGCTTCTGCACCACGATGTCCTCTAAGTAACTGAAATATTTATCTCAGTTTTCAATTTATGTCACAAAAGGAAAACAACACCATTTTAAATTCCAATTTCACATACCTACATGAGAATGAATGCTCACGAGTGGTTAAGCCTTAATTAAAACAACCCCTGCCAGTAGTAAAGAATCTGTAGTATGTTTCGCAAAGATAAGCTTACACATTAAAAGCCGTTTACCCTTTATTGTGAAACAAGTTAATTTAGTTTGTATAAATTCGATCGATACCATAATATATTATTATTACTACAAGTAATCATTATAATCATGTCTGCACGTCGACGAAACCCTCGGTTATATTTTCCAATGCTTTGGAAATTAAAAAAGGAACCTAGTACCACTCTTTTCTCGTATTAAATATTTATTAATTTTTCACGTAAATATGATACATTTTAGTATAATATATTTCAGCTTCAGCTAAGCTACATAATATTTCTATGTAAGTCCTACTAATATTATAAATGTGAAAGTTGGTGAGGATCAGTGTTTGTTCCACTTTCACGCAAAAACTACTGAACGGATTTGGATGAAACTTTACAGTAATATTACTTATTTATCAGAATAACATATACGCTACAAATAATGTGCAGATTTAATAATTTGGCTATAATATAATAAGAGGGCGAAGCCACGTTTGGATAGCTAGTATAATATAAGATTTCTATTAGGTGCTGTCACTCTAGCAATCATATTTATTTCCTACACTTTCTAAAATATTACCTATTAAGCTTTATAAGCAAATTTTGTCACCAAATATTAAATAAATACCCTCCAAACCATACTTACACTAACTATAACTGATTTAATTACTAGTTGCTAACTTTGAAATTGAATCCGTTCAGGCTCAATATACTAAAGTTATAGGAGTATAAAATTAGGTTGTATCGGCAGGCATTTCACAATAAAGCTGAACGTCTTAATTATTTCCTGTCTTGGATAACAGCCAAACTACCTGCAAGTTCTAAGATTTTAGACTGTAGTGATTGATAGAGATTTAAGCTTTATCCACGTTGATATAAGATAAGAAATTCAGTTGCATCATATGTAATTTAATATGAAGGACACACCCCAAGATATTACTTGATAATAGTTTCGTTTATCTCATTAATGAATCCTGAATTAAACAATTTATGCTTAATACATGCGTAATTAATAAATAATTTAATAATTTTTATATTGAAAATGTATACATTTTACCTTTAACAGTATTGCTTAAAAGTACTTTGTAAGATTATAGAATATAATCTGTTTTTAATTAAACTTTTGTTCTATACCTATAAGTAAATTCAGCCAAATAAAAAAACATCTTTTAAGAAAGATTATACGATAGAAATTAGAATGCTAGCAATAAATGTAATAAACTTATAAACTTATGCTTAGGAATAAATGTAATGTAAATATAATACTTTAAAACTATCGTTTATTAAATACCACAAGTTATAACTTTAAAATGTATTAAAAAATACATTTGAGCCGAGTAAAGGAAAGCCGATTGTCAATGCTCGCTCCGTTGTCGCAGACATCTTACTGTTGTGATAAAAGGAAAAAGAATATGAAACACGCTCAGCTCAATTTTAAAAGAAAGTTTTGAAAATAAAAATATTACTTTTAAAATACATTAAGATATCATTTATTTTTCTTAAGACTATTAATACATACAGTTTTATCTTACTTAGGTGACTATTAGTATTAATAATAAATGATATTATTAGATAGTCAGTTATTTACTTTTTCGAAGGCTTTTCATATTTTTAACGACGACAAACACGTCGCCACGGTGCCTGTGGCTAATTGCTGACGATTCATGAGGAACCCGCTTATAATCACCCAGTAGATTTATGAAAGAAGTAAAAAGACAGAAAAGGCTAGCTGCCGGCGTTTAGGGGTACGCAGAATAGAAATATTAAATGGTAACTGGATTTGTAAATATATTTTATGACATACGTAGTTTGTTGTTCGTAATTTATATTTATTATAAAAGTTGAAATGCACACATAACAATTTAAATCATTATAATTTACTTAATATAAAATTCTTTCTTGAAATTCTATGCTATATACAGTAAAAACAAGATGAATGCTTCAGTAGACAACAGCGATAATTAAAAAAAAGCTAGAGTTACTAGAACATGGTGGTATTTACGCATCACTAATGAATTATAAAACATCCTTTTCAAAGAGCATTACGTCTAAATTTAGTACAACCCTTCGGAACGGCTCAGAAATATCTCACAGGGGCAGTGGGCTATTGAACGAGCCGCACATTTGTTACCGCGTCAGAAGCCTTAACGCCGAATATGGATACACGTGTTAACCAAGAATCAATTTGCACATGAAAATGGTGAATTAAATTCTTGTTTTTATTTATATAAGTTTCGTATTTTATCGTTTAATTTAATGGTTACTTACAGGGGCGCCCGGTACAGTCTGTTTGGTGGGTGCAAGCGGGTTGGATAGCGCATGCCGAGCGCGATGGGCGGCAACTCACGACGGCCGCCGGCTCAGCACTGACGCACGCACGCGCGTCCGCCCGCCCTGCCGCTACGACGCCACGCGCTACGCCGCTACGAAGGGCGCCTTTACACCGTATATCTACTATTTAATTCTCGTCATTATTATACTTATACGAAGTAAATAGATATTTTAATATTGAACATACATAGGTAATCTATAAATGAAAAATAAAAAAGAATTTCTGTAATAGATTTTTTTTTGTAAAGTCATCTCTTTTAGCATAGTTTAAGATAACTGTAACTAAAAAAATGTAAAACAAGTAGATTACTGTATGGTGTGAACAGCGGGAGCGTGTGAGGTCTCGTGGCGACGATTACGGTAACGTCCGGGGGAAGATTTGGCAATAAAAATAAACGTTTATTCACGCTGACTCAACATGAGTCTCAAACGACATTAATCTATCAACATAATAGAGGATTTATAGGTTAAAAAAAAATAGGTTAAAAACATCAAATAGCCAAATTTCACACCCTGGAAATAAAAACTGTTCCCGAGAGATCTAGTTAGACAAGCATTTAAATGAAATATGAAAACAAAATGCCTTACTCACATAATGAAATATGAATAACTTAAAGATATATACTTTCCTTTTCAATGTGTTATCAACTGATTAGATGCGATTAAAAATATTGCAAACTAATTTTAATTTAAATAAAATTATAACACAATTATGAAAAGAGAAATAAAATATTAAATTATCTTTAAAAATACCACAACGTATAATGATTTAAATTTCTATACATACATTTTTTTATAGTACGTGCCGCAAAAATACACAATACCAGTGACTAACAAGGTGACTTTAATAAGTAGCGGGCTACGGGCTCCATCCTTTGAACGAGCACCTTTCCTTTAACTGGGCTGCGACCTCCTCTAAGAGGATACTTATGTTGTTAATGACTGGTGTAATAATGTGAAGCGCGAACAAGCACCGCCACCACTTGACCACGATTTTACTTTGTACTTACAGACCTTATTTTGTGAGAATTAGACTATGGGGCGGAATTTATTTATTAATTTAACAAATGGAATGGAATGAAGTTTGGTTCTGCGACCTCTTTCAGATAAATTTATGTTTTTATTAACTGTTTATTTTAAAAATCACTGTATTGTTTTACAATTTAAATAAGTATATCAACCGCTAGTCGAGTGCGTACTTTGAATAGATTTAAGCTTCGTATATTTTTTTTAGGAAAGCGTTTTCGTCTCACTTTTTAAGCTACCTATTCTTAACTTGATTACATTTATTTTTGATAATTAAAAAAGTGCGATTTCTATTATCATTTGAGATAACAAATAGATTAGTAATAGATTATCAGAATTGATCGTTAATTATTTTTGAATTTACATTTTGGAGTTAGCTATTTATTTATCTTAAAAACACGACTGGAGTGAGGCGTTATTAAAAAAATCACAATAATAAATTAAATAAAAAAATCATATAATATACTTGCCTGGTTCTTCGATGAATACGAAAATATATTGGTACTATGGATATATTTTCGTATTCATCAGCATTTTTTCTCATAATATTTTTTTTATTTATAAGCACATTATTTTTATTTTAAAGTTTTAAATATAGTAGTAACTTTTACTGTAATAATTTATTAATATTCTAGGTAAGTATACATATATATTTAATTTTTTTAACTTTTAACATTAGCCAAATAGCTATTGACGTTTATAATGTAAACAGAAACCAAAGTCTTGTCTACGGCTCATTGATCATTAGTCTATGGATCTTCTGTGATATTGTCAAAAAGTTTTACTTTTTTAATAAATAGCAATATATTACCATTAATCTTAAATTCCATATTGATTTGTTAGATAAATCAGTTATTTAATTAAACAAAACAACTGAGTGTAAGTTGTTTTCTTTCCCTTGTAATACTTACTAGTCGGGAAGCAGTGAATCGAAATTTGATTCACAATGAAAGTATTTGAATAACTAATAGTGGATGAAGAGTAACAGATAAAGGTTTATAATCTCTCAAGACAGTCCTACAATTAAAGAAATGACCGAAAACGGAGCATTTATTTCTAAACCAGCTAGAGGCTGGCTCCATCCTGACTCTGTACTAGCTACCGATGGAATAACTTATGCAGTTCGGGTAAGTAGTTTACGAAATTCTTATATTATCTTTATTAAAGAAATTAGAGCCACAAAAAAAATATGAGCCATATATGATATAGCCTTTAAATACTCTACTTAAATCATTATTAAATCAATTTAAACAGTTACATTTACTCTTCTTTCAGTACATTGGGTGTATGGAAGTCCTAACTTCTATGAAAAAATTGGATTTTGAGACCAGATCACAAGTAGCAAAGTAAGTGTTAGTTTACATTATGTTGACTTTATTATGTTTCAAATGTTATAACTGCCACTGTTTCATATAATTACAATTTTTATTCAATCATAATGTTTACTATAATTGATATTTAAGTGATATATACATATCCATGTAGTGTTTCTTAATTTATTAATACTTAGGGGATAAAAAAATATTTATAAAATGTCAATATTCTTAATGTCTACACAATAATGCAAGCTAACATTAGGAATTTTAAACATTATTGCATATTAGAAATTGCAAATTTCAGTCATTAAAACATTGTGTATAGAAACTTATGATCAATGAAATTTGTGTTTTTGTTGTGGAAGTGACAATTTTATTTTTAATTTCTAAGACAACTTTTATTGTTATAATACCAATATAAGACACTAGCTTTTTCTTGGTAGCTCTTCCATGATAAAAGGACTATCCAAAACAATTTTTTTATATATTCCAAGCTGTGGTTCTTCAAATTAGTGAGGACAATCAAACAAACTCTTCAGCTTTATAATATTACTGTAAATACATATTTATAAAGATCATAAGTTGGTACTAATAATACTAATCATAAATTACAGAGAATGTATAGCCAGAGTATGTGCAGCAGCTGGACTGAGATCTGCAGATAAAAAGAGACGAGTATGCCAAGCTGCTGCCAATGCATTAGCAGCAAAACCCAGAATGTCCCACTCTGGTTCCAATGTAGCTCTTACTGTTTCCTCGCGAGCTATCACACTTGCTGCTTTAGAGGGAGGGGAAACTATTGCAAGACATGATATGCCTCGAGTCTCGTTTGCTTCTGGAGGTGATCAGGTAATTTAGTATTTTTTTGTAATGTTATGTTAATATTCTTTTAAATAGAAATACAGCTTCTTGCTTTTGCCCCGTAGTAGGGTAAGGTAAGGAACTAACTAATCTAGCAGGGTGCTAGAATAGAAAACCTACTGTTGACACTTAATGTCTCTGATTTCTCCCTGAGTTTCAGACACTACTGGTAAATGAGGGAACCCAATGCTGCATTTTGCATTGATAGAAAAATAAAATGAGAAAAAATATAATTTCTGTGTGGGGTATTAAAGCGTTTACAATCATAGGATGTCCCAATTGGCTACAATGACCTCATTTATTGTTATTTCTTATGTTTTAATAGAAGTAAATAGTAACTACTTAGTATTATTACTTGGAAATTACTGTGAAATTTTCATGTTCTAACCACAATAAAGCTTATCACATTTAATGATAAAATAACAGTGCCTTTTATATCTAAAATGATTGTACAAAGGATAATGTTGTTTATATGCAATATATGTTATGGTGTTTATTTATTACACTCAATATTTTTAATAAAATTTACATGTATTACTCTGACTAAAAGGACATTAAACATAATAAATTTCCTCTTCACATTGCATCTAGTAATATTAGTATATAGAAGTTATTGTACTGCATCAGCAGAACATTTGATTTTAAATGCAACTCTTTTGAGTTTGATTCCCAGTGTAGAGAATGAATTATTTTCACAAAATTTTGTGTAAACTGAGGAACGGAATCTTAACTCCAGGTTCCTTCTGCCTACCTTGCAATATACTGTGAATTTGATTAATTTTACGAAAAGACTAATAAAACAATAATTTACAGGATTCCTTAGATTTTGTGGCATATGTAGCAAAATCAGCACCTCCTTCGGAATGGAGGGCCTGTTACGTACTAGAGTGCGGGGGACGACTTGCCCAAGACGTTATAGCGACCATTGGACAAGCCTTTGAGTTACGTTTCAAGGAATTCCTAACTAAACCCTCATCGTAAGTGTGAATCATCTTTTATTTATTGTCACTTCCATTCTAGTATAAGTATTAATCAATTTATTTATCCTCATATGAGTCACGGGTATGCGAAAACGATAATGATATTTTGTCGGAACTTAGTTAAATTTTAAACTAAACAGTAAATAAATAATATCTTACATAAATTTGTTCTCTTAATTTTCCATAAAGCATCGTTTTAAAGAAACTGCATAATAATGTGGCAGAACCTTACACAGCATTTAGATATAAAATTAAGTAAATGTACCAAATGTGTGACCTAAAAATGTCATCTAGATTTATGCTATACTTATACTATTAGCATGAAACCTTTATCAGTGAGTCACAGTATGAAGCAGGAATTATTTTGATTGCTAGCAATTGGGACACTAATTTATTTTCTATTGCTTTTATTATAAGTAGTACAGTGTATTGACATGTATTTTTGTACTCGGTGCATATTACATTTTTTATGAATTAGTACACTTTTGAGTAATTTTATTTACATTTAATTTAATTTCAATTTTAAACTACACAATGTAGTGTTAAATGATTAAGAGAAAAAACATGTAATATACTCTTTTTAATAAATAATAGATTATTAATTATAACACTATATTATATCAATTAACACTATATTACAATTACTTCAACTGTTCTATTATTAATATAGTCATTATGTGTAGTAATGTTTATTTACAATTTCTAGAAATTATGCAACATTTAGAATATTATAAATACCAAATATACTATGGTAACAAAATTATGAGTAGAAAGATATGACTTGACAAAAAAAAATTGATGTTAAAAGCGAAAATTATAAAAATTATATAGAAATTCCTAAAGAAACTAATTCTAAGAAGTGTCATAGAGGTGGATTGGAAAATCTTGCTTCATTTTACATAAACATTTTAAACAGTTTTATGCTTTTTCCCGCATAGTAGGGAAGACAGGCGAGACATATTATTAACACACGCTGTTTCCGAACTTTCCGCAAAATTTTTGAGACATGACATATGATTTTAATAAAATTATTTCACTCGAATGGGGATCGATCCCACAACCATCGCTCTTAAAGTCTGTTCCTCGCCGTCACGGAGTTCTCGTCGCTTATATAACATCAATTGTCTCGAAACAAAAATAATTAGTGCATAAGGAAATTTTACATTTTCTATTATAAATTTTATAGGTTAAACATAAACGGTGCTCGAACACTAGCCGCGGCGGGCGAGGAGCGCGAGTACTACAACGACATGCCGGACAAGATCCCGCCCCCGGAGCCCACCCACAGGCACCCGCCGCCGCCCCCGCTGGCCACACTCGCACCTATATCATCGTGAGTATACACCGATATAAACTTTTTTCTGCCCGGTAACACTGTAAAGAATATTCTAGGTCATAAAACGAAAATATTTTTAACGCTAGGTGTGAAGAGAGCGTCCGACACTACGTGAACCAGACGCCGCCGCCGCGCACCCCGCCCACCGCGCTGCTGCCCGCCCACAACACTGATATATTCGATATGCAGCCGTTCACGCTGGCGCCGGCGGCGGCGGGTGCGGGGGCAGGGGCGGGGGCAGCGTCCAGCAGTGCGTCGCCGTCGTCGTCGGAGGCGGGCGCGCTGCCGGCGGCGGCGCAGGCGGCGCTTCTGGCGCGCGAGCCCTGGTACCACGGACCCATCTCGCGTGGCGCCGCCGAGCGGGTGAGCTGTATTTGACTGCAGATTTTCTTATAAGTTTTTTCCTACTTTTCATGGTGTTTTTCCCCGAGTGCATAAGTTCATAAAGCCTAACTTCGAAGCTGCCATGATTTGCCGACCATACTGTATTTCTGTACATATTATATATGATACAAAATAATGAGGTAATTATGGTAATTTTTGGAATAATCAATATAGAAAAAAATAACATTACCAAAAAGTCTCTATACAACAAAGCTTACCCCATTATTATAAAAATATAAGTAAGTAGATATCATCTTGTGTCCAAATAATATCAATCTAAAATTAAACCACCCGTTTCTGTTTTGCAGCTAGTAACAGAAGACGGGGAGTTCCTAGTGCGACAGTCTACCGCCTGCCCCGGACAGTTCGTGCTGACGGGGGCGAGACGCGGAACACACAAACACTTATTACTTGTCGACCCTAATGGCGTGGTTAGCTTTTTTTTATAAATTTATTTCTTGTGTAGACGGAAAAAGATAGAGACCGTCATGCCGCAGGGACAGGAGCTTGTAACTGTAAATGCGACGGCTGTGGGTTCCATTTTCACTCGGGAAAATGAAATATTTAATATTTTCATTTTTTTGTTAAATTTTCTCATTATTCTTCGCTCTGGTAACAAAACAAAGAGTCGGCGACACGCAATGTCTCGAAAATTGAGGAGAGTTGTGAGTGTCTTCCAAAATTCCCTCTACCTACCTTGCTACATACAGGATACAGCGTAAACAAAAAAAAGATAAACAACACAAGCATACCAACAAATAATTATTTTCCCTCGAAAATTTCAGGTACGCACAAAAGACCGAGTATTCGAAAGCGTTCCACATCTTATCAAGTATCACTGCAGCAACGAACTACCTATAGTCTCGGCTGACTCCGCGCTACTTCTCCGCCGACCCGTGCCGCGTTCCTGAGACACGACCCGACACCCTAGACCCGACCCCCCGCCACGCAGACCCGACCCCCGGCCTCCCAGACTCGACCCCCAACCCCCTAGACCCGACCCCCAAACCATCAGACCCGACCCTCAAACCCGGCCATCTCGACCCGCCAATCCCGGGCAACCAAAACCAAGGTATATATTTACCTAGCGATCCAACAACAACTGAGTGTTATATAATCGTGCAGGAAGACTATATTGATATATATAATCTTCATTTATTGGATATATAAAATTTATATTGCATCTTTAGAATAAAGGGATGTAACTCAAATAATGAGATATGGAATTATTTTTTTTTTTGCTTTAACCAAAATAATCAATATAATATTTCCTCTAATATAAATGTTAAAGCAAATGCAAAGAAATCTCTTTACTAGGAAAATAAGAATATTCGACTTACATCTCTTTTATTCTAGAATTGCGACGCACTAATAGTGCTTGATCACTTTTTGTATTAGTAATATGAATTTACATTTTATTACATTCAGTCTTCCCATACAATGTGCTTCTTACAAATGGTTATAACAATTTCAATGTTATATTGAAAATATATATTATGCTACTTTTAACATTTTTAAAGTGTTATTTCACACTGAGCATAGAAAAATGTTTTAGAAAACGCATAAACATGTTTAACGATAATCCATTCGAGTCCTGTTGCTTTGAAAAATTTTTATATGTATATCTCTATGTATGCTACTTTTCAATAGTTTTACTATATAATATTTTATATTCAATAACTACTTTATAATATTCTATATTCCAATTATGTAACATTATTTTAATGATACATAATCTGTTTTTCATACAGAGCATATAGCATATTTCTCAATTATGTTTATCAAAGGTTTTACGCTATGTGGTGACGTTAAATATTAATACTTTATATACATTTTCTATAAAAAGCTTTCTATGTTAAAATATAATATAACATATAATGGGTTGGAAATACAGTATAAACTCTATACTACTTGAGCAACACTGAAGAAACTTCTGTGTTTTGTGACGTTTTTTTTTTATTATAAGTTGTTAGGCACTGCAGAATTTTATCGTCAAGCGCAAAATATACAAACTGAAGGAATTCTTAACCGTTTTAGTACATACGGACGATTGAGAGGTGCTGTGAAAAATACAGTCGTATTGAGAACCTCCTCCTTTTACAGAAGTTGGTTAAAAAAGGGATTTCGAAACTTCTGGGAATTTCTCATAAATTCGAGTGGTGTTGTATAGAGTTTTATAAAATCAAACGCGTGTCCTGAAATATGAAAGATCTTATAACATATTTAAATATAGTTTATATTATAAATGTACTGTTATAACATATATTTTATTAAATTGAATTATTTTGGATATAATAACATTAATTACTATTATAGAAAACACATTATGTGGATTAAAATGAAGAAGGAAATTAAATTTATTACACTATTCCAAACAGCTATTTGAGCTGTTTTGTTGAAAATAGTAAATACTTTGAAACTATTTCAATAGTAAAACGTTAAGAAGTGTAGTGTAATTTTAGTTTAGTGCAGTCCAGGAGTTGTGATTGCACAAAGTAAGGTTTTTTAATCTAACTATAGGTGGTTAGAGACTTATGAGTTATGTACATTTTTTACTCAGGACTAGAATAATCAAAGTAAAAAAAATACTAAAATCAAGTATCAGTCAGTCTCTCAAGTATGATGCTGCAGAAAGCATCAAGTCTACAGCTAACTTCAGGCCTTCACGGCTCATCGACTGTTCTAGGACTGGTAATCATACTTCCAAGTTATAAAACCCTATACAAGTAGGTATTAAACAAAAAAGAAAATTTTATATTACAATGCAATTTTTTTCTAATTCTTAGCATTTAGTGTATGTAGTCTTCCAAGTTTTATTCTTGATAGATTATAAGTATTTTTTTTATATACATAATTTTGTTGCTTTACCTTATAAATGTTTTTTATGCAAAATAATGAAATATTTATTAGTCTTAGATATTCATTTTCATTTCTGTCGATGACCTGTAGATGTGCCTTTAGAATTTTCATATCCCAAATATTTTATAATTCATGTCACACTATAGATTATATATAGGAATGTAGTTATGCAAAGTTAGAAGAGCTCGAGCACAAACTAGTCAAGTGTTTTGCGAATCTATTTTAAAAAATGTCACTGTAAAATTTATATTAATTCAAATTACTAGGCCTAAGTTTTTTTCTTACATGTAATAATTAGCATATAAATATTATAGTACACACTTTGAGTAATGAATGTGCGTGAAATTATGTATGTATAAGTTTCCAAACAAAATATCTTAAGTGAAATTACTATATATGTTAATTAAATATTTTTATATGAAAAGACCAAATTATATTTAACTGCTTCGTTGTAAATGTAAACTTGTCTTAACTTGCTTAAAATTTTCTTAAACTAACCTCTTACCATTCCTATAATGTATGTATGTGTAAGCGATGGAATTGATATAAGTAATGAAGGCTTTAACGTGTTCTAGGCGTTGAATGAAGTATGTGGAAAGATATTTCGGCCTATTTTTATACATTTTATTCTAAAATAATCGCAATATACGTAATTATTATTATATATATATTTAATTATGAAATTAATGGCGATATCTTATTTTATTATTACTATTAAATTGAGCTTGGACTATTAGCTGATCGGAATATCAAATAATTTTTATTATTAGGATAATTTTATATTAAAACTACATTTTGAAAATTAATTTGCCTTTGACCAAAAGATCTTCCTATTGTGAAAGACGGTATGCATGGATGTGTTAGTTAGATACTAGTTATCACCAAAACGTTAGTTAAATGTGAAGACACCTTAGATAATTTAGACAATGAGTTGTTATACGACATACGTGCAATGTACTACCAAAAGGTTTTTTTTTGTATTTGAGAAATATTTTTACCGTAACTTTCTTTCATATTATTTGTACCTTTTAATTGATTTTGATTTAGCTCTCTGCTATAGATTTATTGTAATATTTGCAGACCAATGTCACTGTTGTTAAATAATATGAGCAGAAGTTCATTGCAATTACTATATCATCATGGCACAGCAACGTTGTGGGTTCAATTTCCGTTTGGGAATAAAATATTTTCATTTCATCCAAGTACGGCGATAAGCAAGGTGTTAAGTTCTAGCACTCAACTAGAATTAGACGTTGCGTTGCGTGAAAAACAAAGTATTTTAGACTCCTGCCTCCCTTGCTATATGCGGAGTAAATTGATTTCTAGTAAGACATTTTTGTTTAAGCAAAAACTGAATATTAATTTGGACTACAGTGACGTTGGGATAACATATATTAAATGATTATTTTTTTATTTTATTTTTCTTGTATAAAGTAGTTAATATGATATATTACATTAAAATAAGATATATACAACAATAGGTGCTATAAAGCTTACTTAAATATGTTAAAGAATGAATATATGAATAAGTATCATCGAAAAAGTATATTTACTTTTAAAAGACTGTTTGTAAACGTTTTATATTAAAAATGGAAAGAAGCATTATCGAAATTATTAGATTTTATAAAGAAACTTTTATAAAATCTAATAATTCTAAAAAAATCGACTTTGCTTTCTTTGGGCAGGTGTATTTGGAATTAAATTTTCACAATCAGACTAAACATTTGAAAAAAACATGGAAAGGGGAAATTGATTCTAAATACACCTCCAGGTGGCGATGATGAAAAATTTGAAAGAAACGCTTAATCATTGTGTCATTTTCTGTCCTATAAGGAATTTTAATTGTTCGAATATTCAGTTCTGTTGTTATACACAGTTATATATTATGGACCTTAAATATTCACAATCTACTTTAGAGTGTCTTAAAATAAAATTATAGTCCATTTGTTATTTTTACGAAATAATTGTGATTATAGTAATAAATGTAAACAAAAAACAGATTCTTTTATTCTACATTTATAACATAATGGCTGATGTTTTGGTACGATTTTTTTTCCATAGACTAGGAAGAGGGAATTAAAAAAATAGTTTCGATATTTTATAAGTTTAATAAAAATTTAATATTACAGTATAAACATTAAGGTCGTAAATGGCAGTGATGTTACATTACTTATAAAATAGATCAGTATTCACAATCCCATTCCAAAGTCCCCTCCGGGGCGCGGCGGCAGGAGGGAAGGGGGACTACCGCGTGATAACGTACAATAAACTTAGATACAGAACAAGCAACAACAATGATGCCACCTTGCCTATAATTTAACAAAAAAACACGAACAGAGGTCCTTTTACTTTTTTTTGTCACATAAATAATATTTACTTTTTATTTACAGCCATAATATTTTATTATTATAATATATTTAAATATTTTTAATAAAATTTGCAACTGCAATTTTTCATAGTTCTTTATTTTTACCGACGTTATATTTCCAAAATATCATTGCTTACTTTCAAAGTGAACCATATCCGGCAACAAAATCACTAAGGTGGCAACACTGAGTAACGAAAGCTCCTCCCCCGACCGCCTCTACCGCCCTCTGCCGACCTCTGCCAACATTGTCTAATTACTCCGAGCCAAACATAATTACATCTAATTTTGTCATACAACGAAACGATTTCATATTAAACATTCATTTGAATAAATAAACTCGACAGTCGGTCCCTTCGACAGACTAAAATGCAATTAACTAGTGCGAATAATATATTCGTCCGCTTCCAGACGGCGCCTGCGCGGTACGCTCTTTGGGACATAGCAGCACTGTCTCCGGACCCTCCTAAAACGCAGAGCCTCACTCCGTGCCTCTCACTTACGAACTACTATTCGCTACGACGATTATACTAGGAAATCAAAACTAAATCAGTGTCATAAAATAAATAAATATAAGTCTATACAAAAATAATACATTTACCGGTGAAACCTCGCTCGAGTCGGCGTCGCCCTACACTACGCTCGGCTAGCGGCGACCCGCAGTCGTCCAAAATTGACATCGCTTTTAACATTATCTCTCACAATTACAAAAGTGATCGAGGAGTTTGTAAATTGTAAATGTATCGATTTACAAAATTAGCTTCTTCACGAAAATATTCGTCTCGTCCTACGTCTTTATACTCACGAGCCGTGTATTAAAAATAGACAGCAATTTTTCTAGTGATCACTTACTATACTTTTTTACAGTTGGTCAAAAACGACAACCACAATCACTCGTGTGTCACGAATATACAGAAATCTAGCTTGCGACTAACTCGATAGCGAGACGGGCGCGGCATTCGTCGCCCGGACGCCTATCGATAAATAAAATAAGCATTAGAGTAGACAGAGTGGCTGCCCCCATCAGTCGGGGCCGGCGGGCGCGGGTGTGGGAGGCGCGGGCGGCGCGGCGGGCGCTGGCCGGTGCAGCGTAAAGGCGTCGTACACCTGGCACAGCTCGTCCATGTGGTGCTCCTCCAGGCACAGGAAGCCCTGCAGCGCGGGCGAGGCGCGGCGTGCGCATGCCAGGCAGTGCACCACGTGGCGGCGCTCGTGCTCGCGCACTAGCAGCGCGTGCCACACCTCGCGCTCGCAGTTGCCGCAGTAGTGAGAGGCCTCGCCGCGCGCACGTCCGTGAAAGCGCACAGGCACGGCGCGCGCGCGCACGGCCTGCAGCGTGCCGGCGGCGGCGCGCAGTGTCTGCAGCAGGCAGGCGCGCATAGCGCGGTGCAAACGCGGGTCCGACACGCGGATGTTGCGCGCCAGGTTCCACGTTAGGTGCACCATGGGCACGATCGACTTGAAGTTTTGCACCTTGTTCCACTCGTAGCGCTCCAGCGCCAGCGAGTACTGGCGCGCCGTGAGCGGGCCTACGTTCCACGCGATGTTGTTGCACCAGCCCGTGGCCTGCACCCAGTGCACGCAGCCCGCGTTGACCCACACCAGATCTCCGGGGCGCTGCGTGAAGCGGTACACGGGCACGCCATGCGCGCGTAGCTCGTCAGGGTCGGGCCACCACGATCCGTGTAGGTAGGACAGGCCGTGGCGGTCGCACAGCTCGCGCACGCCGCCCCAGTACGCGTCGGGCACTCCGAACCACTCGCAGTCGCCGGGCCCGATGTTGATGTTGATAGAGCAGAAGTTGTTGTTCTCCTGGTGGCCGGGCGTGCGGCTGCCGGGCACCTTCATGTACAGCTGTACGGTGTTCATGCCGAGGATGACGTGGCCCACGTGCGACAGCATGTTGGCAGCGGAGGCCACGCGCGCGAACGCAGGCAGCTTCTGCAGCTCGGTGAGCTGAGGGCGCCACTTGCGCTCGTCGGAAAGGTCCACGTTGGTACCGAAGCGCAGCATGCGAGCGGCGCGGCGCCGCTTGGCGGGCCCGGAGCCCGACTCGCGGCCGTCCGAGTCGGACAGCGCACCGGCGCCGGCAGCGGGCGCGCCAGGGGCGCCGGGCGCCGCACGCTCCTCGCGCAGCGACTCCTGGAAGGAGCCGGCCTGGTACTGCGCGTACTTGCGAACGGTTGTGTGGGACCGGTGCGAGGCGCAGGCCCACACGCGGCGGCGCCCGCTGGCGTCCCAGTTCTCGTCGGCGGACTGCATGAGCTGCGTGCGCACCTCCACGGCGTGGTCTGGCCAGGCCTCCACCAGCGTCTTGGTGGAGAAGAGGCCGAGGTCCAGCTTGAGCGCGGCGGTGAGGCCGCGCACGACGGCGATGGGGTGCTTGAGGCAGAAGTCCTGCAGCTGCGGGCTGAAGGCGTCGCGCTTGGACTCAACGTACACGAACGGCGCGGGCGGCGCCAGTTGCTCGGCGGAGAGGCGCGGGGGTGGCACACCGGGCGGCTCGGGCGGCCCGCTGCCGTCACCCAGCACCGACCACGACGACGGCGGACCCGCGTTCTCTCTGGACACAATATAATACACGAGTTAGATAATGAAACAAAATAAAAGCACTAGTTTGACGACAATACGACACTAAAGAAAAAGACTCACTTGCATGCGTCGAGTATCTGCTTGGAGGTGAGCGCAATGTGAAAGGAGACGGGCTTGAGAGGGTCGGTCTTAAGCGGTTCGAGCTTCACGACGGGCTGGCGGCCGCCGAGCACCACCTCGTTGCTGCTGCCATTATTTGGACTTTCTGCTGAACGAAATTCGGTCATGTCACTATAGTTTTTAATTAAGTATAATCTTATGATGTCCCGAATTAATCTTAAATGTGAAATTATATATGTATATTTAATTATAAATGTTTATTTCTCTAAATTACGAGCTTCAATTTAAATTTTCACATAATATATGCATTTTAACTTTAACATTTTACACATTGTCAAAATACATTGAAAGATGATTTTTAAAATAGAACTGTCATTGTTTTAAAAAGATGCTACATCGGTTCAACAAAATAAAAACATGAAATTATATGGTAAGAGAGCCGAAACGGAGATTTGGCGTGTTATTTGACCGCGTCAGAAAAACATATGGGGAAAAATCTTGTAGTAATTGTTGTTTAGCCCTACCATAGATGTACCTTTCATATAAGGGCGTGCGTAGAGAGCAGCCCGTCAGATAACTAAAAAAAATCTATTTCTAAAAATTTGTACATGCTCTTGTTCGCTAAAATGGTAAACATAAATAGATAACGTAAGCTGTTATTCGTTTTTGAACATAATCTTCACAATCCAATAGGTCCCCATGACGCTTTAGTAGCTGCAAATTTAGCATCGCCTTCTGTCTTACTATGTACTAAAAGCTCCCAAAAGATTAAAAAGGTGTTAAAGTTTGACTCCCATATTTGTTTTCACGTGAAAATACCTCAACACGTCCTCAATTTTATTTTTATATTTTTAGATATTATGTTCGTAAATTTAAGATTGCCTTTCTAAGAAAAAAAAAATAGTATTATAAATACAGTAAAAAAATAGACGACTCGACTCGTAATCTACGTAATAAAACGTAAAAATGAAACAAAAAAATACTCAAACACGGAAGTTCCGAACAAGTTCCGAGTGCCAACTGAAGTGAATATGAGAAAAACTCATTCATACTCGAGAAGAAATTAGAACTATTGTCTAAAGAAACCCGTTTATATATGAAGATCATTTCTATGTAAGCAGAATATTCAATATAGACGACCCGCTAGCTGCTTCGCCCGTTTGAGGGACACCTATCCGTTACGATTTTATTAAGCATTGATGATGATTATGTATATAAAATATCATTATTATATCATTAAGGCCAGTCGTAACGCAGGGGCAACCCTGGTTCCAACCCTGCGGTGCGCGGAATACGGCGTGAAGCAGATTGAATTTTAATTTATAAAATATTATTAACAATAAGTACTAAATAAAAGTGTCATATTTTTCGGATTTGATAAGTATTTGGAGATCACGTAAGTGGTGTTACGTTCCAGTTGGAACTTAGCCTTAATGACTATATAATTACATAGATATATTAGATTCCGTAACACAACAGTGCTTAACTCGGGAATCACGTCAAAAAAAATTTCATCAAATAAGTTTGTGCTGTCTCCTTTTACAATACTGTATTTCCAGGTGTTGTTTAAAAAAATACGTATTATTTACGTATACGTCCTATAAAACGTTTCATATCGTAGAAGAATAATCTATGAACAAAAACTCCATTGATCAATGGACACTTTGTTTATAGTTACAATTTACAACACCGTATATCATATCGGTTGCCGTTTCGCTTATTACAAAATACAAATGAAAATTTTTAAATTTTTGAAATCAATATTAAAATTGCTTTTTATGCGAAATAAGCTATTGTCAGAATGCTTATAAACTAAGCTACATCAGGCTATTTTAGATTTGTTTTTATATAGAATTTATTTATGAATGGCTTCTATTTGCTCACCATGTTTGAATTGGGATACTTAATTATCTTTTTATTTATAAATATTCAATAGTAGTCAACGATATTATTATAAATAAAAGTATTATTAATGCTTGTTTTTATAGAAACAAAGTTTTTCTTTCATGTTTTAAACACAATGTTACTAATAACAAAAGAACAAAGTAAATAATTTAAAATTATAATTTTTCTATGTTGATTAATATAAACATAAACTTGTGATGCTTTCTTGAGATATAAATGTGACACAAAAAAACACTATGTACTTCTCGTGTTTCTGGCATTACTCAGAAACCACCGAAACAATTAAGTCAAAATCTAATTTACTAGAGTCTAGGTTTTAAATTTAAAAAAAAACAGGTTCAGGCAAATCCAAATTGCGTTATTTGTTAAAATTATAAAAATTACAATTAAAGCAATTACACAAAATGTCCAAACTAGTAAAACCGAGTGATTACAACTTGTTTGGGCGTCGAACAGGAAGGACATCCTGTCATGTGTTCATTTACTTAGAAATTACATTAACAGTCCATTCGGAGAACTCATTTTCACCGTATGAATTCAAAACATTTATGCTACCTTTATAATACTTTCACCTGACATAAAACTATGTATAAATAAGATACTATTATACGTGAAATATGCAATAAAAAACGGGAGCATAGACCAATCGATACAAAATCACATGGAAAGATTATGAAAACTTGCATAATTATTTTGTTTACACAGCAGGGTAGACACTATGTTGAAAGGCGGAACTCAACGCCGCGCTTTGCCTAGTGTCGAACCAGAGCGAAGAAAATGGAAATATTAAATATTTCATTTTCTCGTATGAGAATCGAACCCATAACCTGTCGCGTTTACACCCACACTTTGTGGCCCTGCGCCGTGACTGGCCTTGATATTCCCAAAGTACAAATATACTTTTCCACTCAATCTGTAGTTTCCGTTAAGCAATTTCCTTACTAGTATGCTTAAAAAGACTAGTAATAAGGAAATTGCTTTACTAGTGTGATTTAGAATAATATAGTTGTAAAACCCAGGGTATTGGGTATTTCTAAAATTATCATAAGTTTGTCTGTGGGGATAAGCAGCAATGGACTTACCAATATTATGGTTTATACCGAATTACTTTTTATACCAGGATTTGTGTATGTGTAATCGATAATTACTGAGATATGATCAATAGGTGAATTAATGAAGGTATACAATACTTCGCAACATTTTGCTCTTGTATGATTTATGTTTCTTAAAGTCAGATAGATCACTATTTTCTTATTGTTAGCTATACATACAACTTTTATACCATATGACATTTTTATATTTTGAAAGACTTAGTTAAATACAATACTATATTTTTATCGTGCATAATTAATAAATTTAAACTTACTTGTAGACTTTAACGTAACCAAATTACATATATGTATGTATTAAATTAATTTTACAGTTATATATGTACAATTTGGTAGAGTACTTATACATTATATTATTTCTCTAAAAAATAACGAAACTAATACTCACTAATAACTGGCTCTTTCTTTATATCCGGCTGTGAGTCTGAGAACTTCTTTAACAAATCTTCTGCGAGCGACTCGGCACTGTCGCCACTGGATTCACTTTTCGCCACCTAACGTAAAAAAATATAATTAATATATAGCAATAACAAAATAACATTTAAGCTTAAAATATATTGGGAAAATAGCCTAAAACCTGCCGCCTTATTTAAATATAGGAGTAATACAAACCGTACGCGCTCTCGCCGCTTGAGAGAGCCGGTACTGAGAGAGCAACTGCTGCATCTGCGCCTGCAACAAACCCAATTTGTGTGAATAAAACAAACTAAACTAGTTCAACGCTTTTTTAAATACTTACATTGAATTCATAGAAAAAATATGGATAAAACTTTTTTATTACAACATTAATGCAGTCTTGCCGCAATCACGACAGTTGTGAGTTTGATTCCCACTCAGGGAAAAGGATTATTGTATTTTGTTCTAGTCAAAAGACAAAGCGTGGTATTGTTCTCTATTTCTTAATACGCAATGTGAAAAAGAACAACAATACTAAATTTAAGGGCTCGTTATACATATACATAGCATATATACTTGTTGTTGAGGGGAGAGATTATGCGAGTTCCTCTGCAAATACTGTAGTGTTTGTAGCTGGTGACTGGTCAAGGGTACAGGCTCATCACGCTTGGGGGCCGCTGTACCTCCAGTACCCGTTGTACTCCCAGTGCCCGTTGTACCCCCACTAGGTGTACTCGCTGAACCTGTTGTGGCCCCGGGAGCTCCGGGGTAAGGTGGAGGAGCGGCTTTAGGCGCTCGAGACGACATCTCAGCTGAAATGGGCAGGTTCCACGCCTCCTCGATAGATGGCAGTGGCCTTCGTCTGGAAATAATAAAAATTTTTGGAAACCGAGTTTTTTTTTATTTAAATTCATTTAAGTAATTTTAGGTTTATTCAGGTTATATAATGTTTAGTTAATTATGATAAAAGTTTATTAAGTCAATTAAAATTCAACTTTTTTTAAAAAAGGAATAAACTGCATAATATTATAATTATTTTATATTGTCTTCTTACTTCTAATGAAATATAAAATTAATTTTATAAATGCGTCCGTTATCGAACATACGTATTTAAATCCCGAGTCGCAGCTAGGAATTAAATGACAAAATAATCTGAGTTTATTATATTTTATAAGAACTTACTCATCACACATTTGCATGGAAATGAAGTAATTAAAAGAAACCGCTACGATAATGTAGTACTCTTGAGAGCTACGCTTGAGAAACAAACCAGTTTTTGAAACAAGTTACAGATAAGCGTCAAATAATTAAAGAATTTAATAATTACTTTATAGATTAGTACTGAAACGTTTCCTGCTCAAAGACAATCTTAGGTAAATATGAATAAAATTAAATATTGAACGCGTCTCAAACAAAGGTATAAAACTGAACTGTATAAAAAATGCTCATATATTCTAATTAAATATTTATTCATAAAGTATTTTAATGTTAAAACTGTCTTTGTTTGTTATTGTAACAGGTTAATGAAGGCACCTGACTTCTCAGGTCATAATAAAAGGGTGCTTGACACTGCTTGATAAAATTATTTTTTATGATTCATTAAGGTGTTATTTATAGCATGTTATTTTACATATCGTATGAAATATTTTTTGTTCCAGAATATGATTGCTATAAACAAGGACATATGTCTTACGTAGGTTATTACACTCATTATTTTGAGAAAAATATATACATATTTAAAGTTTAAATTTATAAATAAATTCTCGGAATAATTATTAATTAAAATATTATAATTAAATGACAAGTTTGATACAAAAAGAAACAAAGTGGTACCTATGGTACTACTAATTGCATTTTATAGTCCAGTTAATTCTAAAATAGTGAACAGTACATACACAATATTAATTTATTAATATAATATTTACAACTAATATAATTAATTTGTTTTCAGTGGCCTTCTTAGCTCAGCTAAACAGTGAATAGTGTACGTGGTGGTGATGGGTCACTCACTTGCCGGTGACGGAGGGCATGGGCGCGTGCGCAAGGTGCGCGCGCAGGAAGGCGAGGCGCTGTCCGGCGAGGCAGGCGCGCGCGCCTCCGTTGTTGTAGCAGGCGAAGGCGTCGCGCGCCATGGCGCAGCTCTCGTACAGGCTGCCCAGGTTGGTCCATGCCGCCGAGTGCCCCTTGTCCAGCTGCACCGCGCAAATATACGCCTGCAGCGCGTCCATCGGCTGGTTCTGCTGCTGGTACAGCACGCTGTCGCACGACAAACATACCACTTTACTGACTTGTGAGGGCCACACGCCATAATCAGGGGAATTCATTGTTTACATTTCTTAGTTCTAGGTAACGAGAACAAAGGCAGTGGTGTTTATTACTTCAAAACGCACAATTTCAAATATCGGGTAGAGCGTGGGGAAAGAAGTTTGATCACATTTCCCGGCTACAGGTATACGAAATACAACGTAAAACTTAAATAATACTACGAAATATGATCAAACTTTTCATTACGACTTGAAATAGTTATGTTAATAGTGATTTAAATTTTACATAAATTCGTGGATGGCTCGAATGTATAATTACCCAATAGAACACCATGTGTCAGCATTGCCTTCAGATTTCTCCACAGAATTTCTATAGGCAATAAACGCGTCGTGAACTTTGCCCTGAGCTGCGAAACATCTTCCTAGGAGATAAAGTCCCGCGCCCGATTCCGGTTCAGCAACAACAGCTCGCTGGAGGCACCAGATAGCGGCTCTGGCGCGAGCTGCCGGCTCGCCGAGGGACGCACAACGATGGTACAACCAACCTACGGTTCATGTTTTATCTTAATAATATTTGTTAAAATTTACCTCAATAATATTAATCAAATAGAGCCTTTTTCCATACTTTAAACGTTTTATATTAATATACTGGTCCAGCCTTACACAGTAACTGTGTAGAGGAACAATAAAAATCAATTAAGGAACAAATTAGTGATACGATAGTTTTCATACAATATTCACATTTTTAAATTAAAATGATAACTATGAATACATAATAATTTTAACCTCAACATTAACGTGTAATATTTTAGATAATTGGCATACCTAATTGGCGACAGACATCCGCTTTCAGAGTGGATGATAATTGAGGCTCTTTTAGCAGCCTCTCGTACGCGTCTCTCGCAGCTTTCCGTAGTCCTCTGGCTTCGAGGAGATGTGCAGCGTGGAAGCTCAGCTCGAGACGTGTGAACGTGGCGTCCTGATGAGGAGCGAGTCGCGCCCGCCTGAAGTGTATGGCAGCGGCACCCCAATGCCGGCGGGCTTTGAACATGAGAGCCAAGCGCAGGTGCGCGTCTGCCGCACGGGAGAATCCCGGCGACACGTAGAGAGCCATCTGCAGCGCCTTCGTCGCCCTAGTGTGGAAAACCATTACCACCGAAAGTCAACATTTGATACTAATATAAACTAAAAAATGATATAAGTACTTTAGTAAATTAACTCATCTAAGCGTAATAAAATATGTACATTGATTATGCTAAGATATTTTATTAGAAAAATAAAATTTAAGTAGTCATTATAATATTCCATGAAAATATTCCTCGAAATGGCCGTAAAATAAAAAGCTAGCCTTTATTTAAAATTCCGATTTCACATTGTGCGATGAGGGCATTGTCGTTTATACTTTATTTGACCGTTCGTGAAGGTCGGTAGACGCATTAGGACGCGTAAGATAAAGCAACGATCGTATAACTACTAGAGAGTACAAAGAAAGGTCGTAAACACTAACTGCGTTAAGTAAATAAAATAAACTTAAAAGAACTTTGCCAACACTAAAGCTTATTTTTTTTCCGACGGTTTATATATACCTATATATTTTTATTACGGTAGAACCACATTGAAATATGAACCTTTTTTTTTAGAGGGATTGTATTTCAAAAACATTTGGGAATTCTGTGGATTGTATTTCAACTTACAAGTATTATAAGTACCTATATAATCGGTCAACCCAAGCGTAACTTAACATTTTAAGATAATGTTGATAGCTATAAGTTTTAAATGAAAGATATTATGGGGTGTACAGTAGGTAACGTAAGACATACGACACCGGCACCTATTCCGGAATGTGGTCCGAGTTCGTCGATACAAGTACGAATCTCTACGTCCGTAACGCCCGTAACATCCGTAACCACCGGAGCGGAACGTCACCGATGCGCCGCGGGGTCGACGACCGTCTGAGGTTCGTTCGTGCAATCGATCGGACGATGCAACGCAACGTCTAGACAGCGATCGCGGCCCAAATCGGACGCGTACAGTATAGCGCCTTTATTTAGATGACCTCCGCCGACATTTGCGGGCCGAGAGCCGAGACAAAGGAGCGGGAGACAGGTGGCACGCCACCTCGTGTTCACTTCGATGCAGAACATTAAAATTAAACGTCGATTACGCACACCGAGAGGTTGTGGCGGCCCGAAGAAAGCTTTCTCCCACTGGGTCGCCCGCTTCATCCTCCATTATACGTACGCTCGACATTCGCATTCATTATTCTTCAGTGAGCCATCATGTTTGACGACTGTCACGAGCGTTCAATATTATTGGTTCGTTCTATTATTTCGCTACATGTAGAGAATATTTAAAAAAATCCACGAATGGAATGCAACTACTATTATAAATGTTTATTGATAATAAATAAATACAACTTAATTCAAACCTAAAAAGTTATATGTAATCGAAAAATAATGGTTTAATAAAAATTGAACTTGGTCGAATAAATATTAAATATACTTATAATAATAACCATAAACGTAACAAAACGATCCGAGCGAGAGGGGAGGGGGGGGGGGGGCACAATTTTAATCTACCTACCTGCCCCAGCATTGTTATCAATGCAAGCAGGTAGCAACAACAACAAAATGTATTCAGAGCTTATATAATACATATAAAAAATACTGTAAACCAGCTTGTGTAAAAAACAACATTGTACCACAACAATGAATGAACATCTGGCCAACATGATGAATGAAAAAAAAACTCAGAGCATCAGCTGAGTCCATTTGCTTTATCTATTTATGAAATAATAGAAAGGTGAAAATTGTATATAAAGCGTATATGCGTGAGGAATGCGACAATTTAATACCTATCAAGCAATAGATGAGGAGGTGTGGGCGAGGTGGTGCGGGGAGGGGCGAGAGGTAGGGCAACGCCATGAGGCAGTTCGGCCTGACCTAGTTTAAAGCACTCGCGGCAGCTCAAGGACGGATCGACCGCTATTTATAGAGTTCAATTGGTATTCGTCATAGTATCGCACCGCGCATTCACTTTACATAACACGAGTAACATGGCTGTCGCTAGGTGCGCCCCATGCACTGCACGTGATCCCGCTACATGACCACTGGGCCACCGCGAACACTCGAGACTTTCCCACAGCGACGACGACGACGCGCCGCCCGTCGTACTGCGAAGGGGAAATTGTTACTTAATTGTTATAATAACCCACTTCCCCATTAACGCGGGGGCACAAGGCTAAAGTCTGACCAAGTGCAGTTATAGTCGTAGGTCAAAAATTTGCAATGCTAAATGAGCTATATGTTTGCAAACATTATTGAAAAATATATATTAATATTGTATACAAGAATACATCGGCTTACTATCTAATGTCCGCATCCAAGTGCATCGTGATGCAATCACACGATGCACTGAACACCTACCTATAACTCACCTAGCGTACGCGTACCTACATTGCATCACGGCCTTGGTGCCACGGCAACAGAATGCAGCTGCATTAACACAAAGAAACATTTACACAGCCATATGCTAATACAGTTCTATGTTACATTACAGTTTATATTTCCTCCTCTTACTATTAAACTTTTGTAGCTTCTTAAATAATTAAAAAGTTATTTATGGAAAACTTGGATTGCTTCTTTTCTGTTACAGGTTTCATTCGATTACGTCAACGAAAAGAAATATTTTGTATAATAATTTTCTGTAATGTTATTAAATTTGGAATACGTTCAGCTAGCGCGTATTGCACATATTGATAATGAACAGTCGAGGGCTCGTTTATCGCCGCCGTCATACCAGTTGACCTACATTTGCTCATTCGATAACCACCACTAATACCCTACGCCTACTCGCTATGGTCGACTGTTGCTTCCATTTCCCTATCTCGCTGCCAGAATCGGCTAACTCTAATATAACGTTTGCTGTTGTTTATATTGGAATTATACATGTACTTCGATAACGTACGAAATGCTTAGAATATTATCTTTCCATGACCTACTTGTGATATTTATTCTAATACATAAATAGATGAAAGGAAATTGGCTAGCTCGAGAATAGATAATCTAGCTTTTTAAATAGTTATTAGAAGCCCTAAATTTATTAGTTATTATTTCAAATAGTTAAATTCAAACACAAACAAGGAACTAAGTAATAAAATATTAGAAATAAGCCCGTTTATCCGGTTTAAAAGTCACCGAGAACTGCAGCCAAGCACTCTAAGAGGCCATAGTTACGGTACTTTGGACCTGTTGTAAACAGCTAGCTATATAACCATAACATTACCATCTATAGAATATCTATTTCGCGCATTTCTGGAATATAAACAGTTATGGGGAAAGGAGAGGCAAGGGCTCATAGCATTTGGTTGGAAATTACTTTTAGTTGAATTAATTATACTAATATAGATTTCCCGATTGAGTTTTGCTTATCATTCCTTAACATTACGATGTGAAAATATGATTTGAAATCGATCTATCTACCTGTTTGTTTATAATGCAATTTATAGTTTTTTTTGCAATATGTGATTTATTTCTTCAATTTACCATTATATTTTTAAAGTTACACTAACTTATACTCTAAAAGTGGTAAAAACATGTTTGGATCATTTATGTCTTCTTTGAAGTTTACAAGGTACTGGAACAATTATTGTGCATTGCCGTATATAAGACGCAAAGTATAAATGAAATCGAGGTCGTGTAATAAGGAAGCAACGTGCTCATCGTTACTGCATTTTAGAATGCTACGAATGCACACTATATATTATAATTTATTGAATATTTACATGAAAAGTTAAATATTATAAAGAAATATAAATACTTTAGTAGTTACTATTTTCTACTTAAATCTGTTAGTATCGTCCATTAATGGCTCTTAGCAACAAGAATCTAATTATTAAATAAACTATACAAGTTGTCTATGACGCGAAATAAGTTGAGAATAATTTACACATATGAATTATTTTATGTAATAATTATCAAATGCAGACAAAATTAGATAAAAAATATATGAATTGATAAGGCATTACGTAAACTTAGAGCTTAAGAGACTTTTTAAAGCTTTTCAACGTCCACCAGACCACGCATAGGATTATGCAAAATGAAGTTCCCCTCATGTCACAAAAAAGCTGAACAGTCTGTGCTATTATTACATTACAAACGTCGGAGTGCCCTTGAGAAGTTCCCTAACAATTCACAACATACAAGTGTCGTAACAAGTCCAATACCTATTTTTATCCAGTTGTATTAAAAGCCTGCCCCATCCCTAATATTGCAATTTAGAAGGGTTGAACCCTCTATGAGAAATTTTAAACCCATCAATGTCATAGATTTTATATCAAACAATGGCCACGGTACTAGCACATACGTGAGTATTACTGCGTTTTAAATATGCATAGTATGCATATTTTTGGGCAATACAAAGGGCCATGGGAGAGTTACCAGCGTGTACCAGTGACGCAACACTATTTCGTAAAATTTGTATACAGTGTGGAGCCCTTCCACGGCGCCGGTTTGCGGTCACCAGTCGCTTTCTAATGCCTATTGTAGATGATGGAAACTACATCAGTACGGTTCTACATCCGTGAGAAATCACTCGATGCTATATATTAAAAGAATGTGGAATTACGTAGAATCCGTTACATGCCACAACACTACTGAGTCATTAAATAATTACGCTTGCAGGAAAACGAGAATAACCTATATGACTAATAAATTAACATTCTTAGAATTATCCAAGAGATTCGGAAAAGCCAAAAGAGTTGGGAAATGCCAGAAAATGACTGCCATTGTCTTGTTTGATTTGCACGTCATATCCGATAATTCGATAAACGTGACAAAATCGAATCACTCGTGTATTTTTGCCGAATATTTGTCAAAATCTTTAGGTATAATTATACTAAAATATTAGATATACAAGTAACGTCACATAATAAAATTAGAGTTTACTAGTTTAAACATCCTTATTTATTTTAATATAATATATTTTTTATATTTTCGATATATTTTTATTATATTTAAGTTATCAATTATTGGCTAGATTATTTTTATAGAAAATTCTAACATTGTATGTCTAATTATCATTCTGCGAGCAACGAGCTCGGCCTTGTACTGTGACGTAGTGATGGTGACGCGTGTGACGTGCGGCTTTTTTCGCGGAAATTCCTGAGCGGCCATCGCTCGCCACTAGCTCGTGTTCAACTGTACGTAGGTACTACATCTGATGATATCTAGATGACTGTAAGCTATGATGTAATTACTAGGTACCTAGTCCTTTATTTAAACTTACTCCTTTATTTTTTACGTAAATTTTCAAGTCATTTGGAATCTATTTTTTGAAAATATAATTTCGTGGCTTAGGGACACAAGTATGTGCGCAATTGGTTGTGGGTTCCATGGAAAAAAATAAATATTTAATATTTTCATTTCTTCGCACTGGTGTGGAGGTTCGTTGCGGCGTTTAGTTCCGCCGCTCAACACGCTATGTTTCCAGAAATCGGAAAATGGAGAACGGGGTTTCTTAACAGGTTACCTCCCTGCCTACACTAGTGTGTGCAGGATAATGTAAAGCTGAATAAAGAAATATCGAAAACAACAACTATAGGTATATGACACAATCTTTAAATAACAAACAAAAATATTATAAGCGCATGATAAGATGGCATTGAATTGTGAGATGGCGCTTTATAAACAAAGCTTGGCCTATCTTTCGTCAAATAAACAAGAGTTGTAGCATATAAAGCACAGATAGCACAAAAACTAGGACAGCTGCTTGACACAGTTCATGTTTTAGGTACGTAGGTGACTGCCCTACTCGTCATGTAGGCGTTTGACGCAATACGAACGAAGGGCACAAACAATCACGAAAGTATTGCCACATTATACTCATGAAATAAAATTAAGTTAATATATACCTACTCTAAGAATAAAACATTTTAAATTTAAATTATTATTAGAATTGGGTGTTATATGATCCAGGAAACAAATGTTCAAATGCTTAGGGGGTCATTGACAGAGACAAGACGGTTGCATCGAGTGCAGCGGGCGAGTTCCGGTGCACTAACGCAGGTATAAATAGTGATCCGTTAGTGTCGACGACCGCGGCCGGCCATCATCGCGACACCATCCTGTTTCGTGTTTTTAAATTATGACCTATTTATATTACAAAATATAACGATTTTAGCCCGAACGAAGGCAGCATAGTACAAAGTCACCCCCCCGCCGAGGGGTGAGCGGCACCGCGACCGGGACGCACAGCACCAAAATCGGGATAAAGGGCGAAGATGGTATGGGGTGGGAGATCGCATAGCTTACAACGCGTACTCCCTTCGCCCACAAATTCGATAGAGGCAGAGCGTTGCGCGCGCTGCCCTTTGCTGTCACTACCCTGCATGCAAACGCGAAGGGCCCGTGCGTACGTGACGCGGCGCACGCTGGGGGGGGCAGGGGGGGGGGAGAGTGGTGCACCTCCCCCCCCTGTCCCCCCGCGCTCATCTTGCTTAACTTAGATGCACTCTTTGGGTAGGGTCGAGGACCGCGCCTAATACGCACAGCGCACTGGGAACACTCGAACATAATATATACTTATTTACATAAAAGAGAACTTCACCTGACTATCTATTATCTATGCCTAAATTTTCGAAGAATCCGGTTAGACCCGCTATTTTGTTGCCATGCGCATGTCGTGGAACCGTTCCCACAACAAGCTCGCATACGTATAAGCTATCAACGTCATGTGATGTAATCTAGTATAATGTTCTCTCATAATACGCTTAACAAAACAGTATGAAAGTACAACATTAACTTGGAAACGAAAGACATTTACACGTTTTTATCATATCAAAAATTAAAATTCCAAAGTAAATGTAATTGAAACATTATTTACCTTTTTTTCAGTAATAAGTGGATAAAATGAAACAATTTTAAAAAGGTAAATGGTGCAAGGTCAGCGCCATTGCATCTGTGAGTTAATTGCACGCCCGCATAAAAAGAACACGGCACGCGTCGAGGGCGGCTTAAATAACCGGTCGTCGTAAAACAGGCAGTTCGCGAAAACAACACAAAAACATCTTTTTAGCTTTTTGACACCAGACCGACTACTCCGAGAAGTAAATAAATATATACGTAATAATGAAGATGCAACCAGACTTTTTATAATATGCGTATTGTGATTCCAGTTTGTATAACATTTGAGACCCGTATTAAGAGCGGTTTATAAAAACCACTCTCAAATCTAAGATATATATTGAGTTGTTTTCATTCATTGATTATATATCTATGAAAGAAAGCAGCATCTCAAGATCGATCTCAGACTTGAGAGCGATTTATAAATTTGGGCCTTACTTTGCATTAGAATGACACGATGAATTATTTAAAATATCAATATTTCTCGGTTGGTACTTATGTTGTAAATATGAGTATCTAATCTAATAAAGCTGTTACTATGAGCGACACTTGATATCTATGAATAGATATTATACAATATTACGTAGAACTACTACGCTACTACAATAACATTGACAAGACGATAACTTCATTTAAGCCATAAATTTACAGTTCTACTTTTTTACTTTTAAATGATGATTTAATAAAATAAATGAATGTCATTTGAAGCATATAAGGAATATTATGGTGTCGTGAGCTAAGCAAGAAGTGGCATAAGTGCTAGAATCTTAGCGAGAAGCAGCTGATGTGGTGACAGGTGCTGCGGCAGCCGGCACACACCTGCCCGCCTGGCACGTGCTGACCGCAAGCTGCATATTTACTATAATATCCATTACTAACGCACAATCCACACAACGGCTTATACATCATTACGATACGACCAGCAGCTGACTTGCAAATGCCAAACCAGTTACGCAATACGATGGGACGTCCCGTTCCTGACGCAAACGTCGTAAATAAATGACAATTACTAGAAGAGACTCGCGAAAGACACACCTTGAATAGTAATATTACCCCATTATGTTTATATTTCCTCGAAATATCTACATACGTTTGTTTTCTAGTGGGACCGATTCACTGGAACACGTAAAACCTCTGTTACTATGAATTAATGAATGTTAACATCGTTGAATAATAAATAAAACTCAATTATTCCACTATTTATCGCGTTTATGGTGAATGTTGAATAAAAAATTAGAAATTTACATGTTGACCTGAAGTTTTTTCAAACTATTGACGCGTTTAAGTTGTAAGTCAAACTTGGAAAATATTTTTTACCGTTGTTGAACAAGTATAGAAAATGTATGTAGAAATACAAGCGGTTTTAGCCATTTGGTCAGCATAGTTCACGATTACAATAAGTTGATCCGCAGATAGAATGTGCGATATGAAAGATACGCATATTATGTAATGTATATCAATTATATTTGTAACGCAATCCCGAGGTCAACTTTGTCATACATGGAGTTACAATATTTATAAACAATTTAGAAATTATAATTTAAATTTCATAAGAAATATTCTAGTAAATATAATAAAATAATCTCTAATTTTGAACATACAATGTTTCACGTAAATAGATAATTTCTAACAATATTTACTTTATAATCAATTAATTTGAACTAAAATAACTATTGTTATATATTTAAACAATAATAGGTTTTTCCAGAGATTCAAATATAGTAACTATAAATAAAATATATTACATTCGAGTATCTCATTAAATTTCAGAGCATACCATCGCACTAGCTAGCACTACCGGTCCAGTGACCAATGACGTGCTGACAAAAGTGCGCGAAACTACTGTCTATAATACATGAGTCACTTTCCTGAACATGTAGTACGTAACAATTATGACACCATTCATTGCTCTACTCGATTAAGTAGTACTAGTAAAGTCTACAAATATGTACTGTACTATTATTATCAATTTTTTTTTTACATGGCATTTTAGATGTTTTAGTGTGTGTGAGATATTAATATATATTTTTTTGTAATTAATATATATTTCGTATATTTAAATATAGTAATTTAAGTACAGTTAAACAAATAAATGTGAATATGCATAGCAACATAATACCTACCCATCGACGTGTGTTGGTTTAACAATGAAGCACGAAGCGGATGCAATAACATTGCAGCGAGTGACTAGAATAGGGAGAGCTGAGGTTCGGCGTCGCGTGCGGCGGTGCTGCGACTTGCAACTAACGGCCACACTTCACCGACCTACATTTTATGCGAAGCGGGCTAGTTGTTATTTACTAGATGCGACTGCTCAGCCACACACGCACAGCTCGCCCTCGCAAATTGCCCACCCCCCTTGCGCTCTTGCCCCTATCGTTTTCGCAACTGGATCTAAAATTAGGGAATCGCCCGACTACCTGCGAAAATACTGCAAAAAAATACACGAACCATGCACACAAACAAAAACATGACCTCACGTCGGGACCAGCTCCGGAGCCTCGACGTAGGTGTCTACATTTGGGTAACAAAACAAAATAGAATAAATCGCGTGCGAACGCGACGTGGGGATACGGGCGGCAGGTAGAGAGAAAGAGAGAAGCGGCACGAGGGCCGACGTAAACAAACGCGCTCGGGAGCTACGACCGTACTTACCATTTCGGGGATCCTCGGATCCAGGGCGGTCGAATCGTTACGGCCGCAGCGGCCCACGTAGTGAAGAGCGGGGAGGTCGTCAGATAATCAGCACAAGCACTATCACTCAGGGTGGTAAGAAGGCACGCACTCGGTAAATAAAAACACGACTACGACACGTCCCGTCCTACACTACGTTAGCGGCCCGCGCCAGTGCAGTTTACGTCACCGCATCCCGCTCCCGACTGGCTGACTGGCTGTCCGCGGCGCGAGCGAGCGACGACCTCGCGCTGCAGCGTGCACCGCCCCCCGCGCGCCCGACCCGCGGGCGCCCTACCGCCCCGC